>CM062813.1:652371928-652971928 GCA_031772625.1 Pinus tabuliformis | reverse complement strand
AAATTTATTCGGAATATTTTTATTATCGTAGAAATTGAATATATAGAGAAGATGGTAAAAAGTTCACTATGTAGGAAAGAAATAGACCCAAGGGAAAATTATTACTTAGAAAAGGAAGATGATTTGAATAAGCAGAAATAATAAATAAAATAGTTAAGCTCTGAGTTAAATTTTAGAATAAATTAATAATAATATAATACAATGAAAATAAATAATCATATGATTATATTGTGTTTGTTAATTGAGTATATTTGTAGTGATTGGGATTTTCCTCATCCATTCAATTCATACAAATGGTAGGATGAATTTTGATGTAATGGTTATATTCTTCTGGTTCAAAAGGAATAGTTTGTTGAGGAGAGAACACATATATTCCTTATTTAGGATATAATGATATTTTCTATTTCTATATATATATATATATATATATATATATATATGATTGTGTCAATTGGGTTATAGAGGGAGGTTAGGAGGAACGAATGGAACCTTTCCCACCCAAACCAATAGGGTAAGGCGTGTCGGAGAACAAGAGAAAGAGAAAAGGAAGAGGGGGAAGGGAAATGTATAGAACACTGAAGGAAATAAATGGAGAGAAGAAGTCTCTTAGAGAAAGAGACAAGGATTAGGAAGGCAATAGAGAGAAAAAGAGGCAAAGAGACAAATATTAGGAATGTCTAATATGGTGATGGAGGTGATGAAAGACCAACATCCAATGTACATAGTCATATTCCATTTGAAGAACTTGAATGAGGCTCGTAGAGTAAATGGGTATTGTGAAGGATTTTGGTTTGGTGGAAGAAAAATAGATATTGAGATTTAAACAAGTGTCCATAAATAGAATATATGGAAATGTTATTATAGTTCATGTCCACTATGTTTCTTTCAATCGCAAAAGACTCGCCAAGTTTGCTATGCCATTATGTAAGGCATTTGAGGAATTCTTAATCCATGGAATAATTATTTGAAGTATTTATAAGGTTTAAATAAATACTTAATATTTCTATTGACTAAGAATTTGGAAATAAGGTCAATGGTGCCTTGAATGTAAGGAAACTAAATGACAACTTGTGGAGAAGAGGATATGGGGACATAGTTTTACAAAGCATATACCCACGATAAGATTCGTTGATTTGCATAATTCAGTAGCCATTTTCCATTAGGGATTTGTAAGGTGATTTTTCCTAACACTCGTATGTTATTTTTCATTCAAAATATAATACATATGTTTCTATTAGATTCATTACATGAATTTCTAGAATTGTAGAGAACATATTGTTATTATTCATATCTTTTCTTTTTTTGAAGTATAATATATATTTATGCCTTAAGGCATTCCCTGTGAGAAGAAGTCCCTCTCATGCCACCTGTGTTGTCGTGGGACATTAATTTTTGTGTTAGGCAATTGAAATAACTTCTGCCATCAGATTGAAGACCGATATTGTCATTTACAATTAGGTACAACGATAAGCCATAGCTCCATAGAGGCTATTGATCACAAGTTGTGAGCCTCTTCCTCGTGAGATTGGTTTTCTCGAGAGGACTAGTTGAATACGTGTTGGCATTCGCAACTGCCTATCATATAAAAAAATTGACAAGCAGTGGAGCAAAGGCGGTCGATATTACAAACGCAAAATGATGCGGATAATGGTACCATGTGTGTCTTCATTGTTCTATGCTTAGTTCGTAAATATTTTTGGTTCGGTCATGGAAGACCAACTATTCTTGTGGAACATTATAATTTTTTATTAAATTGGAATGTTACCTGTTGTGGATGAAGTGTTGGCTCCTTTTTAGATATAGCCTTGGCTCCTCTAGCTTGACATAAGAGAGAAAATCATTCCTTGGAGGAGCAAGTAATGAATTAACGTTACACTATTGGAGCTAGTGCCTCACCATTGTAATTGTGTACTTGGAACTTTAACCTAATTATCATAAGCTCGTTGAGCCAACACACGGTGTTGTGGATGAATTTCGGGCTTCAAAGAAGAACAATGCAACTCTTGAAAAATTAGTGAGTCTTTCACTCTCTAGAAATGGAATGTTTGCATTGGTCCTATCATTTGGTCTTCTATTTGGTGGACTAAAGAGTCATAGTGCAAGATCATGGTGTTCTTTAGAAATGGAATGTTTGCATTGGTCTGATCATTTGGTCTTCTATTTACTGGACCGAAGAGGTATTGTTGAGCAGCGAAAGCATAACTTGCAAATAATTTGAAATTGTAGAAAATAATGGCAAATAAAAAAGATAGAAAAACAATCAAACACATAAATTGACACAATTTTACGTGGTAAAACCTACATCCACGTGGCAATGATATCTGGTATTCTTATTATTCAAGGGATATTTACATCATCCAAATCAAAGGCATACATATCCAACCATTCAACCCATTCTCCACTTGTTTTATGTTTTCTTATTGCCTCTATAGGCTTACATGGAAAAAGAGAAACTTGTTAGATCTTTCCTAAATCCGTCCACAGCTTCTAAAGAAGTTACATAAGAAAGTGTTCACATAAAATAAAAATGTTCCATTTATAAGTTTTTCCAAAAGCTTAGATTAGGAAAAAAACCTAAACAAAGGAACTGATTTTAGCTATTATGCCAAGAATATAGGGAAATAGTTGTAAACTTCTAACAATCTCCACCTTGATAAAAATTTACTTGATATATCATGCCCAAAATATTCATCACCTTCCTTGTAAGCCAAGAGAAGCTAGGCACCATTTTAGCTTCTCTGACAAGACTTCTTTTGTGAACATCTCTGCACAATTCCATGTAGACCTCTTATCAATTTCATCTATTTCCTTATTTATTTCATCATTTCCTATTTTTAGTTGTTTTCCCGGTCCTGAAATTTCAGAGCAATTTTGACACCCTAAACAACATTTTTCAAGGTCTGTTACACCTCAAATATCATATTACTTAGGGAGACCTTTCCAAAGAGGTATCGTATGTGTCAAATGGAGATAATATGACTATGTTACGACCCTGTGAAGTTGGCTTCCCAACTAACCTGGACTGGGCCCAAAAACTCTTGGCATTACATCTCTTGGGATTAGGGTTTTGGTTGCTTATGGTTTTCTATTATTTTTCAATAATGAAGAGGCCCTTGAGCCTCATTGTAACATAGTTTAGAGTCATGTAGCCTCTGCATATCTTCTCAGAGATAATCTATCATCGCTCAATTGAGTTTATTTCCATTATGTTTGTAAGCATATTTTAGTATTCTAATATTAATGAAATGAAGTATTATTTTTGTTGCATCTCTATATTTATGGTTATATTTGTAATTTGTTGCATTATTTTTAAGTTCAGATCATTACCATTCTAAATTTCTTTATATATGTCACCATTCCAAGCTGTAGTAGGAGATCAATTTTTAAGATAGCAAGTGGTCCTTACTACTTGTTCCATAAAATCAGGGAACATTTTAAGGATGTGTTGTGGCCACAACTACCACCCTATTAAAACATGCTCTCATAGAAAATTTTGAATGGGTCCCCTACAAGTCTGATCTATCATCTCTCTCAATGATCTTTTTCATCCCAGTGATTTTACTCTATGAAGAGCGAAATCTTCCATTCACAAATGGTGAAAGCCCCTTAACAAATCCCTCACATATAAACTTGTTAAGCCCTTCATTAATATGCTCATCACGGTTTGTTTAGCTTCCAAAATCCTTCATTGCATCATTGTCCTATTATAATCCCTTTACAAAGGAAACCCTTCGCAAAATACATAAACCATCCCTCTTTCGCTTATCGCACTCAATCTGGGCGCATAACACATGCCATAAGGGCCGGACCCGATGGCATTATAAACCACAATATATATGTGTGTGTGTGTGTGTGTGTGTGTGTGTGTGTGTCGAGTCCAAAAGCATGTCGCATATTGCAATCAGCCTATGTCCAAGGTTTATATATAGATATATATATATATATATATATATATATATATATATATATATATATATATATATATATATATATATATATATATATATATATATATATATATATATATATATATATGGCATGCCCCTGGCCTCTAGACCCGACGGCACTATGAACCGCATTGTATACATTATCAGGTCCGGCCCCCAATTGCATATCGCATATCAGCAGAGCTCAATCCTTATATACAATACGTACAACGATATGACGGACCTGCCAAGATATCAAAAACGATATATATATATATATATATATATATATATATATATATATATATATATATATATATATATATATATATATATTAGCCGGTCTGAAGCCCTATCACATATCGTGATCGGCGGAGCCCCAGGCTTGTGCATATTGTGATATGTGATAGGCCGGACCCGATGATATTTATAGACTCCAATATATAGCATTTGAGGTCTGGCTTGAGCAATCGGGGCAAGATTTTCTATGTTTTCATGTGTTTTCCAAATTTTTCGAAATAACAAAGGGATCGGGTTTCCAGTGTAAATGGGCCCGTGGAGTCCTGATAGTATAATTACGCATCGAGGAAGTGGAAGGCATGGGAATTGTGACCCACAAGGGGGCCAATACCCGATTGCGATCAAAAGAAGCCCTCGAAAGTTGTGCCAAGCCTATGGGTTGAGCAAGAAATTGTATATTGACTGTGTATCAGGCATAAATCCTTTTCACACGTGTTCCATAGTTTATAAAATGAATGAACACAACATTTACGTTTGATCGAACTTTTATGTTTTATTGTTCACAATCATCAAGCTAACAATAGCTATCCTCGCAGGTGAGAAGTAAGGATGCGGGAGGGGATTCGAAGAGCCATGTATGCAAAAGCGTTGCATTTAAGGGTCTGACCGCACGTGTTCCTGGTCGGAACCCCACACATTGCCTGTACATTCCACGAGTTTGAGTGGATCCAGCCGCAGATGAAGGCATTGAATGTCAGGATAACACCTCTGTGCCGCTGGTGTCAGTATTGCAAAACACTCTCTACTAAAGGGGAGACGGACTACCATAGTGCATAATGAAGGCACTCTTGCAGTCCATTGGAAGCGTTTAGGATAGCGCTAATCCATGAAGATTTCATCTCACAGTATACATTACAAAGCATGCCAAATGTGGGGATGATGGGAGCATATTCAGTTTCTTTCAAAGAAAAGATAGAGAATGATAGCCACTCCTCACAAGTGCTAAGAAATGATACACAGTCCTCCCTTGTTCCAAGGAGATCCATCCATTTCCCCAGGAAGGGGAATGATCCACCAAGGGTGACCTCAACTTGTCATGGAAGGATGATGGTCATTCGAGGCCGCATAAGTATTACCTCTGAAGAAAGGAGAAGGGATTTTTGGCATGGAGAAAAACAATTTTGATTTATTGTGAATAAAGGGGACTGTTTGTTTCAAGGAGGAGCCATAGTTTCAGACTCATTGTATTGTTTTGGATCAAAGTGTTATTACTAGCATGAATGTAAATGTGATTTGTATTTATGCATATTGATGACTTACAGCTCACTATTACTCTTGTTAAATTGTACGTGATTGAGTTTCATGGTTAACTTGTTAATGGTCTCTGATTTGAAACTAAGGTAAACATCAGTTGCAAGTTTTAAGTCCATAGAAGAATGTGGATTCCTATATGAATGATTAGATCGCAATTTAGATTTAATACAGTCTGGTCCAGCTGT
Source organism: Pinus tabuliformis (assembly GCA_031772625.1). Classification (NCBI taxonomy): domain Eukaryota; kingdom Viridiplantae; phylum Streptophyta; class Pinopsida; order Pinales; family Pinaceae; genus Pinus; species Pinus tabuliformis. Next base: position 652,966,263 of record CM062813.1, on the reverse strand, counting down.
GAATTCAGTGATTGACTCATTTGGACTTGAATCTATACATTATGTTTAATCTCCTTTATCACGCTCCTGTTAAACATATATATGATATTTAAACCTCTGTATTATGTTTCTGCAGGATAGACCACAATAGCTAAGACTAGATTAGAGTGGTTAGAAGTAGTATAGATAGGATTTCACACATAGAGGTTAGTTGTTTTCCATGGACCTATGCATGGGGATTAGAGCAGATTCTAATGAATCCGAGATGTAGCAGAAATCAGGGAAAGATTGATGATGACATAAGGATGTGCATTCTTGTGGATTGGACACATGCTTGGATTAGCTACCCAACTAGTTCGAGTCACGAGGGGTACCAGTGTGCAAATAGATGTTAGTATCAGGGGAGTATCTTGGTAGGTAGACTACAAGAAGGGACAGGACATGGTGGAATTGGTCATTTTACATATGTTTCAGGGATGTTTGTGATGTATGCATTGATTGGTATCACAGGTAAGACTATTCAGATATGAAAATCTTGGTCACAAGATGATTGCCTGGCTGGTATATATTGTCAAGGACGACAATGACTTCAGGTGGAGGAGGATGTAAGGACCTGCGGTCTGTGCGATGGGTAGGATGCACATCCGGCGTGAAGAGGCAAAGCTACGACTAAGGAAAACGAGCGAGCAGGTGATAATGCGCATGGAGGAGTCTTGGTTGGGCAAGTTTATACTGTGGGGATGAGTTGGAAAGTAACCCATGAGCTGACCTCATAGACTTGCGATATGGGCAAGGGTTGGTGGGTGGTCCCGTGTGATAAGAAGGCTGACCAACAAAGCTGAACGAGTTTGCAAGTATGGAGGGCGTCAGTTGGATGAGTTGGTCGAGTGGCATGACTCCCCACCCGGCATATATATGGATGGCACGGTTGTGGAGCAAAGGCATCAATGAACGATGAAACAAATCGATCAACAAGCATTTAGGCGAGTCAAGGGACGAGATCGAGGTGAGAAGGTGCAGGTTTGAGAGTGGAGGAGCAGGCTTAAGGCACAAGTCACATGGAGACACATGTGCCCACCTGCCGGGTAGACTACACGAGCTGCACGAGGTTGAATGGTTCAGTTGGCAACATGAGTGGAGGGCTACATGAAGGCGTGCATCCCCGTCAGTTGTGACACAGGTAGAGGGCTGCATGAAGGCGTGCCCGCCCGTCGGTTGTTGGTACGGGTGGAGGATGCACAAAGGCGCCCACCTGTCGGTTAAGAGTGTGGGTAGAGGGCTGCACGAAGGTGCTCGCCCGTCAGTCAGTTGTGTGAATGAGTGGAGGGATGCACGAAGGTGCCTACCCATCGATTGACGAACTCGGGTGGAGGGTGAACGAAGGCGCCCTCCTTATAGTGTGAAGGCGGACGGTGAACTCAAGTAGGGGTGAAATGAAGGTGCCCACCCGCGGTTGGAGTTTAGTGTGAGGCTAGATTGAGGTGTTGCCGGGTGGAAAATTTGGCTAAGTGTAGAATGTAAGAGTGACCATGTTGCAAGGCGTGCACGAGGTGGGTTGCTCGTGGCAAGACAGAAAGTTAGAATTTTGGCTAAGTATAAAACTTGGGGTTTCTAAGGTATAATTGTATTTTATGAGAGATTGAATATATATTGAAATCAGGCAAGACTCATATTCAAGGAGTTGCCCCTCCCTTTATATTGTTGCAATTGTATTGTGTATTTATAATTGCTGTGGATAATGAATGTGTATGGGTGTTCATTAGTATAAAGGCTAATAATAATACTTGGTGAAGAAAAATAAAACTAAGTATCGAATGTTAAGGCGTAGTCCATGAACATAAGTATTGGTGAAAAGAATGTGTTCGGTGGTGCTGCACCTCGCTATAAGCGGTTGAAATATTACTGCAGGTGTAGGGGCGTGACAGTTACTGTCTAGCAACCGGATAACGAGATGTTTCACTTTAGAGGAAAAGTAGGGCGGGCATTTGAAATCCCCTTGTAGATCTTCTTATACATAACTGTTAGATTTACATCCTGGAACGATAGGTAGCGCGTGAGGAGAACAAATAGTATCACAATAGGACCATATGTTGACATTGGCTCGGTCGTATCCCTTCTTGATAATCATCTTTGCCGAAATGTATGTCGGTGTGGTGCAGGCCATGTGGACAAGGTTGTCATGTCCGAACTGCTTCGGCATTACACTGAGGTTGAAGACAATGACCTTCATATCACCATTTTCGTCTAATAACAAGTTCTCTGGCTTCAAATCCCTACTTCAAATCTTGGTGATACACAACTTGACTGTGGCAGAAATCAACCACACTAATCAGTTGTTGAGGAGCTCACCACTAAAGTTCACGAGTTCATAGAAGACGACTTTAGCTATGGGAATCAAATATTAGTCTTCAACAAATTCGTAACTATTTTATCCTGATCGAACGGTTCAACCTTTCTCAATCGTCTAACATATAATCTTACGGCGCATAATGATGACAGTTGGAAAGGAGGGTTGCTGATTTCAAAGGGGAACACCTTACTGCGTAGATATATACATAATTCACATTAAAATAATTTACATAACATGTACATTCAAATTAATTTTTTTATTATTATTAGTAATGTATTTTTAAGTATATGTCAATATTGTATTCAAATATTTTATTGATAACCCACATTGGTTATTATTCTTATATAAAACATTAAAATATTTTATTTTAACAATTTTATGGACATAAATTAGTTAACATAGATATTCAAATAGTTTATTTAAATCTCTTGTCCAAATATTTTTGAAAACACTTTTTTTTTTACTTATTTTTTTTTATTATAGCCAACATTGTTTTTTATTATAGCCAACATTTTTTTTCTATTTATAACATAATCTTTATTTTTATTTTAAAGGGAACAAACCACTGATAAACTTACACATCCCCTCACTATGGGCTGTAGAATGAGGCTCTGGGCTCAATAAATAATGTTAGTTAATAATATTTCTTAATTTTTGGTGATGACATTCAACAATATAATATTTTAATATTTGTTTTATTTTTGTAATGACTTTTTGTTTTTGTTAATTTTTTTCTTTAATTAAACTATATCTAATATAAGTGGTAGGTACTAGCTATTTTTAGCCCTTTTTTTAAAAAGGGTAATTACAAACTCAATCTAGCCCACTAGGGGAATACCGAACTAATTTTCCCTAAATTAGGCGGGCCATTAATCGAAAACATTTAACAGTAAAAAATAATAAAATAAAAAAACCCTAAAAGCTCTAGGTTTGGGTTATGTGGGTTATTTTAACTAGATTTAAGAAAAAATAATTTTAAAAAAGCAGCAAAAAACCCATGCCGTGGTTATTTGGGTAATCAATCAGGGATAAATATATGGAATCATTTCCCTTGCCTCATATCGCTCATCTCATATTGTTCACGCAAAAGTTCGTTCATACGTTCTCGCATTCTCTTCGCTTATACACACAGAAATTCAGTCCTTTCCTTTTAGTCAGATAATCTTTTATTCGGATCATCTATTAGTTGGGGAGTCATGGCCTCGGAAAGCAAGGTGACTTTGAAGAGCTTAGATGACGAATTGTTTGATGTCACTGAGGCTGTGGAATTTGAATCTCAGACCATTAAGTACATTATCGAGGACACTGGCACCGCCAATGCTATTCCGCTGCCAAACGTTTCTAGTAAGATACTTTCGAACGTCATCGAATACTGCAAGTACCATGTCGGGGCTCAGAAGCACGTACATGAGAAATCGGCCATTTCCGAGGACAAAATCAAGACTTGGGATCAAGAATTCGTTAAAGTCGATCAGGCCACTTATCCCGGTATTTTGCTAGAAACCCTTATTTAATTAGGAATTTTATGGTTTCGTATTCTTTGAATCAAACTAACCTTTTTTCTTATTTTTTGTTTTCAGGGGTCTAATCTACTTGAATTGCCCCAACCAAATGGTTTGGAACTTCAGAGGACAGTTACCGATGGCTTCTCCAATCAATCAATGAACCATAAACTAATTGTTTTTGTTTTGTAAATTTTGTTCTTTCTTAGATTCTAGAAATCTAAAAAATGAGTGCGCTGAGTTTAGAGTATTATTACACGAATGCGCTCAGTTTAGAGTATTATTGAATGAATGAATGGCTTACAACTGTGTGGCATGCTTGTATATTTTCTGTAAATGTGTTAGAAAACCTGCACAGATGAATCTAGCTAGTAAAGGTTAAACACACATCTTTGCAAAGCAAAAACACTAAAAGAAAATCGAAAGAAGAAAAGAATGATACATTCAAAAATATGTTACAATGCTCATGATATAGCATCACTGGGTGAAGATCCCAAGGTAATGCACTATAGTGGTGATCAATGAGAAGACTCAACACCTACAACAAGTTTCGGCGATAACTAGTCAGCTGCGAAGTTAAAGAAGGAGCAAATCAAGGAGTAAATTATGCAAAAGGAATCTTGCATGCTCTAACTAAGAGTCCGCATGTAGGGGTGTAGTAGTTCCAACATGCAAAAGGAATCTTGCATGTAGTCCTATGCTCTAACTAAGAGTCTGCATGTAGGTGTATAGTAGTTCCAACACCCCCCCTGAACACCACTATGGGGAAAAATAGAAAATGGGCCCTGGAAACTAAGGCCAAAGGTCACCCAAAATATAGTGCAACTTGTACTAAAATTGAGGAAAGAGGGAAAACCTCGTGGGAAAAACCCCCCCTCAAAATACAATGTAATCAAAAGAAAAGAGGAAGAAAAATACAGTTTCTAAGCAATCATGTCCTTCACTCCAAGACGATCGCACAAAGATCGAAACTTCTGCTCAGTGAATGTCTTGGTGAAGATGTCTGCAGTCTATTCTGCTAAAGGACAAAACTACAAATCAATGACCCAATCATGTACTATGTCTCTGATGTAGTGCATATGGATCTCTATGTGCTTCATCCATTGCCGCTGTACTGGATCCCTGCAAAGTTTGAGAGTGCTCTGGTTGTCACACCAGATGACAATGGGCTGGTGGAACTGGATGCCCAACTCAATGAGGAAGTGTTGTAGCCACAAAGCCTAAATGGTGATGTTCACTACTCCTCATTACTCAGCCTCAGCTGAAGAGAGATCAATAGCAGCTTGCGTCTTGCTCGACCAATAAATAGGGCCAGATCCTAGACTGAGTGAATATCCGGAGGTGGACTTGCGATCAATGTTGTCTCCCGCCCAATCAGAATCTGTGAAGCCAAGGAGATTCAATGCAGTGCCTGCTGCATAGTGAATCCTGAAGGTGATGGTGCCCTGCACATATCAGAGGATGCGGTTGGAAACATTCCAGTGTAGCTCATGCGGCTCCTGCATGTATCTGGAAACTGCCCCTACTGAATATAAGAGATCTGGTCTGGAGTGGGTGAGGTACAATAAGCTCCCCACGAGCTGTTGGTAGAGAGTGTTGTCAACTAATGGAGTGTCATCTCCATCATCAAGGGAGACCCCAGACAAAAAAGGAGTCGGTGATGGCTTGCAGTCAGTCATGCGAAATCTCTCGAGGAGATGCCATGCATACTTAGCCTGAGAGAGTTTGATGCCTGTGAAATTCTGGCTGATCTCAAGACCAAGAAAGAAGTGTAATGGACCCATGTCCGTCATCAAGAACCTATCATGCAAGGCCCTCATGACTATAGCAATGGCTGAAGCCGAGTTTCCAGTGATTAGGAGATCTTTTACTCACAAAACTAAGATAAGAATAGAATCATGTGTCCTAAGCATGTAAACATTCGGATCAGACTTAAATCTTTCAAAGTTTTATGATAAGAGAAAATAATCCATCTTCGCGTACCAAGCTCTCGAGGCCTGCTTAAGGCCGTAGAGAGATTTCTTCAATTTGCAGACTAAATATGAATCCTGAATGAAACCATGTGGCTGCTCCATGTAGATCTCCTTAGATAGGTCTCCACGAAGAAAGGCATTCTTCACATCCATCTGATGTACTTCCCACCACTGGGTAGCCGCAATGGCAAGTGTAAGGCATATGGAATCCATCTTTGCTACTGGAGCAAAGGTCTCGTCATAATCGATACCATGCACTTGTTGGAAGCCTTTGGCTACTAGCCTTGCTTTCAGTCTGGTGATTTGCCCATCTGCAGCACTCTTGGTCATGTAGATCCATTTGCATTGGACAAGTTTCCTTCCTGAAGGAAGGGGGACCAGATCCCAAGTCTGGTTCTCGAGGAGGGAGCTATACTCCTCCTCCATGGCAGACTCCCAAGATGGATACCTAGCAGCCTCAGCATAAGATTGTGGATCAGAAGACTAAACCAAATGACAATGCCAAGAGGGCGATGGTTCAGTGGCAGTGAGGACAAGAGGAGGCTCAATAAACTTTGAGCTAGTCCTCTGCAGGTCAGAATTATCCCCCACAAGACCATTTCTAGCAGCTGGTTGGTTTTGTGCATATATCTCACGTAATCTCCTTGTTCTCTGATTTATGACAGGGGAATTTGATTCACTGCTGGAAGCCCGATCTGGGCTTGGATGTGGATCATCATTTGCATGCACTAGATTTGTATATGAAGACTCTGTCTTTACATCTGCATGCTCTTCCTCGACATCTGCATGATCTATATCTGCATCTGAGTGCACTGAGTCATCATCTCGGACATGAGGTAGATAAAAAGTGTCTGCATGCAGCGCTTGAGGTGCATGCAAGAGACATTCCTCAGATTTGACACTTCGCTCAATGATGAGCTTTTCCGTAGAGGGAATCAGGAGTCGAGATCCCTTCACACCATCAGGGTATCCAACAAATATGCACTCAATGCTCTATGGATCAAGAGCTTTCCTCTTTTCAGAGGGGATCCGGGCCCATGCTCGAGAGCCGAAAACACGGAGTTGAGTGACCTCTGGTTTAGTGCCGCTCCAAGCCTCAAAAGGGGTCTGATCCTTGACAGACCTATGAGGAGATATGTTCTGGATGTAGTTGGCACAATTAAGTGCTTCGGCCCAGAGCTTATGAGGCAGTGACTTGGCATGGAACATGCAGGAAGCCATCTCTTTGAGAGATCGGTTCTTTCTCTCAGCAACTGCGTTCTACTGTGGAGTGTATGGAACTGTGTATTGCAACTGTATGCCGGACTGAGGGCAAAGGTTTTGAAGTGCTATGTTAACATATTGCCCCCCATTGTTTGTACAAAGGGCTTTGATCTTTCTCTCTAACTATGTCTCAACTAGTGCTTTGAAATCTTCAAAGTGCTCAAAAGCTTCAGATTTGTTCCTCAGAAGATACACCCAAGTATACCGTGAGAAATCATCAATAAATGTAAGCACATACCTTGCTTTGTTGATGGAAGGATGAGGGAAAGGCCCCCTGAGATCACTATGGATCAAATCTAGAGGAGAGGATGCTCTGTGAGTCTTGTCGGTGTCAAACTTTTCTCTGGGATGTTTGCCAAGAACACACCCTTCACAAACTCCTTTAGAGAAACTGATATTTGGCAAGCCTTACACCATCTCATTCTTGCTTAGCTGCTACATATACCTGTAATTTAAGTTACCAAACCTCTCGTGCCAAATCCTACTACTATCATTAGCATGTGTAAGCAATAAGGAGGATTCAGATTCAATAAATTCAGAAAATGTATACAGTCTGGCTCCATTGTTTACCTCACCAGTTGCAATTTTGGCGCTGCTATGTAGATCATATATGTTCACTACATCTGGAGTGAATTCCACTCTCTTTTCGGTGCCAGAATGAGTGATCTGATAAACTGAAAGCAGGTTTACCGAAATTTTTGGAACATGAAGCACATCTTCAAAGCTTCCATGTAAAAGTTCCACTCTACCTTTTCTGGTGACCTCAATAGGTGAGTCATCTCCCATGAGGATGGGAGGTCCTTTGCATGCATCTAAAGAGGAATAGACTTCCTTTGTAGCAGCCATATGATGTGATGCACCAGAATCTATAATCCATGCATCAGGAGAAGAATTAATTGCAGCTAAAGCATGAAAATTGTTACCTTTACCATGTGGCGGATCCTCATTTTTCTTCTTGGCGCCCTGAGGGATGTGGTCCCCAAGGTTGTGCTTCTGAAGGATTTCTACCATTTGGTCAATTTGTTTCTTCATGCAAGAGGATTCTAGATGGAATCCTCTTTGACAGTAGGTGCATTTGTTTCCTTTCTTCCCTTTCTCATTTCTCGAGCCGGAGGAGTCATTGAAGGGCTTGGTGTACCCTTCCTTCTTTGGATGGGAATGTGCTTTTCCTTTGTCTTTTTGCTGCTGATTTTTCTGATTTGAATTAGATCTGTGATTTTTATTGTGGCTGCCATCATGCACAGCAAGTGCATGTGCTTTTGGAGGTTTGATTTTCCCCATGCCAATGAGTTTATCTTGCTCAAAAATAAGGGACTCCATAAATTCTTTGAGAGAAGGCATAGTGTAGGATTTACCTATTGCAAGCCTTACTGAATGAAATGTAGACACAAATTCGGAGTATTTCAGTCCGAGCTTTGACATAATAGAGAGAACTTGGCGACTCTCCTCCTTATTGCACAGATTTTACTTAAAAAAATTGAGATTCTTCTGCCAACATAATGCATATGAAATTACATGATTCTCGACTAATATATCTTATCTTACAAAAACCATTTATTATTTTTTAAACAATTTTATTTTTCATTTAAACCTAATATTTCCAATTAATGCCAAATTACGTTACATGCCTCAGTGTACCAACCATTTATAATTTTTTGAACGGATTTGTATTCTAAAGACAGAAAAATAAATGATGTAATAAATATGACAAATTTAATGTATTTCTTCTCTTTACTATAGATTACCAGAATGGGCTTAATCATTAACGATACATGTCTTTAGTCCTAACGTATCATATGTTTAAATATACAGAGATAAAATGTATGTCTCGGTCATATCTCTGAGTGAAAGTAGATCCCATGGGCTCCTTCAAAAAAAAAACACGAGGTTCATGCACCGATTAATTTCTTTTATATTATCTTATTAATCTTAAACAAATATATCTTTTGTTTTTGTTTTATTTCTAAATGTAACAAAAATTTATTAAGATTTATTTAGTGAGCCTCGTAGATATCACTTGTGTTAGTGGTATATTAAGCAATATTATTAATTTGACTAGATATTGAAAAATCTCTTTAAAAATAACATTACTTAACCCTCTATCAATATGAAACTAATACAGTTTCCCAATTTAAAACACTTCTACTTTACTAGATATTATAAGTTTCCATTTTTTCATAAATTGTTTTATACCCTTTTATTATATTTTTTCATTATCTTTAAACTCCATTTTTTATATAAATTAATATAAAAATATTTTACTCCCTATATGTCCCCCATAAAACCTCCGTGTATGATATTAATTCACTGTTACAAATTTACATCTTGAACTTGCTTCTAATCAGCATCATACTGTTACACATGCACACGTTGAGGTTGCTGCTAATCAGACGCATACTAGGCCAGTCGTTATTCGTCGAAGAATATAGTCTGTCTTGTCTGTATGTGATTTTTTGCATTGAGAAAGTTTCCGTTCTTGCAAATGGAACAAAGAAATCTGTTGTAGCCATGATGACAACCATGTTAGAAAAAGGAACAACGTATTGGTCATTTCAAGTAACTAACTTCTTTTCACTCATTTGAAAAAACAAAAACAAAAAACTCCAAATTTAACATTTTGTTTGAATTTTGGTTTTTTATTTATAAAAAACTGTTGCTAACATTTTCTTCCGTTGCGTTGAAATCTCTATACGTCGCCAGTGTTGGTGCCAGTGATTTCGTACAGAATTCCTTATAAGGCAGATCGCTGTGGAAAAGTGAGTGTTTACTTAGGTAGGAAAATGGAGTCCCCTTTTTGGTGTAGTTAGATATCTGATTTATAAACGTTTTTCCAGTTATTCGTTTGAACATTCTTATGAAGATTTGTGTTATCAATTTTTCTCTTAGTATCATCTATCAGTTCAGGGAAAGACAAAGACCAGTGATTCACAAGCAGACTATCTTCTAGTTGTTCGTTTGAATATTTTCATGAAGATGTGTGTTATCCATTTTTATCTGAGAAGCATCTATCGATGCAGTTAAACGTAATTTTTATCTGAGCAGCATTTATCAATTCAGGTAAAGGTAAAGACTAGTGATTCACAAGATAAAATGTGAACAGATTTGAAAAGAAAGAGATGTAGCTCTCAAGTGTGGCCTGCACCTGGCGACTACACTCACAAAACTTGAAAGATCACTCTCGTCCGCTCTCTATATTCCAATCAATCAAAGATTACATCATTAAATACAATACTAGTAAATAGGAAGTTGCACCCAAACCCCAAAACTATAGGAACTAATCCTAAACTAGGGAGAAAGTTACAACAATGTAACTATTTTCTCCATTAATATCAAAATAATATTAATTATTCTCAACTCCCCCCCTTAATGGAGAAAGGATTCTCCTGGACTCCTAGCATCTTTCTAAACAATTCAAATTTCACTCGTGCAAGAGGCTTTGTAAAAATATCAGCCACATTGTCACAAGTTTTACAATATTCAACAGCAATTTCTTTTGACTGTATTTTTTCTCTAACAAAATGGAACTGAGTGTCTATATGTTTGGTGTTTTTGTGAAACACTGGATTGTATGCTAATTTGATGGTGCTCTGGTTGTCGCTTTTGATAGAAGTGGGTTGCTTCTGTTCTTTTCCTGCATCTTTGAGAAGTCTCCTCAACCAGATCGCTTCACATGTTGCTGCACACAATGCTTGATACTCAGCTTCACATGACGACAAAGCTACAGTACTTTGTTTCTTGCTGCTCCATGCTATGACCCCAGAACCTATGTTGAATGCATAACCTGTGATGGACCTCCGATCATCCAGGTTACCTGCCCAGTCTGAGTCTGAAAAACCTGCTAGAGTAACATCAGATACATCAGTGTATAAAATACCAAAATGAACAGTACCACAAAGATACCTCAACACGCTTTTTGCTGCTGTCCAGTGACTTTCACGCGGTTTCGACATGAATTGGCTCAACACACTAACTGAGTATGCCAAGTCAGGTCTGGTTGTTGTAAGATATATCAGGCTGCCAACTAGCTGTCTGTACATTGTGGCATCTACCTCCTTAGTGCCATCGTCACTGCTCAATTTCAGATTTTGCTGCAAAGGTGTCGCTGCTGATCTACACCGATCCATCCCAAACTTTTCCAACAGATTTCTAGCATACTTCCCTTGGGTAAGAAAAGTTTGCCCAGTATCTCTGAATACTTCTAATCCCAGACAATAGTTAAGGCTTCCGTGATTTTTTATCTCAAATACTTGTGCCATGAGCCTTTTGATTCCTCTGATTAAGTCATCTGCATTTCCTGTTAGAATCATATCATCCACATATAGAGAAATCAAAATAATCTGCCCCTGATTATTGTACTTGGTATACAAATTTGGGTCATTTAGGCTTCTATGGAAACCATGCTCTATAAATAAAGAATCAACCTACAAACAAGCTGTTCCTGCCCATGCTTTACAAATCCTTCTGGCTGTACTAAGTAAATTTATTCTTTTAAATCACCATTTAAAAATGCAGATTTAACATCTAGTTGGTGTAATTCCCAATTACATTTAGTAGCTAAAGCAATAAGTAATCTGATTGTATTTAGCTTTGCTACAGGTGCAAAAGTATCATCAAAATCAATACCTTCCTGCTGTGAGTATCCTTTTGCAACCAACCTAGCTTTTAACTTATCTATACTTCCATCTGCATTAATTTTGGGTTTAAACAACCATTTACTTCCTATAGGTGTTTTGTTTTTAGGCAGCTCTACTAATTCCCAAGTATTATTTCTAAGAATTGATTCCATCTCCTCATTCATTGTAGCTCTCCATTCCTCAAATTGACTAGCTTCTTTATAATTAGAGGGCTCTATAATGTTCAAAAAATTTGACATCAACGCATAGTTTCTCAACTTCAATGGTAGTTAAGTCTTCCTACCTGACCTCCTTGGTAGGGGACTTACCTCAAATTTTTTTTCCTCTGCAATAACTGGGCCTGCTTTTTCATCTTCTTGCTGTTCTTCTTCATTCTCTTCTTTCTGCTCCTGTTCCTGCTCCCTTTCATCCTCGCTGCTTTCCTCCAACAGCAATGGAATGTGCCAATCATCTCCAACATCAGCTTTCCTTTCTTGTACCTGTTCATGAAAGACTACATCTCTACTTGCAAATGTCTTACGAGACTCAGGATTGAACAATTTGTATGCTTTAAACTCTGTACCATAACCAACAAGGATGCATTTCACTGCCTTAAGGTCTAATTTCTTTCTATCAGCTTTGGGTACATGTGCAAATGCCTTTGACCCAAAGACTCTTAAATGGTTTACTGCTGGTTTGAATCCATATAAGGCTTCAAAAGGGGTTTTGAAGCCAAGAAACCTAGTAGGACTTCTATTTTTCAAATATACAGTAGTATTTATCGCTTCTGCCCAAAAAATATTAGATAGACCTTTACCTTGTAGCATGCTCCTTGCGCACTCTACCAAGGTTCTGTTATTACGCTCTACAACTCCGTTTTGCTGTGGTGTGTGCAGTACTGTATACTGCTGAATAATCCCATGAGATTTGCAGTATTTCATGAATTCCTTTAATTTGTATTCTCCTCCTTGATCAGATCGGAGAATTTTAATGTTTTTTCCAAATTGTTTTTGCACCAGGGTTTTGAAATCTATAAAACATTGGAAAGTCTGACTTTTCTTGTTTAAAAAATAAACCCATGAATACCTAGTGCAGTCATCAATAAATAACAAAAAATAGTATGCTCCCCCTAGCGACCTTGTCTGCATGGGACCACATACATCAATGTGCACTAGCTCTAAGATTTCTGTTTGCCTCCTCCTATCATGCACAGGGAACTGTTCTCTGTGCATCTTTCCTAAGGTACAACCATCACAGTTTAACTGAATGTTTCGAAATATGGGGAGACCTTCGACCATACCTTTCTTTTGTAACAACATGAGATCCTGCAGATTCAGATGACCAAACCTCTGATGCTAGAGTTGTTCAGCTGTTGACTCTCCTGCAACCATGGCTTGCTTTGATATACTTTTTACATCGAGTCTGTATAGGCTTCCAACTCGCATGCCTGTTGCAACAATTTCATTCCTGCAAACCTTTATCACACAGTGAGTCTTGTAGAATTCGACATGCATATCTTGATCAGCCATCATGGATACAAATATCAGGTTTTTCTTTATTCCAGGTACATATAAAACATTTGAAAGGTGACTAATCTTTCCATTTGGTAACTTAACTGAAATCACCCCATGACCTTTAATCTGATATCCATTATCATCCCCTAGATATATTTTTGATCCATTTATAATTTTTTCAAGACTATCAAAAAATTCCTTATTACCTGTCATGTGAGAGGATGCTCCGGAATCGACATACCAGATGTCATCTTCATTTGATACTGAAAGGGCACAGTCGACTGTGAACAATCGAAATGCATGACTGAAGTCTTCTTCTTCAACAAAATATCCTCTGTGTTTTGGATTTACTTGTCTCCTCCTTGCCTCATTAGCCTGCTTCTTATAATAACAGCCTCTCTGTATATGACCCTTCTTTCCACAATAAAAGCATTTCTTTTCAGAATGATTTGCAAGCATACCTTTATGACAGTGATGTTTATGTGTTGTTCCTCCTTTCTTGACTGATTGCTGCTGTGACTGCTTCCCTTTAGATAGTCATCGTTTTTCCACCAGCGCGAGATCGTCACTTTGGGGGTTCAGATTCAGGTTTTGTCGTCGCTCTTCCTCTTGTTGCAAGATCGCAGTGAGATCATCAAACGTGGGTGTTTTCTCCCTTGCCGAGACTCTAGTGATGAAAGTTTGGAAATCATCACGCATCCCATTCATTGTAATTGCAACAAGATCTTCATCAGCCACTGCCACTCCAATGGCCCCCAATCCGTCTTTAACATCCTTATTTCGCGCGACAAATGCAGTAGCAGACTCCCTTTCGTCCATCCTCATTGAAAATAGCTTGCTTTTCAGAGCCAAAACTCTGTTTGCATTCTGGGTCTCATATAGACTTTTGATTTTCGTCCAAATCTCTGCGGACGTTTTACAGTCTCTGATGTGTGCAATGACATTGTCTTTCATAGACATCTTCAACAGGACTTTGGCCTTGTTTTCTCGTTTTTCCCAGTCTTCCTTCCGTGTGGTTGTAGTCGGCTTTTGTTCATCGCCTGTCACTATAGTCCAAGCATTCGCACCTTCGAGCAAGGTCTGGATCTTAAACTTCCAATTCGTGAAGTTAGACCCGTTGAGTTTACCAGATTCGTTAAGGTAATATTCCATCGTATTACTCATTGTGAATCTACTTAACAACAACAAAAAATAATACCTGTCAGATGGATCTGTCACCTCTGCCACAGATCTACAGTGCCTGGCACTCCCGCTCCAATGAGCAAATTCGGCATTTTCAACACAGCCGAAACAATGATTTGATCACTATTGATCCGATCCACCTCTCCCGGATTGATCTGCGACTTCGCCGATCCTGCTCTCCCTGCAGATTGCCAGACGAAGTCGAGGTTTCCCGCAGATCTCCTCTGGCACTTTCCCGATCTGTCTCTCCCGGACGGATATGCAACTCCACCGATCTGCACCGTTTGCAAACCGCCAAACGAAGTTCACACTATTCGCAGATCCCCTTGGCGCTACCCCGAGCGAAAAATCCGCACTAATTGAAAATCGGTGCAAGTATTTTAATTGGCGCGACTTTCCGAGTAAAATCTCGGGCTAATCGGGTTTTCTAGTGCTTTAGTGCGATTTATCCCTTAAAATCCACGCTAATTCCTCTTCTGGCACGACTGTCAGCACAAAATCCGCGCTAATCGGCCTTTCCACTCAGAGATAAAAAAAAAAAAAAAAATCCGAGTCCGAGTCAGGTGTTCTGTAGTCCACCTGCTCAATTGAGCACAGAGCTCTCGTGTACACACAGCCACAAAGGCACTTCAAGCCACACAGGCTATTCCAGCCACACAGGGAATTCCGCCACACAGGTGACAAAAGATCAGGCTCACTCAATCTGAGCTCTGATACCAAGATAAAATGTGAACATATTTGAAAGGAAAGAGATGTAGCTCTCAGGTGTGGCCTGCACCTGGGGACTACACTCACAAAAATTGAGAGATCACTCTCGTCCACTCTCTATATTCCAATCACTCAAAGGTTACATCATTAAACACAATACTAGGAAATAGGAAGTTGCACCCAAACCCCATAACTATAGGAACTAATCCTAAACTAGGGAGAAAGTTACAACAATGTAACTATTTTCTCCATTAATATCAAAAGAATATTAATTATTCTCAACTTCACAAGCAGGCTATCTCCTAGTATTTACTTTCCACACTTTAACCATTGATGATTTAGCTAATGCCAGATATATGGAAATCCTGTATATTGATATTTGAAATCCTAGATCTCTCTTCACGATTTGGACTAATATTTGTCTTAGTGGTAAAATATTAGGCCGAGTCTTTTTGGTAGAATGAAAGTCACTGGATTACAAGCGATCAATCATGTTAAATTCAAATTTGTACACTTTTGATATATTCTGAAATCTGTAATCAACAAGAAGACTATATACTACATTCTATTTTTTTTTTTGGAAATATGAAAGGATATCTTGGAATCCAATACTTTTTAACAATAGCTTGAAATTTGCACTTGATATAAGGGTGACATTTTAGAATGTTTTGGAAATCTAAATTATTACTATCTATTACCATTACAAAAGTCATTAATTTTTTTTACTTTCAAACCTTTTTATAACTATTTTAGAATGTGCAATTAATGTAATGATGACAACCAGATTTTGGAGTATTTTATAATTTAAATTGGATATAAAAACATCTTTATATCTATTAAAAAATTTAGACTAATTTGAAAATTTCATAAAGAGTTTCATTCATGTATATGTTCATATTTACACAATATTTACAAATATGCAATCAAATTACATTTTAATGCAATGGACATAAATATAGATTTAAATTTTTATTATTTTCCATTGTTGTTTTCTTGTTTTCTATAACCATAAACAAAGATTTCTAATGTTGGAATTATTGATTATCTTTTTCAGAGGTTGTATCAATTAGGGGCTCACATAGTTGTTGTAACTTAGCTTTTTTCATTGCGGTGCCTTCCTTCATTGGTGTAACTTAGCTTCTTTCACTGGGGCAAGACCGCTTTTTCTTTTCTGGTAATTGTATTGGTTATTCTTGGGTTTTAATGTTTTTGAGTGGGCTCATTAATGCAAGGTTTGCAAAGGTGAGAAGAGTGTGTTATGGGGATTGAGTCATTGAGACCACTATATTGTCCAACCCTAGGTCAATAGGGACGTGTGTTAATGGTTTGAAATATGAGTTCTGGGACAATTTCCATCTCACCCAAACTGCCAATGAATTTCTTCCCAAAAAGCAATTATCTTTCCAAGAATCTGTCATTTCTTGCCAATGAATTTCCACCCAATGCACTCATTCTTTCAGGAATCTCTCATTTCTTGCTAATGAATTTCTTCCCAGTGCACTCATTCTTCCAAAAATCTCTCATTCCTTAATAGTTGTTTTAGGTGCGTGAGAGTTTAAATTTCATGTCATGAAGCTAACAATTGGTGTTTTTTTCAATTGGAATTTAATGTTTTGCTCTTTAATTTTTGTGTTTTTATAATTATGAATTTAATTTATTTTATTTGAATACATATACATGATGTCTATAGTTTAACATTAAAACTAAATTTTATTATTTTTTGATATTTTTCATTTTAATTTTGGTTGGCTACATTCTTATCATGTAATCATTACATATCTATAGTTGGAGTTGGATTTTGTCTTACTAATCTTAGAGAAAGTTTCAATTTCTCTTCCTCATTTTGCACTAGCTAATCCTTTACAAAGCTGAAAGTACATGACTATTACTTTCCAATATTGGTTTAAAAGAGAAATATAAAAATTATTTGTTTAATATGTACAAATAGTTTACATATTTTTAAATTTAATCATTTTCTGGACTACTGGTTCAGTGAGACTTCATTTCCACAACCATTGCCAATTAAGCTATCTCAAGCTTACATTTCTAAAATGTAATTTCAAAATTTAAATATTTTTAATTTTGAATATCAAAATCATATATAAGTGTATATACATTTCAATTTCATTCCATTTACTTCATCTTTAGCTTTATTATTTCAATAATGGTTTATATAAAATTAAGTTTCTATCAAATATAATTAACATTTCTTTTCCCTGGAAAAATCGTAATATTTCATTAATATTGAAAAATTACATATTGTAGATGCCTTTTCGCATATGCTGTAAATAGGTGTAAAAAATGGTGCTTAAAAAAGATGCAATGATCCGTCATCACCGTGCAAGGTGTACGAATTCAAGAAATAAGCATTTTATGCAAATATGATTATGTACATGTGGGGGAAAGTTAGAGTTTTCGCCCCTTTTTCTTCTCAACTTTTTTCCAAATCCCCTGTGACTCTGTTGGACTTATGAGTGCAAGTGCAGATTCAGCCACAGGTTGTGGATTGTCTTTATCAGAGTCTGACGAGTCTATTATGTGTTGTCTTTTGTTTCTGCCCATGTTCATAGTGTCTAGTAAACTTGCCAGTGTTGTATCTATCTGTTCCTATGGTATTTTGTCTTCCGCTGTTGGTTCTTTGTTCATCTGATTGGGTTGGTTGGGGTTTGTAAACTCCATCTCTTCTTCCTCCTCGTCATCTGAAGCAGGTGGGGGAAATTGCCATCCCTTCACTTGTTTTTCTGTTTTCTTCTTCCTTCGATTGTCTTTTTTGGCTGGTGGACATGTGCTTTGTAGGTGTCCTATTTGTCTACATATTCGTCATCTGAAAGCAGTATTTTCGAAGTCTAGACCCTGTGTCTAGCTCCTCTGTCTATGCTTCAGCTGAATCTGGTCTGGAAGGCCTTTGTTGAGGTCTACTTCCACACATATTCGTGAAAATGTGTAAATTCGTTCCTCCACTCGCTGGGTATCCCATTTGATGTAGCATCCAATGGTATTTCCAATTCCAGCTAGTACTTGATCAGTCCAGAGATGTATTAGGAGGTTGTGTAGTCGCACCCAAAATGGCACTTTGGTAACAACCATTGTATTTGCGTCAAATTCCGGAAACCAAGGTGTGATGAAAAGTCCTGTGGATCCCCAAAACCAAGGTCCTTCCTATATTACTGTGTCCCTGTCAATTGTTAATAAGAATTTTACTATAAAAAATCCTTTGGAGCAGAGGTGTATTTCGCATTGCATGGTCCAGTTCGTGAAGATCCACTGGAATAAATCCATTGGTTTGGGCCAAACGCTGTTGAATCTGCATATTATTGCTTGCTTTTCGTAAGTAGTACAATGCTCCTCTATTTCTAGTGTGTCTATGTTATATTCTGGGGTATGATCCGGCTATTCCACAATATATGGTCTGGCATCCATACCTGTTTGATTTGGTGCTGTTCCTTCTGTGTTTTTCCCTTGTAGGATGTTTTTGAAGGAAATGTTACCTGGTTTTTTCCCTGCACCTGTACCACTCCCTTCAGCTCTGTTATTATTCCTGCCATTGACGGATGCTCCCCCTCTTATTCTCAGATTGAGTATGATTGTTGACAGGGGTTCAATTTGGTATTCCCAGAGATATTTTGTATCTTGAAGCACTCTGCCCTCATATATCAGATTTTGTGATCTGATGGGGAATCCCAACTGTTGCATAATCATTTCCTGCACTTGCTTAACAGTATCAGTTTCTTTTACCCAGATAAATTTCGATTTTCCTTCAGGGAGTTTTATAAATACTTGGAATCCTCTTGCCGGAGATCCAACTCTTGTGTTCGATGGATCTAATGCAGAAATTTTGTTCTGTGGCTTTTGCATGCCCCATATCAGTGGTTGGGCGTCCAGATCTGACATGAGATGGGACCGATCTACCATGCGGGGTTCTAGTTCGAAGGGCCCAAGTCTCGATCTGTGCATAATCCCATGGATCGGGATAAAAAAGGGTCAGTTTACCCCAAAATGGTCTAGATCTGATAGCCCGGGGCACAAGCTGAACTAGGTGCCGCAAAGCAATTGTCAATCAGAGCTCCCTCGTAGGTGGGTAGCCAGATCTACGCCATAAAAAAAATAGATCAGCATTCTGATATTCAATGAAAAGGGTTTTTCCTCCATACCTTAAACAAAGTCTACGTTTTTCCATCCTCAGGGCTCCATTATTGTTGAAGACAGCTCCCCCGTCAAGCATGATCTCGATAGCAACTACAGCCTGGTGGCAGACTGTCGAATGGCCGTTCAACCCGCTTGTACCGATCCGAGGATTGTCGGCTATCTTCGCCTTCTGGGTGTAACCCGTATTTGCCAGATCTTGGTAGATTCGGGTCTCAATCTCCCCTATACGCCCTGTCTGCTGTGTAATACATTTGATACTTCCGCTCTGTACTCTGGAGATGGCCCCGACTGTTCGCGTTTCCTGCTTCTTGGGCACTCTAGAGGGTTTGTCGGCACATGTGGGAGCCATAGCTAACGCAGATTGTCTGCCTCATCAAATTTAATTAACTATATAAAATATTCAATTTCATTTCAAAATTTATAAAAGATTGTGTATATAAAAATTTTCTTGTAAACTTTAATAATTTGCTAATGATTTAAACAAAATTAGATGTATATAAAAACAAAATTTTGACCATGTTTTAACCTTTCACTAACTTGATATTCATGAGAACTACTCCAATAACCATATTTTTAATTGAATTTTAACTTTATTATTTCAATAATGGTTTATATAAAATTAAGTTGCTATAACATATATTTGACTATATAAAAATTTGAATGTCATTTAAAATTTTATAAAAGATTGTGTTTATAAAATTTTGTTTGTAAACATTAATTTTTTGCTAATGATTTACATAAAATTAGATGTATATAAATAAATCTATCTGGTTTTGTTTAACTTTTCTGTAACTTAATATTGATGAGAACTACTCCAATAATCATATATTCAATCCAATTTTTAAACTTTATGGCAAACTGCAAAGTTTTCCTTTTTCACTGTGCACATGGTGAATTGTGCTTGCAGATTTGCAAACTACAACTCTGGTTAGCCCTTTTTTTCACTCCAATTACTTTATTCGCCTTACAATTTTCATGTGAAATGTGTTTTTACACAACAATTCAAACTCTAATTTAATTATATTTAAATTAAGTAGCAAATACTCACTACTACATAACACTTGTTTCATTTTATATTTCATTTTATGTTTCATTTTATGTTTGTTATTATTTTATTTTTTTTAATATTTATCACAGATGGTGTATTGTGTATTGTTAGTAAAACATTTGGTTTATCGGTTGATACGCAATTGCATGCATTTCTCCTTAAATAGGGAAACGATTTATTTTGAAGGAAGTTTCTAAGAATATTTCAAAAACTGATCAAGAGGAGCGAGGTAATTTTTTTTTCATCTCCCAAGTTTTTTTTATTGGACAATATGTTAAATTTACTAATATCTTCTACAATAGTAAATTAGCGCACATCTTATTGGTGTGGCGCTCTTCGCACTCGTTCTTCACTGTCAAGGAGATTTGTCACAGATTTATCCTGGTAGATCGGCCACGCAACTCGCCTGCAGTGAAAGAAGAGACTGGAAACCGTGAGTTGAAGCAGCTTCTTGGTAATTCTACTATTATTCCCTATGGCAGTGCCGTCCCAACATTCACCCAAAACTGTGCCCAAGTACGGTAACACGCGCTTGAGCTGCGAGTTAAATATAGATGTGAAACGGCATTTGCAACATTTAAATGTAATTACTTTATTATAACATCTAATGCATAACTTTAGATTAAGAATCGTTACGATTGCATTAAAAATCTTTACGATTTACCAACTTAATGCATGACTTTACTCATGGAGTATTGTGGGTTGATATAGGGAGCATATATACGTATATTGAAAAGTAGGGAAAATCCGACGTCGTGCTTAGCTGCGTTGTGCACCTCTGATTCTACAAACCCGGGGCTTTTCACGGAATTCTAGCGTACGATTATGTGAAAAGACCCACAAATATTTTGTAACGCCAGAATGTGGCACAGACAGAGCGGTCACCACTTTCAAAAGGTTTTCGTTGGCGTTATATCTACCTATTTCATTTGCTGGTTGTGGAAGAAGTAGAGGTGCCCCAACGCAAGTGAGCATGATGTGAGGTTTTCCCTACTACACATTTCCCCTCTGGTCAACTGTATTACTACTATATATTTGTAATTTGAAAGAATGGAAATGAATGTTATTTTTTTTTTTTCTTCAGAAGTTTGCATCTTGTTTGCAACAAATACATAAAACGTTAAATGTCAGAATTTTCATTTTTTTTTCTTCTTGGTAATTTCATTATTATTCGCTATGGTGGTGTCGTTCCCAACAGTCACCCAAAACCCTACACAAGGCTGGTAACGGGAGACTGATAGTCGATGTTTTTTGATTTTATATAAATGTTCTCAACCAGTATGTCTGTTGATCCAATACTGTCTGCTCTTACCACCTGAACGTCTATTCTTCACGGTTTGAATTTGACAGATCGTCCCGTCAGTGATTCCTTACTGGACAGAAATTCAATTTTCTTCATATTGGAAGCTCATCTTCGTCCCTAGCATAATTGTGGTGGAGGAAGAGACATACAAAGTCTTGAATGAAGTAATCCAATTGTTTGTTCGCTGCCAAATAAGGCCCATCTAGCCCTACACGGTGGATAATATAGTTTTGTGGTGTGCCTTAACCGTTGTTGCAGTGGCGCACTGGAGCGGGAGCAGCAGAAGCTCGTACAGGACCTGCAAATACAAAACAAACGCGATCATCCGCATCTTAAGTCTTTAAAGAAATTAGAATTTTGGTCTTACAGCGCAGAGAAATATCGCAAAAAAATTCTTTAATATATATAATGAAATGTTTTTTTTGGCGATTATTTTTCTCGTTAATTTTGACCAAAAATTCTCTATCTCGTTAATTTCGAACAAAAATTCTTTAATATATATAATGAAATGGTGCTTTTTTTAAGATTATTTTGCTGGTTAATTTTCACCAATATTTAATACAGATTTTAAAAACTTGAATTTAAATTGTTTAAGATGCATAATCTAGTCTTCATTAGTACAAAAAAATTCTTTGATATATATAATGAAATGGTCTTTTTGACAACTATTTTTCTGGTTAATTTTCACCAATATTTGATAAAATTTTACAAACTTGAATTTAAATTGTTTAAATAATCTAGTCCTCACTACTACACCAGGGGCATTTTTAAGACATTTGTTTAAGACAAAAGAAATCCTGTCTTAAAAAATTACTTTTTATTTTAGTTATTTTATATGAAACTTTTAATATGAATTTAATTGTCTTAGGTATAAATATTAAGACTATTTAAGACAAAAGCATTTTGAAACAAAAATAGTTTAAGACAAAAATATTTTAAGACAACTTTATATTTAAGACAAAAATAGTTTAGGACAAAAATATTAAGCCAAAAACACTTAGAGACAAAAATATTTGAAGACAACTTTATATATAAGACAAAAATAGTTAGAGACAAAAATTAGTTAGAGACAAAAAATTTAAGACAATACTTTATATTTAAGGCAAACAATTTGACACAATTTTTTTTTATGACAATACAATGTGCCCTAAGTCCTGAAGCCTGCACGATACTATGGTCTCACACCTATATCAAGGTTTTTATTTCACTTTCCATTCATGTTATCTTATATAAACGCAATGATTTGTTGGGATCTTCGTTTTGTAGGGGTAGCGACTTTGAATAAAGCGACAACTTTTCCTCGCAAGATTTCTCAGACATCAATTCCTCTTTTATCCCTTGGATCTCTATTGATGTAATTAGGGACAACTTGTCTTTCGTTTCATTCATAATTACTAAATAGAGGGGGCTTTGAAGACAATTTGTTAAGACAAAGGAAATATTTTGTCTTAAAATTTTCAATACAAGGCGCTAGTAAAAAAAGGTAAAGGTAAAGAATTAGTGGTCCACCTTTACACTATTGATGGGTTCTTCATGAAGTAGAGCAATGGAGGGTGACACCAACTGATGGGATTTAGAATGATGGAGGTCGACAATAAAGGTGTCCTTCATGAGAGGATTGATGGAGGCACTTTCAATGAACATGGATAGGTAATAACGTATTTGGATTATTTTACGGGCTCTCCATCGATTGTGTTTTAATGTGTTTTTTGACTGTTTTATTTATTTTGAATGCTACTTCTATCCGTTGGTTATTGTTATCAACACATTGTTGTGTTGGAACTCTAGACTGTCATTAGTAACATGGATTACATCGACCTGAAGGATTGTTCAAAAATGTAGCAAGAAATTCTCAATTTGATTTTGCCTTGATTAAATTGAGAAAATTTGAATTTCCACATCAAGAGACAACTTGGATGCTATTAACTTGTATGAAATTTCTTGTGTTACCTAATTTACTTTGTAAATTTGAGTTTGAGGAGTTAGAGTTCACTTAAGCATGTGTGATTGCTAATTTGTAGCAATAAAAGTAAATTATCTCAAGTTGTTTTGAGTTAAACTAGTTCTAACTATTGCAGGAACTAGTGGAAGGTCAGTTGTGCAATGGGATTTCAGTCAAACTCAGTGACCATCTAGTTAACTGATCACTTAGTCCAAAATAGCTAGTGCATGCAAAGAATTTAAGTTCCCCAGTTGTGGTCGACATTCCAAGTTAGTGTAACATCAGTTGTAGACTAGTCTCGGGTGTACAAGTGTTGCATGCAATCAAATGATCAACCTTAGGAATTACACAATCCATTTTAAAAAAATTATTAAATAATGACGGCATTTCTGAAGGAGTTACGCAATGAAATAGAGGCTCAGGTAGAGGCACAAATTGACTAAGTTTGTGTCAAAGCTTCTCAGTGAGCAGAGAGATAAGTTACTCACTTGCATTGTGCTTAGTTGAGAAAATAAATTGTAATACATCTATATTCATAAGATTAATACAAGAAGCCATTGGGGTTTTTAATAGATTTCTTTCCCCGGGAGAAATATTATTTGGATTTTTTTTATTTCTTGTTGCATGTTTAAAAATTTTGTTCTAAATTGTGAATTAGCTTCTGCAGAGTAGTAGAGTAGGTTTGTGTCTCGTGATTCTGAAAAAAAAAAAATCATGAGCAGTCGCAAATATACACCATAATTTTTACACTGAATCATAGCACGATTCACGTTAGAGCACGAATTTCAAAGTTTTTTCTCAGGAGGTTCAAATTTTCAATTCATTGTGGTGGGATCTCTTAAGAGTTCAGAACATAACTTTCCATGGGCCAAGGCTAGAGTATGCATTGGAACTTAACACTAATTACATTTCTTGGAAGGATTGTTGGAAGTAATTCTTCCATGTCTTCCGAGTTGTCCTGAGTTGTATTGTGTGAGTTCCTAGGTTAATAGGTGTACTAGATATTTTTATTAATCTAGATCCACCATTCTTGGATCTAGAAAGATCATGTATTCCTATATATGTAATGTTTGTCAGATCAATACGATATACTTCATTTGGTGTTATGTTGAATCGATCTCTCAGCTTTCTCTTTATTTTATAATATGGTATCAGAGCCTAAATTTGTAAAGGCATACGTGATAGCATTATTTTTGTTTGTTTATGAAGGCTAATGTGTTCATGGTTTAAGGAGACATAAGGGATTAAAGGTTAAAGTTTTTTTATGGTAAATTTTTCGGTGATGAAATTTTTTTTATGGTGTGTGAAATAAAGTTGTGGTGATTAGTTGGTATGTACAAAAAGAAAGAAAAAAAAGTTGTTGGTAAAAATCAAATGATGCAGAACCACAAAGAAAAGGTCAATTATTATGACCCGTCGCGCTCCATGAGCATTAGCGAACGGTAGTTCTTAACAATGTCAAGCTGATGTGACCTGCCGTGCTCCAGGAGCATGAGTACATGTTATTTTATAAGGTCAAGTTGTATAATTGTTTGCTGAACACATTTTGTATCCAAAATGTTATCCTGTATAACTGATGAAGGCTGCAAAGGGGCATGGATTCATAGATGGTGGAAGTTCCATAAGATGGTTTAGTATCAAGAGTGACCCTTTGCGCTATGGGAGGTTGAGAAGTGTCAATTCTACAAAGCTCATAAATGATGGTTAGAGGCGGTTACATTTTAAATGGTGCTCAAGTGATGCAAGAAGATGTGGTGGTGAAAGAGCGGAGTTTGCGAGATTCCAGAGTCGATGTGGGTTATTTTCTACATGTAAGAATTTATACGAAACTAGTCGGTTCACTCATGTATCTTGTGAACATATGACTAGATAAGTGTTATGCAATGAACCAACGAAGCCAAGCTATCGTTAGGCCAACCAAACTATTTTGGAAGGAATCTAAGCATGTTTTATGCTACCTCAGAGGCACTACTCTATTTGGACTATGGTATAGACGAGAAAAGGGAGTGAAGTTACGTGTCTTCATAGATGCGAATTGGGTGTGAAGTGCATTAGACCGAAAGAGTATATTAGGTGGAATTTTCAGTGTTGAATATGCCTTTGTTTCTTGGTCAACAGGAAGTTAAGATCTATGGTGCTCAGCTTGATAGAAGCAGAATACGTGGCTGCAATTCAAGAAGCATGTGAGGCAATATGGATGAGAAATATACTTGTTGGATTGTTTTGTCAGATGATGGATCTAAACATGATAATTAGAGTTGCATCAAGCTCTCTGAGAATCCTGTATTACAAGATCAATCCAAGCATATAGATATCCAGTATCACCATTTACAAGACTGTGTGCAAAGGTGGATGATGTTGCTACCCTACATTTTGACAGAGGAACAAGATGCTCACATTTTGACAAAAGATTTGTAAAGAGGGAAGTTCAAGCTCCACAGGTGCAGGATAAGGGTGGTTGAGAAGGATTCTTGAAAAATGTAGTAAGAAATTCTAAATTTGATTTTTCCTTGATTAAATTGATAGAATTTGAATTTCCACTTCAACGAACAACTTGGATGTAATTAACTTGTGTGGCACGGATTGTGTCACCTAGTTTATTAAGTAAATTCAAGTTGGAGGAGTTATAATTCAGTTAAGCATGTGTGATTGCTAATTTGTAGCAATGAAAGTCAATTATGTCAAGTTGCTTTCAGTTAAACTAGTTCCAATTGCTTGAAGAACTGGTAAAATGTCAGTTGTGCAGTGGGACTTCAATCAAACTTAGTGATCACCCGATTAACTGACCAATCAACCAAAAATAGCTAGTGCATGCAAAGAATTTGAGCTCCCCAGCTATGGTGGGGATTCGAAAGCAGTGTAACATCAGTTGTAGACTAGTCTTTAGTGTAGAGGTGTTGCATGCAATTAGGTGATCAAGCTTGGGAATTGTATAACCCATTTTGTAGAAATTCCTAAATAATAGGGGCTTAATTTCTCAAGGAAATTTGGGCTCAAGCAGAGGTAGAAATTGACTAAGTCTGGGTCAGAGTTTCTTAGTGAGCAGAGCGATAGGTTATTCACTTACAGGTTGTGTTAAATTAAGCAAATAATCTATAATACATCTCTATTCATCATATTAATCCAAGCATGGATTGGGGTTTTTAGCAGACTACATTCCCTAGGAAAATAGTTGTTTTCATGTGTGTTATTTCTTATTGCATGTCTAAATTTTATGTACTAAATTATGAGTTAACTTCCTTAGACTAGTAGAGTGGGCTCGTGTCTTGTTATTTTGACTAAAAATTCATGAGTAGTTGGAAATCTACACCATCGTTTATACAAGGATTGTGGAGGAAAATTAGAGAATGTTTGTTAGTAGACAATATGTCTACCTCAAAATATTTACAACAACTTTTATGAGAAGCATACACCGATGATAAAAGATTGGATTGTGGAAGCATTAGTCAAAAAATTCATAAGGGCATTAATTTTGGCTACAAATGTAAAGGTAGATGGATTAAATCTAATTTTGGCTACAATAGTGTATGTAGACAAGTCACGGTTACTCCTTTGATTTTTTTCGATGATGTGTTACTGTTTAGTAGATTACCTGTTCTAGAATGGAGACACATTTATGGTATTATTGAGCTCTTTGGATCAGTCTATGGAATCCCTATGAATAATACTAAATCTCATATGGTTTATTCTTACCCAAATGATGTACTGGTATTACAAATTTCTCATATTTTTGGTGTTCTTTGCACTGCACTGGATGCACTTTTTAAATATATTGGATTTATGCTCCAATCTAATTTTTATGGAATTGAGGACTGGAGATGGCTTATAGATAAAATTCATTGTAAACTGTTATCATGGCCATAAAGGTGGCTCTCCCTTGGAGGCAAGTTGTCTCTATTTTGAGTAGTCCTTTGGAACATATTTTTAAACTAGCTTCAAATTTTCGATCTGCGTAAATATATTAGTAAAAGGATCTTTTCGACTTCATATTGACACGGGAAAATCTATGTCGTAAAGGACAGAGTGAGCCTAGTTTTTGTTACTCTATATAGAGGAAATGTATGACCCCACTCATCTATTTCTTTGATGTTACTTTCTAAAATCAAAGTGGTAGGGTGTATTTAACATGCTACATTTATAGACGAATTGGAACTGATCTTTTGTGGATGATTGTATTCAGGGATGGATTATTGAGTATAAAACATTTGGACCACTTTTTATATACTTTGGGGTTTTGACCTAAATAATGCATTATTGTCGTAAGCTTGTTTGTTGTGATACATCATCCTCCATCCTTGTCAAACAAGTTAAAAGCCTCACCAAACTCAGAGATCTATTCCTCTGTAAGCTTTCCCATAATTTTCACATAATGCAAGCAGATAAACCACTTGATAAACTAGGATGGTCCTCAGAATAGGTTTCCCTATGTCAATATTGAACTTACTTTCTCCTTCTTGACCTTATTCCTTCTCAAAACAAAACAAGGGATGACTTTGATTGATATGTACCTTCCATGATCCATTATCAAAATAAGTGAACAAATCTTTGTCTTTTGTGGTTAGCAACAATATTTGATTTTTATTAGAACAAACCCTTATAATTTCTAAGAAGATGAATTGTTGCAAATAGTGATTTATATTGAACTTTCTATACTTGCAGGGTCTAGGAAAAGTACTTGATCATGCTAGTTATTTACTCAGTGTGTGTTTTTCCATTGAGTTTAGGTTTATGAAGGAGAAAAAGGGAGGGTTTCACCATTTGAGTTTGGGTTTATTGAGGAGTAGAAAGGAGGCTTATTTTTTTGTAGACCCGATTGTAGACTTTTCCTTTGCATTTGACATTATTATGACCTGCTTCATACCTTACCTTGACATAAGAACATAATTTCTAGTAGATAGACACTAGGGCATTGCTAAAAGGATAGTTGATTTTGTAGTTCTAAATGCCGTGAAGAAAATTACGAGTGCCTATTTTCATAGATAATGTTTGAAAACTACAATTAATAGAATTCCACTCATCATAAAACATTATCTCATCATGACTAGAGGGAGATGAAAAGTAAATGATGTCTATTTGGAAATACCACATGTCATTATTTTGTATTTTTCATCCACTTCCATATATAAATTACCCACTATGAGCCACCTTTTTTCCTTCCATATTTACACATCCACGCATCATCCTTCAAAGTTACTTTCATTACTCCACAGTGGTGATGTTATGTAGAGCAACATATTAGAGAATCCTATTGGGAATAAATTTAACATGGGAAATGGTCAAATATTTAATATCCAAGATGATTCCTTTACTGTTATTGTAAAAGAAAACACCAAGCATTGATTGAATTTAATTATTTTAAGGAAACACCAAACATTATTTGAATTCTATTACACTTAACAACATTAGTTTTTCAAGGAATGTCAAATTGTTTTTCCTCTTATACATATCTTGTAGATGCTTCAAATGTAGATGCCACAAAATACTTTGACCAAAGATAATGTGTTGCTACCCATGTAAAACAATTGTCTATAGAAACAATAGAAAGAGAAAATATTCAAACCAACACAGTCATTTTATGAACGATTTTTGATTTTTTGCATATTCCAAAAAAGATTATTTTATTGTAATTTGATAGAGATATAAGTAATTGGAAAAAATATTGAGGATCAATACAGCATTACAACCACATTTTTAATCATCATGTCACTCATTGGGAATTGAACGTAGGTGGGGAAGATAACAACCATTCTGCACAAAAGATAATCCCAATTGACAAGGTATTTACTCTTCATTTTTTAATATTTCAACTTTATTCTTCAAAACTTACATTTTTAGATTCAACTTTTAAATTGCTATAAATATAGTGAGGCGAAAATAAAAAATATCAAATTTGTAAGAGGTATCGATACACATGGTGAGAATAAAAAGAATGAGACTGACTGATATTCAATTAATTTAAGAGGCTAATGAGAGACAAGTCTAAATGTTTTATGTTTTTGACTTTTTCAAATTATATTAAAATAATTTGGCAACATATTTTTTGATAAATCACAATTCTAAATTATTTAATTCATATCTTCTATACATAAACTGATTGCATCCTCAAAAACCCCTAGGACACTTTAATTATGAAATTCAACAATTAAGATTTGCAATTACAAGTTTATTTTATGAATTTTTGGGTGAAATTGTTTGGAAAAACATACCCAACAAAAAATTATAAAGTAGAAAATCTAAAATATGTGACCAATAAGGTCTTATTCTCTCACATACCTCCCTCCTTAGTTCACTTGATTGTTTAAGCCTTCAATATTGAGACCATGTCTTAACATTAATTTTGATGTTGTTCACCTCATTATTTAGATCATTGTTCATGGCATTTTCTCTTCTCACATCCCTCTAGTTTGCACTCCCCTAGTTCTTTAAATGATAGGCCACAATGAATAATATATACTATATATTCATATATTGCAATAATTTTAAGAATTTCAATGGTTCATTATAAACAATCGAACACCTACCAAAATACGAGATTTTTTTAAAAGATAAATAACTTCTAGAGCATAATTTCTAACTTGAGTGATAGGAACTAACTTATCATGCAACAATTGTTTTAAATGGATGGTTAACTTTGTATGGAATGTTTACATATAATTAAAATTTAACAATAATGAAAATTTGACCTCCTTTTCGCTGTTCCCTTCCCTTGCTTCAGGGTATGCTAGTTTACAGTGGATTTGTATTTAGTGCGACTTTTGGGACTTTTCGATGCTGAAATACGATAGAAAAAATTGAGGTGAAATCTTGATTTGTGTTATTTAAACTGGTTTTTTGACTTTATATGTGCATTCAACACCCTAAAAAACCCCTAGGGTACTTCCATTATTTAGGAAATGCCCATCAAGTTTATGATTTCAAAAAATTCCTGCTAGATTTTAGAGAAATTAGATGGGAAAAACCCACTAGAAAAGCTTCCAAAAGTCTCATTAAAGACATCTCAATTTAGGATTATGTGCCATAAACATTAAAGATAACTCGGTTTAGTATTATGTGTTATAAACACCATATACATAGATATTTTAGGATTAGATGAGGATTTTCTTAATAATTGTATACGGTGTAAATTAACAGTGAAGGGTTTTTTAGTACTTGCAAGGGAAATTAATGAAAACTTCAAAGGTCTTGACATAGGGGTAAAAATATGTACTTATTGCGCGCTCGAGATGAATTTATGAGCGTGCTACATTGCTAGTGTGTTATGAAACCAGCTCAAGAAAAGATAGAAAAGATAGATCAACGCCTTAGAATTCAGCCTCTTTGAGGGGGAAACCTCCTTTACATTACATAAATGAACAATTCTTGGATGATACAAATGAAAAGACCTCCTTTTTATATATAGGAGTCTAAGGGGTCAGAACATAATTAGAGCCGACATAACAATAATAATGTAAGGGCACAATAATAACAATAGTGGGCTTCTATGGGGCACAATAGTAACAATATGGGCACTACATGGGTACATCAGTATAATAAGTGGGTTATACTAATAACAATAGGGGGTTACACTAGTAGTATAGGGGCCTAACATGCCCCTCCCCTTCAAAAAACATTGTCCTCAATGGTTGAGTAGTTCTTGATGCTTCTGTATAAATTCCTGTCCTCCCATGTGGAATCTTCAACGGGTAAGTTCATCCACTTGATGAGATACTCTGAAATTGATCGATTTCGTAGCTTTCGGGTTCTTGTTTTTGTGATTGCTCTATGTTGGAATATGATTTTTCCTTCCTCTTCAATTTCTGGCAATATTGTTTGAATTGGGATCTTTTGCAACTTTTGAATAAGTGGCCATACTTCTTCATCCTTCTTCCATTCATCCCTTGCTTCGTTTACCCAATCTGGTTTTGAAATTGAAGCTCTTTTTTTTATCTGGACATCACAACCAATAAATAGTAATGTTGGACAATTGTTGGCACAATTGGAAAATTCAAATTGATTTCACACGTCAAACATTGTTTAATATACATTCTACACATTTCAAGGTTATTATGAGATTTTCAAAAGCATGTTTTATTATATATTTCAATCTTATATTGATATTCTAGAATCTAGAGTTAGAATTTTGATACATATATGTCTTCAATCCAGTTTCAATACCTAGGAGATGTGCCTAGATAATGCACTCTCTTGCTCACGAGTCATTGTTAAATATTTTCTCCAATTTTGGGAGTGGTTTTGTAGGTTCTTAAATTTTTTGATATCGTAGGTGGTGAAACATTCGATCCATCATTTTTTAGGTATGCATATGGAGTTGTAGAGGAGCACATTGTTGATGATGATGCATTCTGATCAAAGGAGGTAAGCATTCAAGATCAAAGCCTCATCTACAAATTTTAACTACAGACAGGTTAATGATTCTTGCAAAGACAAGAGGGATCTATGTAATCTCTTCTCTTTGTTTTTAATAGTAGAAGAAGAGATAGTTGTCAAGAAGGCAGGGGAAGCCTTATATTGGATTTTAGACCATAATAAAGACAACGGTCAACAAGTGATGAACACTAGGATAGGGCACACTCATTCAAATTTGATTGAGTGGTAGCCTTAATGCTTTGTGTGGTTTTGGTGTTGCTTAGAAAGTCATGATATAAGAAGGCAATTAAGCAATCAAGAAAACCAGTGACAGGATTTTCTTCGGCCGACATATCATCATCATTACTTGTCAATGGAAAGTGTTTATCTCAAGCAATGAATCTAGTTTAACTTCATCTTCCACAGTACCACTCATTTGCTTTAGAGGAGATAGAAGAAGGAACAAAAAACTTTGATGTGTTCTTATGGGTGAAGGCTCCAAGATTTTTTAGAGTGTCAATTGAATATTATGAATTTTGGTCACAAAATCATCTTGTTTTCTTCAGAGTATCACTTTTTGGCAACCTCTGTCCTTATATCTTGCAAGTTATTTCAACAAGTAAAGTTGCCAAAACTTTGAGCAATACAAAGAACAAAAAACAAAGATGGCACGTTATTGTACTTTGGAAAAGAGGATGGATCACTTTTAGAGCTCTCGGAATTCCATCATCTTAAGTGGATAAACCATGGTTGACATCATGGTGATCTTGTGGGTATTACTAATGTTGGGACCTTGCGATCATAGGTAACATGCATTGTGAGTACAATTGGAGAGGTGTATGAATTTTACATGAAGTCAATGCCATCATGGAGGAAACATACTTAGGGTAAATCATGAATAGAAAATATTTCTCTGGTGCCATCTAAAGGTTGTAATTTGCATAGTTTCGTTGAATCAAGTTCATTGTCACTTTTCTCCTTAGCAAGGATGGTTTAGTGTTAGAGAGAGAGTTATTCCAAAGAAAGTGGAAGTGGTTTATGCATATGGCACATAATGATGTTTCTTTTAGTGTGTTGGGGCCTACTTTTATAAATGAAACATTTGGTGCAAAGACATTCTCAATACTTTTGACCACCAAAACAAGGTGAGCATATGAGTACCAACTTACAAAATTATCAAGTGTAGCAAGGGGAGAAGGAATATCGAAGAAATGGATAAAACATGGATATCCATAGGATGCTAAATTTCAAAGATCTTTTCGCAGAGTGCTGGTTCAAGCTAGAAGGCCCTTATTTTTGCTTTGGAGATGGTCAACTACAAGAGGTTCATTTGTCGAGTGTTTTTGGGGAATATGTTGGTTTGTATATGCATAACATGCTTTGAAGATAAGCATTAGCTAGCTATGAATGGTCGATAATTAATGCACCTGAAAGTGAAGAAGGGAATGCAAGTTATTGCACAAAAGCTCATGGGCCCTCAAACTATATTTTAGGAGTAAGGGATACACTAGATCAAAGTTATGCAACTAATTCTAGTAGTTTATAAAAAATAAACAGAAGAAGAGGAGATAATTATCAAAACTCTGGTATTGGTCACAAAACACAAAATCATGATTTGTAGTTTGAAATCAATGCAACATTCCTATCAATTAACAATATTAGCACATTTTCTTCCAGAATATATATGTGAAGGAAATTTTGACATTTATTCTGAATTTGTTGTTCCACTAGATTTTTCCAAATGTGTGACTTTCCTTTTGAGTAATGGATTGATGGAAATCTTGAGTATATCCCTTTGCTTATTTATGAACAGTAGATGATGATAATAGCAATGCATTTCCCCACAACATATCTATAGTTTATGGAAGGATATTACCTAGGAAATACTCCTAAATAATGCATTCTCTTGCTCACGAGTCATTGTTAAATATTTTCTCCAATTTCGGAAACATCCAGTGCAAATGCTAGTTATATATGTTTCTTAATAATTATTAAAAATATATAATATTTAATTCTAAAATATATAACGAATTGAGGCTGGCAATGAACACAGTTTTTTTTTTTTTTTTCCAAGGAAAAAACGAACTTTCTTATAAGATATAAAAAAGTTACAATACTTTTGAGTTAACATTCTGCATAAATTGTCTGTTTAGGAGCTGAGACTCCTCTAGTAGGATCATTAGCGCCCCTACAGGGCTCTAATAAAACATCTGCTGAAGCCGGCTTTTACAACCATTTCTTCTTTGCATGAGCTCTCAGGGAGCAAACCGCAGTGCTTCCTGGGCCTCCATACATATGGAAAACAACCCAGGATCAAAGCATCAAAAGGGGATCAGGATATAGTTCGCTCTATTAAACCAGAGCATATAAAAACAAAAACCACATATAAGAGTATATAAACAGTATGAAACAATGTCATCATGTTCTATCCGCTAAAAACAGGAAAGAAAAAACCAGAGCCTAAGATTTATAAATTTGGGGCTTGATCCGACACACGGATCTGATCATGTTCCTGTTCTGTTATCCTCCAAGCGCCCACAGCCTGCCGCAAGCCTTCTTTAGAAAATCTATCCGCTTCTTCATTGAATTCCCCGGATGATCTTCCGCTGTGACCGCGACCGGAGCCGAAGGAGAGGGGTCCAAAGTTGGTTGATCCTCAGTCAAGATCCTCGCATCTCCGTCGTCCTTGAGCTCCCCTTCCATAGGTTG
Organism: Pinus tabuliformis; assembly: GCA_031772625.1. Taxonomy (NCBI): domain Eukaryota; kingdom Viridiplantae; phylum Streptophyta; class Pinopsida; order Pinales; family Pinaceae; genus Pinus; species Pinus tabuliformis. The sequence goes on along the minus strand of CM062813.1, from coordinate 652,931,685 downwards.
CTGCAATTGCTCCTCCACAGGCTTTCCATCTGGAATGACCTTCTCCTGCTCGCTCCCGACCCGCCTGCTGCTCCTTTCCCATTCCTTTTCATCTCTATAGGTCCTCCTCTTCCTCCTACCCAGCGGGCAATCCCTTGCCAGGTGCCCATATTCATGGCAACGATGACAACGAAACAGGAGAAGTTCATAATCCAACGGTTGCTCAACCACGTAATCCCTATATCTCAGAGTGATGGATTTTGCCAGTCCCTCCTTGGGGTTTAACCTCACCAGGATCCTCGCCACCTCCATTTCAAAAGTTTCAAGATACGATCTATCTGCATCCAGATATGTTCCCAATAGGTTTCCAATAGACTTGAAAACAGAGTCCGCCCAGAGATAAGGAGGGAGACTCGGCGCCATTACCCAGACGGGAAACTCATCAACCTTCTCTTTTGCTGCATCGAAAAGCGGCGTCCATTTCTTAAAGAAGACCGGTCTGTTCCCAAATTCCCAAATTTTCCCTTCAACCCATTCCATGGCCTCTTTACTGTTGAAACTGGCCATAAACCAACCTTTGACCAGAGAGTTTATCTTGCATGAGGCCGCTGGGGAATTTGCCCACTGACTCGATTCCCATTGTCTAAGATCTTTGCCGGAGACGAGCCGCCCCCTGATTCTGCCCACCAGAGTAACTTCTGCGATCTCAAGGACGCCATCCACATGCATATCCATATCAAGAACAAGTTCTGAGAAAGTCTTAGTCCTTAAGGGCTTTGCTTTCTTTCTTTTCTCCCCAGCCCTTGTCACCTCCGAGTATCCATTCTGGTCCCCGGGCTCTGGGTCATGTAGGTCGTCCCTTTGAGACCCGAAAACCGGCCTGGTAACCTCCACATCCTCATCCGATGGTGGGGTTTCGACCAAACCCTCAACTGGGCTGCCTACCCTTTCAAACTCCGGAAAGACCTTTCCATGCACCGACCCTACTGCCGGTGAAGTCGGAACCGTTCCTTGTGAAGCTTGACCGCCTTCTCCGGGTAGCAATCCTGCCGACTCACCGATTCCCAAAGGAGGGTTCTCTGGAAAAAGCCCCTTTCTTGCAGCGGATGGAAGAGCTCCACTCCCGACCTCCTTCCCTGTGACGTTTAAACCACCTACCGATCTCCACACCCCTCTGTTTTGGACTGAATTAATTATGTCTTCTAATCCTCCGGAAGGACAAAAGATCTTGGCTGGAGATGATAACTTACCAGACGGCCCAGCGAAACATTTGTCTCTCCACGAGCTCAAAACTGGCAGTGAGGGCTCCTTCTCCTTTCTCCTGCCATCAACGCCTAAAATGCTCGATAAATCCCAGCTTTCCTCCAACAGCCCCTTTGCAAAATCTGCAGCCCTAGTACCAGCCGTCAAAACCGCACCAGCTCCATTCCCTTCGAGCTTTTCAACCAGCTCTCTAATGTTCTGCTCGCTTAAATCCTTCCCCCACACTGTAAGCACATCCTCCGGCGAAGGGTCAAGTTCCACCGACTCACTAGCAATAACCATTGTAAAACCCTAGAGATCCGGAAAATGGTAAAAAACTTCCAACCGACACCCGAGAAAGCCAGCAGTAAAAACGCCCGCCCGCGTGAGGGGATAACCTTTTGACCCGCGCGCCCCACACCGCTTGACCACTGTTGCACCCGTCTCCCTCTGTGGATGCCAGCGTCGCGTCTACCTGTACCTGCTTGTCAGTTTGCAGAAACCCTATACTACCTAGACCCTGGCCCTAGGGGACCAGGATCGAAGCCAGACCTCGCCATCCAACTTTTGGAAAAAAAATGTACCGAATGATCTACCATGAGCATTCAGCTGATTTTTTCCCATCGCAATGAACACAGTTATTGTTAAATAAGAAGTGAGAAAACAAAATATAAGAAAATAAAAAAGCAATCAAATAAAACAAAAAATCAAATCTACACTTCATTAATTAATAGGAAAACTGAAAATGTTTTATTATTTTTCCGTAGTATGTTTCCCTTATTTTAATTGTATATTGAATTATGTTTATTTTAATTATATATTGATAAATAAAAATAACTTAACTATATTTATATTTTAATTTATTGTTTAATTCATTGAACCATTCTAATGTGTACAGAGGTGGGTTCGAAACCAAAAATCTTAGAGACACCTTTAACTATTTATATATAAATATTTAAAAGACAAATACAATTTAAAGCAGAAAGGAAATGTCCACAACCACTTCTAATGCTATTAATCAGTACTACTGAAATTCGTGCGGCAGATGGGACAGGTGTTGGCTATTGTTATCCATAGTGCAATGCAAATTTGGTGGAATATGTGACCGTAATGTAATCGACCAACTTCCTCGCGCAGTCGAAAATCATCGTGGCAAATTGGGCACGAAGAAGTAATACTATTGCTGTCACTAATATGTTCTTCTGAAATAGCAATAGCAGTGGGACCTACCGGATTTCGAGTAACTACACGTTCCTGTCGTAGCTGGAACAGTGGGATGACAAACGCCTGTAACCACGTGAATGATGGAAGTTGCTTAGGAAAACGTTCACATCGTTCGCCCAATTCTGTTATTTCCTCGGAGGGAAAACTGTCAAAATAAAGTGGTCGTGCGAGTGCGACAAGTCGAAGTATTCTCTTGACTTTGTGCTCTTCTGTCTTCAGGTTGAAGATTAAGACCCTACCATCGTTCCTCAAGCTCCCCCATTTCTCTTATAATCTCCCTTATTTGATCTCTTATAATCTCCCTTACTACGTCCCCTACTCTTTCTTGTCGTTGTCCTTCCATTTCTAGACTCGCAAAGATTCAACGAATGGTTGCTTTCTTTCTGTGGGGAATTCTGACTAGCCCACTGAAACTGCGAGGATAATTAAAATGAAAATCAATGACCGAGGAGTGCGTTTGCTGCTTTGCATACATTAATAGGGCTGGGAATGTATGTAAAATGTGTGCGTGTGTCAGCCAGCCGTGCATTTGCTGCTTTGCATACATTAATAGTGCTGGGAATGTATGTAAAATGTGCGTGTGTCGGCCAGCCCATTACTTGAGAGCGGTTGGTTCAATCTAATAATAACTAATAGATTTGCAAGTAATTGTTAGAAATCTACTATTAGAAACTGCAAATGGCTCATTTACTTTTAACGTTATGCAGTTTCTAATCTTAATGTGACGTTATGCAGTTTCTAAATCTGCTATTAGAAACTGCAAATGGCTCATTTACTTTTAACGTTATGCAGTTTCTAATCTTAATGTGACGTTATGCAGTTTCTAATCTTAATGTGACCCGATTAATTAAGTCATAAATAGATCATTCTATAATTAAAGCATTAGATCTGTGATTAATCTTAAGCGTTGAATTGGTATATGATGGACGTACCAGATTTAGAGTTAAATGATATATAAAGGATTGGGTCCTCTCTCTCCCTGCCATGAGTCGCATTCTTCTCCATTAAGAAACGCATAAAGAAATAGGGTTAGAGAGAGAAACCGAATTCTGAGAAGAAGAGTAACCGTCAGGAGTCAGAAGAAAGTAGATGGCAGCCATTACATCTTCCGCTGTTAATCATGGTATGTCATCTTAAACAATAGATCATATTAAGTTTTTTTTGTGAAATATTCGGTATTGATGATCTATGGGTTGTTAATTGAATTGTTCATAATTAATCAAAAAAGATCTCAGAGATAAAAATATATTTTACATTTGGTATCAGAGCCACCAATCAATAACTGAATATTTCCTATGATTGCAATTGATTTGTTCTGTGCTTTACTCATGATGTTAATCAAATCTTGCGCATGCTTCACAACGAAACTAATATATAGATTCGTTTCGCCCATCGTGGGTTAAGATTCGTGATCCGACCGTCGGATATAGAGTTTTTGACCTTTCTTTACAATTTCAGAATTTTTAGGGTCTTTTTGTGCATCATTTACTGTTTTGGCTTTGCACGATTAAAGTTTACTGGTACAAAATAATTGTTTGAAATTTGAGCATAAAAGTAATTGTTCTGTGACTGATTGTTTTGCATAAAGTATGTGTTATAAATCATTTATGCACATGAGATTTATGATTTTGTTAATCACCAAAGTGGTCAAAATCAGAATAATCATTTAGTGCATAAGTGACATAATGATTATTGATAGAAATTGCCAGTTATAATAATACCAATTAAAACTGGCGTCACTAATGATAGAACCTGAGAACTTACCCAAAGGAAAGTCTTGTTCTATAACTAGTTGACATGATGAGGTTTAATAGATATTTTGATTAAATAAATATTGATCATCCAAAGATGTCAGTTCTATTTAATTGAATATATTTATTACCTACTTATGTTTTGGTATTTAATTATGTTAAGTATAAGATAGTATCTACCCAAAGGAGTGCTATATTATACTATTATGTCTACATTTGAATCGCGTTAGTTATGAGCTTATAGTTACTTCATTTTTTAATTTGCAGGAGTTCCCATGAATACACATGCTCCATCTGTTACATTGTTCACTGGTGTTAATTTTTCTGAATGGAGAGAACAAGTCAATTTCCATTTAGGTGTTCAGGATCTTGACTTGGCACTCCTTGAGGATAAACCTGCTGCTCTTACAAAAGATAGTACTGAGGCAGAAAAATCACACCATAAAGCATGGGAACGCAGTAACAGATTGAGCCTTATGTTTATTAAGATGACTGTTGCTAACAACATCAAGTCAACAATTCCACAAACAGAAAGTGCTAAGGAATATATGCAGTCTGTGGAAGAGCGTTTTCGTTCAGCTGATAAGTCACTCGCTGGTACTCTTATGGCAGAACTCACGACCATGAAGTTTGATGGGTCGCGAACTATGCAAGAGCACATTATAGAGATGACTAATCTTGCAGCAAGGTTAAACTCCCTGGGACTTACAGTAGAGGATTCTTTTCTTGTCCAGTTCATCCTGAACTCGCTACCTTCTGAATATGGACCTTTTCAGATTAACTATAACACTATAAAGGATAAGTGGAATGTTAATGAATTGGCCAGTAGACTTGTTCAGGAAGAAGGACATTTGAAAAATCAAGTGAATCACTCAGTAAGTTTTGTGAGTAATAAAGCTGGTAAAGAAAAGAAAGGAAAATCAAGTCATTTCAAGAAGAAAAAGGCACCTGCTAAGAATGGGCAGGATAAGGAAAAGAAGGAACTAAAGGATGTTCAATGTCATTTCTGTAAAAAGAAAGGACATTATCAAAGTGACTATCCGAAAAGGAAAGCTTGGTTCGAAAAGAAAGGTAATTATCTATCTTTCGTATGTTTTGAATCAAATTTAGTTGAAGTTCCTATTAATACATGGTGGCTTGATACTGGTGCTACAACTCATGTTTCCAATAATATGCAGGGATTTCTTACGATCCGAACCATAAATCCAAATGAAGAACGTTTTCTCTTTATGGGAAACGGAATGAAATCTTCAATTGAAGGCATTGGGACTTATCGTCTAATTCTAGAAAGTGGATATGTATTAGACTTATACAGTACCCTTTATGTACCTTCATTATCTAGAAACCTTATTTCCATAAGTAAGTTGGATATTTCTGGTTTTAGATGTATGATTGGATCTGGTTGTTTTGATTTATATAAGAATACTGATAATGTTGGTTCTGGTATTCTAATTGATGGTTTATATAAATTGAAACTGAATGACACTTATGCGAATTCCTTGTTGAATGTAGTAAATAATGTTGGATGTAAACGTAGCATGTTGAATGAAAATTCTGCTTTCTTGTGGCATAAAACACTAGGTCATATATCCAAAGAAAGAATGATGAGATTAGTAAGTAATGAAATTTTGTCAAATTTGGACTTTAGTGATCTAGAATTATGTGTGGATTGTATTAAAGGTAAACAAACCAAACATAATAAGAAAGGAGCCACTAGAAGCAGCCAGCTTCTTGAAATAATACACACTGATATTTGCGGACCTATGGACACTCCAGCCTTTAATGGAGAAAAGTATTTCATCACTTTTATTGACGATTTTTCCCGTTATGGTTATGTCTATTTGCTTCATGAAAAATCTCAATCTGTGAATGTCCTTGAGACATTTGTAAAGGAAGTTGAGAGGAAATTAGATAAAAGGGTGAAAATCATAAGGTCTGATAGAGGTGGTGAATATTATGGTAAATATAATGAGTCAGGCCAGTGTCCAGGTCCATTTGCAAAATTCCTCGAAAGTCATGGCATATGTGCGCAATACACAATGCCAGGTACACCACAGCAAAATGGTGTAGCAGAAAGGCGCAATAGGACGTTAATAGATATGATTAGGAGTATGATGTCAGATTCTACACTACCTAAGAATTTGTGGTCGTATGCTCTCAAAACCGCTAATTATTTGTTGAATAGGGTTCCTAGTAAAGCTGTTCAAAAGACTCCTTTTGAGTTATGGACTAAGAGGAAACCTAGCTTAAGACACCTGCATGTTTGGGGTTGTCCAGCGGAAGCGAGAATTTATAATCCACATGAAAAGAAATTAGATTCTCGAACGATCAGTGGGTATTTTTTAGGTTACCCTGAGAAATCTAAAGGGTATGTGTTTTACTGTCCTAATCATAGTCAAAGAATTGTAGAAACTGGTAATGCAAGATTCATTGAGAATGGTGAAGTCAGTGGGAGTACTAGAAGAGAAATAGTAGAAATAAAGGAAACAAGGGTAAATGTTACATTGCCTAGAATAGTTCCTCCATCTACTATTACTCCAAATGTTATTCCAGCTGTTGTAGAACAACATGATGATAATGAACAACATATAAATGAAGAAGTACTTCCTGAAGGAAATGACTTACATAATGCTGATATGCATGAACCACAACAAGTAGCATTAAGAAGACCTCAAAGAAATCGAAGGTCAGCTATTTCTAATGATTATGTGGTTTATATGCAAGAATCAGATTATGATATTGGAATCAATAAGGATCTAGTTTAGTTTTCACATGCTGTAGAAAGTAAAGAGTCAAAGGAATGGATTAATGCCATGAAAGAAGAACTGAAATCCATGCAACAGAATGAAGTTTGGGATCTCATTGAGTTACCACATGGCTGTAAAAGAGTCAGATGCAAATGGGTTTTTAAAACCAAACACGACTCTAGTGGTAATATCGAACGGTATAAAGATAAACTTGTTGCTAAGGGTTACACTCAGAAAGATGGTGTTGATTACAAGGAGACATTTTCTCCTGTTTCGAAAAAGGACTCACTAAGAATAATAATGGCATTAGTAGCTCATTATGATTTGGAGTTCCATCAAATGGATGTGAAAACAGCCTTTCTGAATGGAGATATTGATGAGGATGTTTATATGGATCAACCTGAGGGTTTTTCTGTAGAAGGTAAAGAACAATTGGTGTGTAAACTTAAGAAGTCAATATATGGGCTTAAACAAGCATCCCGACAATGGTATATTAAGTTCAATACCATTATTACATCATTTGGTTTTAAGGAAAATACGGTTGATCACTGTATATGCCAAAAGATCAGTGGGAGCAAGTTTATTTATCTGGTCCTTTATGTTGATGACATCTTGCTTGCTGCAAATAATTTAAGTATATTGCATGAGACTAAGGAATTTCTCTCAACGAACTTTGAAATGAAAGATATGGGAGAGGCATCCTATGTGATTGGAATAGAAATATTCCGTGATCGATCACAAGGAATATTGGGATTGTCTCAGAAAGGATATGTCGAAAGGATTCTAGAGAGATTTGGAATGAGTAAGTGTTCACCTGGGACAGTTCCTGTACAGAAAGGTGATAAATTCAATCTCATGCAATGTCCTAAGAATGATGTTGAACGAAAGGAAATGGAATCAATTCCATATGCATCTGTTGTTGGTAGCCTAATGTATGCTCAAACCTGTACTAGACCGGATATCAGCTTTGCGGTCGGTATGTTAAGGAGGTATCAAAGTAATCCAGGAAGGGAACATTGGCAAGCTGCAAAGAAAGTTTTGAGGTACTTACAAGGCACGAAAGATTACATGCTCATGTATAGAAGATCCAATGAATCGGAGGTGATTGGATATAGCGATTCAGATTTTGCTGGATGCATCGATACTAGAAAATCGACTTTTGGTTACCTGTTTATGTTTGCTCAAGGTGCCATATCATGGAAAAGTGCGAAACAGACTATCGTTGCTTCATCCACTATGGAGGCAGAATTTGTGGCATGTTTTGAAGCCACAATTCATGCATTATGGTTGCGGAACTTTATTTCAGGACTTGCGGTTGTCGACACCATTAGCAAGCCGCTGAAAATTTATTGTGATAACTCTAAAGCAGTATTTTTCTCAAAGAACGACAAGTACTCTAAAGGTGCCAAACATATGGAACTGAAGAATCTTGTTGTGAAATATGAGGTTCAGAAACAAAGAGTGTCAATCATGCACATCAGGACAGAACTTATGATTGCAGACCCTTTGACGAAAGGGTTACAACCAAGACAATTTAAGGAACATGTTCAAAGAATGGGTCTTGGTTGTATTAATAATAATTGACGTGTGACATTCTGAGCTTTTTTTTATGTGTTTCTGATATACAATTATGTGTCTCTTGTTTTAATGTAGTAGTACGTATTTTATGTAATTTTAAACAAGAAAGAGTCTTATAAAGATATTATGTTTAATCATTATGATATAAGACATTATGTGGACCATTATGCTGTTTTATATAAATTATGAGTATGAATTGATGGATTGCTGGTATTGTAGTATATGGAAGGGAATGCATTGAATTAATAGTGCACAACCACCATAACTCTCAGCAATTTATCATAGTATGATGTTCAACACTTAATATTATGAATAGTCAGGTCAAGTGGGAGAATGTTAGAAATCTGCTATTAGAAACTGCAAATGGCTCATTTACTTTTAACGTTATGAAGTTTCTAATCTTAATGTGACGTTATGCAGCTTCTAAATCTGCTATTAGAAACTGAAAATGGCTCATTTACTTTTAACGTTATGCAGTTTCTAATCTTAATGTGACGTTATGCCGTTTCTAAATCTGCTATTAGAAACTGCAAATGGCTCATTTACTTTTAACGTTATGCAGTTTCTAATCTTAATGTGACCCGATTAATTAAGTCATAAATAGATCATTCTATAATTAAAGCATTAGATCTGTGATTAATCTTAAGCGTTGAATTGGTATATGATGGACGTACCAGATTTAGAGTTAAATGATATATAAAGGATTGGGTCCTCTCTCTCCCTGCCATGAGTCACATTCTTCTCCATTAAGAAACGCATAAAGAAATAGGGTTAGAGAGAGAAACCGAATTCTGAGAAGAAGAGTAACTGTCAGGAGTCAGAAGAAAGTAGATGGCAGCCATTACATCTTCCGCTATTAATCAAGGTATGTCATCTTAAACAATAGATCATATTAAGTTTTGTTTGTGAAATATTCGGTATTGATGATCTTTGGGCTGTTAATTGAATTGTTCATAATTAATCAAAAAAGATCTCAGAGATAAAAATATATTTTACAGTAATAGGTAATTGTTATTGATGTGCCGGTCTAAGTATGCATGAAACGGAATCAGGCTGGTTTCAGTTGTGATTTCAAGTGTGGTTAGTAACAAAATGAAATCAAGAGAATTGAATTGGTTTTTATTTATAAAAATTATCCATAATTTTGAGAAATTTATTCGGAATATTTTTACTATCGTAGAAATTGAATATATAGAGAAGATGGTAAAAAGTTCACTATGTAGGAAAGAAAAGGAAGATGATTTGAATAAGCAGAAATAATAAATAAAATAGTTAAGCTCTCAGTTAAATTTTAGAATAAATTAATAATAATATAATACAATGAAAATAAATAATGATATGATTATATTGTGTTTGTTAATTGAGTATATTTGTAGTGATTGAGATTTTCCTCATCCATTCAATTCATACAAATGGTAGGATGAATTTTGAAGTAATGGTTATATTCTTCTTGTTCAAAAGGAATAGTTTGTTGAGGAGAGAACACATATCTTCCTTATTTAGGATATAATGATATTTTCTATATATATATATATATATATATATATATATATATATATATATATATATATAGAAAATATCATTATATCCTAAATAAGGAAGATATGTGTTCTCTCCTCAACAAACTATTCCTTTTTAGGATATATCATTATTTAGGATATAATGATATTTTCTATATATATATATATATATATATATATATATATATATATATATATATATATATATATATATATATATATATATATATATATATGTATGTATATATATATCTATATATATATATATATGACTGTGTCAATTGGGTTATAGAGGGAGGTTAGGCGGAATGAATGGAACCTTTCCCACCCAAACCAATAGGGTAAGGCGTGTCGGAGAACAGGAGAAAGAGAAAAGGAAGAGGGGGAAGGGAAATGTATAGAACACTGAAGGAAACACTCAAGGAAATAAATGGAGAGAAGAAGTCTCTTAGAGAAAGAGACAAGGATTAAGAAGGTAATAGAGAGAAAAAGAGGCAAAGATACAAATATTAGGAATGTCTAATATGGTGATGGAGGTGATGAAAGACCAACATCCAATGTATATAGTCATATTCCATTTGAAGAACTTGAATGAGGCTCGTAGAGAAAATGGGTATTGTGAAGGATTCTGGTTTGGTGGAAGAAAAATAGATATTGAGATTTAAACAAGTGTCCATAAATAGAATATAAATAGAATATATGGAAATGTTATTATAGTTCATGTCCACTATGTTTCTTTCAATCCCAAAAGACTCGCCAATTTTGCTATGCCATTATGTAAGGCATTTGAGGAATTCTTAATCCATGGAATAATTATTTGAAGTCTTTATAAGGTTTAAATAAATACTTAATATTTCTATTGACTAAGAATTTGAAATAAGGTCAATGGTGCCTTCAATGTAAGGAAAGTAAATGGCAACTTGTGGAGAAGAGGATATGGGGACATAGTTTTACAAAGCATATACCCACGATAAGATTTGTTGATTTGCATAATTGAGTAGCCATTTTCCATTAGGGATTTGTAAGGTGATTTTTCCTAACACTCGTATGTTATTTTTCATTCAAAATATAATACATATGTTTCTATTAGATTCATTACATGAATTTCAGGAATTGTAGAGAACATATTGTTATTATTCATATCTTTATTCTTTTTTTGAAGTATAATATATATATTTATGCCTTAAGGTATTCCGTGTGAGAAGAAGTCCCTCTCATACCACCTGTGTTGTCATGGGACATTAATTTTTGTGTTAGGCAATTGAAACAACTTCTGCCATCAGATTGAAGACCGATATTGTCATTTACAATTAGGTATAAGGATAAGCCATAACTCCATAGAGGCTATTGAACACAAGTTGTGAGCCTCTTCCTCGTGAGATTGGTTTTCTCGCGAGGACTAGTTGAATACGTGTTGGCATTCGTAACTGCCTATCATATAAAGAAATTGACAAGCAGTGGAGCAAAGGCGGTCGATATTACAAACGCAAAATGATGCGGATAATGGTACCATGTGTGTCTTCATTGTTCTATGCTTAGTTCGTAAATATTTTTGGTTCGGTCATGGAAGACCAACTATTCTTGTGGAACATTATAATTTTTTACTAAATTGGAATGTTACCTGTTGTGGATGAAGTGTTGACTCCTTTTTAGATATAGCCTTGGCTCCTCTAGCTTGACATAAGAGAGAAATCATTCCTTGGAGGATCATGTAATGAACTAACGTTATACTATTGGAACTGGTGTCTCACCATTGTATTTGTGTACTTGGAACTTTAACCTAATTATCATAATCTCGTTGAGCCAACACATGGTGTTGTGGATCAATTTCAGGCTTCAAAGAAGAACAATGCAACTCTTGAAAAATTAGTCAGTCTTTCGCTCTTTAGAAATGGAATGTTTGCATTGGTCCTATCATTTGGTCTTGTATTTGGTGGACTAAAGAGTCATAGTGCAAGATCATGGTGTTCTTTAGAAATGGAATGTTTGCATTGGTCTAATCATTTGGTCTTCTATTTACTGGACCTAAGAGGTATTGTTGAGCAGCGAAAGCATAACTTGCAAATAATTTGAAATTGTAGAAAATAATGGCAAATAAAGAAAATGGAAAAACAATCAAACACATAAATTGACATAATTTTACGTGGTAAAACACTCCTTTTGAGAGAAACATCCATGGGGCAATGATATCTGGTATTCTTATTATTTAAGGGATATTTACATCATCCAAATCGAAGGCATACATATCCAACCATTCAACCCATTCTCCACTTGTTTTATGTTTTCTTGTTGCCTCTATAGGCTTACATGGAAAAAGAGAAACTTGTTAGATCTTTCCTAAATCCGTCCACAACTTCTAGAAAAAGAAGTTACATAAGAAAGTGTTCACATAAAATAAAAATATTCCATTTATATGTTTTTCCAAAAGCTTAGATTAGGAAAAAAAACCTAAACAAAGGAACTAATTTTAGATATTACCCAAGAATATAGGGAAATAGTTGTAAACTTCTAACAATCTCCACCTTGATAAAAATTTACTTGATATATCATGCCGAAAATATTCATCACCTTCCTTATAAGCCAAGAGAAGCTAGGCACCATTTTAGCTTCTCTGACAAGATTTCTCTTGTGAACATCTCTGCACAATTCCATGTAGACCTCTTATCAATTTCATCTATTTCCTTATTTCTTTCATCATTTCCTATTTTTAGTTGTTTTCCCGGTCCTGAACTTTTAGAGCAATTTTGACACCCTAGACAACATTTTTCAAGGCCTGTTACACCTCAAATATCATATTACTTAGGGAGACCTTTCCAAAGAGGTATCATATGTGTCAAATGGAGATAATATGACTATGTTATGACCCTGTTAAGTTGGCTGCCAAACTAACCTAGACTGGGCCCAAAAACTCTTGGCATTACATCTCTTGGGATTAGGGTTTTGGTTGCTTATGGTTTTCTATTATTTTTCAATAATGAAGAGGCCCTTGAGCCTCATTTTAACATAGTTTAGAGTCATGTAGCCTCCGCATATCTTCTCAGAGATAATCTATCATCAGTCAATTGAGTTTATTTCCATTATGTTTGTAAGCATATCTTAGTATTCTAATATTAATGAAATGAAGTATTATTTTTGTTGCATCTCTATATTTATGGTTATATTTGTAATTTGTTGCATTATTTTTAAGTTCAGATCATTACCATTCTAAATTTCTTTGGATATGTCACCATTCCAAGCTGTAGTAGGAGATCAATTTTTAAGATAGCAAGTGGTCCTTACTACTTGTTCCATAAAATCAGGGAACATTTTAAAGATGTGTTGTGGCCACAACTACCACCCTATTAAAACATGCTCTCATAGAAAATTTTGAATGGGTCCCCTACAAGTCTGTTCTATCATCTCTCTCAATGATCTTTTTCATCCAAGTGATTTTACTCTATGAAGAGCGAAATCTTCCATTCACAAATGGTGAAAGCCCCTTAACAAATCCCTCAAATATAAAGTTGTTAAGCCCTTCATTAATATGCTCATCATGGTTTGTTTAGCTTCCAAAATAATTCATTGCATCATTGTCCTATTATAATCCTTTTACAAAGGAAACCCTTCGAAAAATACATAAGCCATCCCTCTTTCGCTTATCGCACTCAATCTGGGCGCATAACAAATGCCATAAGGGCCGGACCCGATGGCATTATAAACCACAACATATATATATGTGTGTGTGTGTGTGTGTGTGTGTCGAGTCCAAAAGCCTGTCGCATATTGCAATCAGCCTATGTCCAAGGTTTATATATATATATATATATATATATATATATATATATATATATATATATATATGGCGTGCCCCTGGCCTCTAGACCCAACGACACTATGAACCGTATTGTATACATTATCAGGTTCGGCCCCCAATTTCATATCGCATATCAGCAGAGCTCAATCCTTATATACAGTACGTACAACGATATGAGGGACCTGCCAAGATATCAAAAACGATATATATATATATATATATAGCCGGTCTGAAGCCCTATCACATATCATGATCGGCGGAGCCCCAGGCTTGTGCATATTGCGACATGTGATAGGCCGGACCCGATAATATTTATAGACTCCAATATATAGCATTTGAGGTCTGGCTTGAGCAATCGGGGAAAGATTTTCTATGTTTTCATGTGTTTTCCAAATTTTTCGAAATAACAAAGGGATCGGGTTTCTAGTGTAGATGGGCCCGTGGAGTCCTGATAGTATAATTACGCATCGAGGAAGTGGAAGGCATGGGAACTGCGCCCCACAAGGGGGCCAATAACCGTTTACGATCAAAAGAAGCCCTCGAAAGTTGTGCCAAGCCTATGGGTTGAGCAAGAAATTGTATGTTGACTGTGTATCAGGCATAAATCCTTTTCACACGTGTTCCATAGTTTATAAAATGAATGAACACAACATTTACGTTTGATCGAACTTTTATGTTTTATTGTTCACAATCATCAAGCTAACGATAGCTATCCTCGCAGGTGAGAGGTAAGGATGCGGGAGGGGATTCGAAGAGCCATGTATGCAAAAGCGTTGCATTTAAGGGTCTGACCGCAAGTGTTCCTGGTCGGAACCCCACACATTGCTTGTACATTCCACGAGTTTGAGTGGATCCAGCCGCAGATGAAGGCACTGAATGTCAGGATAACACCTCTGTGTCGCCGGTTTCAGTATTGCAATATACTCTCTCCTAAAGGGGAGACGGACTACCATAGTGCATAATGAAGGCACTCTTGCAGTCCATTGGAAGCGTTTAGGATAGCGCTAATCCATGAAGATTTCATCTCACAATATACATTACAAAGCATGCCAAATGTGGGGATGATGGGAGCATATTCAGTTTCTTTCAAAGAAAAGATAGAGAATGATAGCCACTCCTCACAAGTGCTAAGAAATGATACACAGTCCTCCATTGTTCCAAGGAGATCCATCCATTTCCCCAGGAAGGGGAACGATCCACCAAGGGTGACCTCAACTTGTCATGGAAGGATGATGGTCATTCGAGGCCGCATAAGTATTACCTCTGAAGAAAGGAGAAGGGATTTTTGGCTTGGAGAAAAACAATTTTGATTTATTGTGAATAAAGGGGACTGTTTGTTTCAAGGAGG
Organism: Pinus tabuliformis; assembly: GCA_031772625.1. Taxonomy (NCBI): domain Eukaryota; kingdom Viridiplantae; phylum Streptophyta; class Pinopsida; order Pinales; family Pinaceae; genus Pinus; species Pinus tabuliformis. The sequence goes on along the minus strand of CM062813.1, from coordinate 652,916,503 downwards.
AGCCATAGTTTCAGACTCATTGTATTTTTTTGGATCAAAGTGTTATTACTAGCATGAATGTAAATGTGATTTGTATTTATGCATATTGATGACTTACAGTTCACTATTACTCTTGTTAAATTGTACGTGATTGAGTTTCATGGTTAACTTGTGAATGGTCTCTGATTTGAAACTAAGGTAAACATCAGTTGCAAGTTTTAAGTCCATAGAAGAATGTGGATTCCTATATGAATGATTAGATCGCAATTTAGATTTAATACAGTCTGGTCCAGCTGTGAATTCAGTGATTGACTCATTTTGACTTGAATCTATACATTATGTTTAATCTCCTTTATCACGCTCCTGTTAAACATATATATGATATTTAAACCTCTGTATTATGTTTCTGCAGGATAGACCACAATAGCTAAGACTAGATTAGAGTGGTTAGAAGTAGTATAGATAGGATTTCACACATAGAGGTTAGTTGTTTTCCATGGACCTATGCATGGGGATTAGAGCAGATTCTAATGAATCCGAGATGTAGCAAAAATCAGGGAAAGATTGATGATGACATAAGGATGTGCATTCTTGTGGATTGGACACATGGTTGGATTAGCTACCCAACTAGTTCGAGTCACGAGGGGTACCAGTGTGCAAATAGATGTTAGTATCAGGGGAGTATCTTGGTAGGTAGACTACAAGAAGGCACAGGACATGGTGGAATTGGTCATTTTACATATGTTTCAGGGATGTTTGTGATGTATGCATTGATTGGTATCACAGGTAAGACTATTCAGATATGAAAATCTTGGTGACAAGATGATTGCCTAGCTGGTATATATTGTCAAGGACGACAATGAATTCAGGTGGAGGAGGATGTAAGGACCTGCGGTCTGTGCGATGGGTAGGATGCACATCCGGCATGAAGAGGCAAAGCTACGACTAAGGAAAATGAGCGAGCAGGTGATAATGCGCATGCAGGAGTCTTGGTTGGGCAAGTTTATACTGTGGGGATGAGTTGGAAAGTCACCCACGAGCCGACCTCATAGACTTGCGATGTGGGCAAGGGTTGGTGGGTGGTCCCAGGTGATAACCAGGCTGACCAACAAAGCTGAACGATTTTGCAAGTATGGAGGGCGTCAGTTGGATGAGTTGGACGAGTTGGTCGAGTGGCATGACTCCCCACCCGACATATATATGGATGGCACGGTTGTGGAGCAAAGGCATCAATGAACGATGAAGCAAATCGATCAACAAGCATTTAGGCGAGTCAAGGGATGAGATCGAGGTGAGAAGGTGCAGGTTTGAGAGTGGAGGAGCAGGCTTAAGGCACAAGTCACATGGAGACACATGTGCCCACCCGCCGGGTAGACTGCACGAGCTGCACGAGGTTGAATGGTTTAGTTGGCAACATGAGTGGAGGGCCACATGAAGGCGTGCCTCCCCGTCGGTTGTGACACAGGTAGAGGGCTGCATGAAGGCGCACCCGCCCGTCGGTTGTTGATACGGGTGGAGGATGCACAAAGGCACCCACCTGTCGGTTAAGAGTGTGGGTGGAGGGCTGCACGAAGGTGCCCGCCCGTCAGTCAGTTGTGTGCACGAGTGGAGGGATGCATGAAGGTGCCTGCCCGTCGGTTGACGAACTCCGGTGGAGGGTGAACGAAGGCGCCCTCCTTATAGTGTGAAGGTGGACGGTGAACTCAAGTAGGGGTGAAACGAAGGTGCCCACCCGCGGTTGGAGTTTAGTGTGAGGCTACACGGAGGTGTTGCCGGGTGGAAAATTTGGCTAAGTGTAAAATGTAAGAGTGACCATGTTGCAAGGCGTGCACGAGGTGGGTTGCTCGTGGCAAGACAGAAAGTCAGAATTTTGGCTAAGTATAAAACTTGGGGTTTCTAAGGTATAATTGTATTTTATGAGAGATTGAATATATATTGAAATCAGGCAAGACTCATATTCAAGGAGTTGCCCCTCCCTTTATATTGTTGCAATTGTATTGTATATTTATAATTACTATGGATAATGAATGTGTATGGGTGTTCATTAGTATAAAGGCTAATAATAATACTTGGTGAAGAAAAATAAAACTAAGTATCGAATGTTAATGCGTAGTCCATGAACATAAGTATTGGCGAAAGGAATGTGTTCGGTGTTGTTGCACCTCGCTATAAGTGGTTGAAATACTACTACAGGTGTAGGGGCGTGACAGTTACTGTCTAGCAGCCGGATAACGAGATGTTTCACTTTAGAGGAAAAGTAGGGCGGGCATTTGAAATCCCCTTGTAGATCTTCTTATACATAACTGTTAGATTTACATCCTGGAACGATAGGTAGCCCGTGAGGAGAAAAAATAGTATCACAATAGGACCATATGTTGACATTGGCTCGGTCGTATCCCTTCTTGATAATCATCTTTGCCGAAATGTATGTCGGTGTGGTGCAGACCATGTGGACAAGGTTGTCATGTCTGAACTGCTTCGGCATTACACTGAGGCTGAAGACAATGACCTTCATATCGCCATTTTCGTCTAATAACAAGTTCTCTGGCTTGAAATCCCTACTTCAAATCTTGGTGATACACAACTCGACTGTGGCAGAAATCAACCACACTAATCAGTTGTTGAGGAGCTCACCACTAAAGTTCATGAGTTCATAGAAGACGACTTTACCTATGCGAATCAAATATTAGTCTTCAACGAATTCGTAACTATTTTATCCTGATCGAACGGTTCAACCTTTCTCAATCGTCTAACATATAATCTTACAGCGCATAATGATGACAATTGGAAAGGAGGGTTGTTGATTTCAAAGGGGAACACCTTACTGTGTAGATATATACATAATTGACATTAAAATAATTTACATAACATGTACATTCAAATTAATTTTTTTATTATTATTAGTAATGTATTTTTAAGTATATGTCAATATTGTATTAAAATATTTTATTGATAACCCACATTGGTTATTATTTTTATATAAAACATTAAAATATTTTAATTTAACAATTTTATGGACATAAATTAGTTAACATAGATATTCAAATAGTTTATTTAAATCTCTTGTCCAAATATTTTTGAAAACACTTTTTTTTTTACATATTTTTTTTATTATAGCCAACATTTTTTTTCTATTTATAAGATAATCTTTATTTTTATTTTAAAGGGAACAAACCACTGATAAACTTACACATCCCCTCACTATGGGCTGTAGAATGAGGCTCTGGGCTCAATAAATAATGTTAGTTAATAATATTTCTTAATTTTTGGTGATGACATTCAACAATATAATATTTTAATATTTGTTTTATTTTTGTAATGACTTTTTGTTTTTGTTAATTTTTTTCTTTAATTAAACTATATCTAATATAAGTGGTAGGTACTAGCTATTTTTAGCCCTTGTTTTTAAAAGGGTAATTACAAACTCAATCTGGCCCACTAGGGGAATACCGAACTAATTTTCCCTAAATTAGGCGGGCCATTAATCGAAAACATTTAATAGTAAAAAACAATAAAATAAAAAAACCCTAAAAGCTCTAGGTTTGGGTTATGTGGGTTATTTTAACTAGAGTTAAGAAAAAATAATTTAAAAAAAGCAACAAAAAACCCATGCCATGGTTATTTGGGTAATCAAACAGGGATAAATATATGGAATCATTGCCCTTGCCTCATATCGCTCATCTCATATTGTTCACGCAAAAGTTCGTTCATACGTTCTCGCGTTCTCTTCGCTTATACACACAGAAATTCAGTCCTTTCCTTTTAGTCAGATAATCTTTTATTCGGATCATCCATTAGTTGGGGAGTCATGGCCTCGGAAAGCAAGGTGACTTTGAAGAGCTTAGATGACAAATTGTTTGATGTCACTGAGGCTGTGGAATTTGAATCTCAAACCATTAAGTACATTATCGAGGACACTGGCACCGCCAATGCTATTCCGCTGCCAAACGTTTCTATTAAGATACTTTCGAACGTCATCGAATACTACAAGTACCATGTCGGGGCTCAGAAGCACGCACATGAGAAATCGGCCATTTCCGAGGACGAAATCAAGACTTGGGATCAAGAATTCGTTAAAGTCGATCAGGCCACTTATCCCAGTATTTTGCTAGAAACCCTTATTTAATTAGGAATTTGATGGTTTGGTATTCTTTGAATCAAACTAACCTTTTTTCTTATTTTTTGTTTTCAGGGGTCTAATCTACTTGAATTTCCCCAACCAAATGGCTTGGAACTTCATAGGACAGTTACCGATGGCTTCTCCAATCAATCAATGAACCATAAACTAATTGTTTTTGTTTTGTAAATTATGTTCTTTCTTAGATGCTAGAAATCTAAAAAATGAGTGCGCTGAGTTTAGAGTATTATTACACGAATGCGCTCAGTTTAGAGTATTATTGAATGAATGAATGGCTTCCAACTGTGTGGCATGCTTGTATATTTTCTGTAAATGTGTTAGAAAACCTGCACAGATGAATCTAGCTAGTAAAGGTTAAACACAGATCTTTGCAAAGCAAAAACACTAAAAGAAAATCGAAAGAAGAAAAGAATGATACATTCGAAAATATGTTACAATGCTCATGATATAGCATCACTGGGTGAAGATCCCAAGGTAATGCACTATAGTGGTGATCAATGAGAAGACTCAACACCTACAACAAGTTCCGGCGATAACTAGTCAGTTGCGAAGTTAAAGAAGGAGCAAATCAAGGAGTAAATTATGCAAAAGGAATCTTGCATGCTCTATCTAAGAGTCTGCATGTAGGGGTGTAGTAGTTCCAACATGCAAAAGGAATCTTGCATGTAGTCCTATGCTCTAACTAAGAGTCTGCATGTCGGTGTGTAGTAGTTCCAACACCCCCCCTGAACACCACTATGGGGAAAAATAGAAAATGGGCCCTGGCAACTAAGGCCAAAGGTCACCCAAAATATAGTGCAACTTGTACTAAAATTGAGGAAAGAGGTAAAACCTCGTGGGAAAAACTCCCCCTCAAAATACAATGTAATCAAAAGAAAAGAGGAAGAAAAATACAGTTTCTAAGCAATCGTGTCCTTCACTCCAAGACGATCGCGCAAAGATCGAAACTTCTGCTCAATGAATGTCTTGGTGAAGATGTCTGCAGTCTGTTCTGCTGAAGGACAGAACTGCAAATCAATCACCTGATCATGTACTATATCTCTGATGTAGTGCATATGGATCTCTATGTGCTTCATCCACAGCTGCTGTACTGGATCCCTGCAAAGTTTGAGAGTGCTCTGGTTGTCACACCAGATGACAATGGGCTGGTGGAACTGGACGCCCAACTCAATGAGGAAGTGTTGTAGCCACAGAGCCTAAATGGTGATGTTCACTACTCCTCATTACTCAACCTCAACTGAAGAGAGAGCAATAGCAGCGTGCTTCTTGCTCGACCAATAAATAGAGCCAGATCCTAGACTAAGTGAATATCTAGAGGTGGACTTGCGATCAATGTTGTCTCCCGCCCAATCAGAATCTGTGAAGCCAAGGAGATTCAATGTAGTGCCTTCTGCATAGTGAATCCTGAAGGTGATGGTGCCCTGCACATATCGGAGGATGCGGTTGGCAGCATTCCAGTGTAGCTCATGCGGCTCCTGCATGTATCTGGAAACTGCCCCTACTGAATATAAGAGATCTGGTCTGGAGTGGGTGAGGTACAATAAGCTCCCCACGAGCTGTTGGTAGAGAGTGCTGTCAACTAATGGAGTGTCACCTCCATCCTAAAGGTGGACCCCAGACAAAAAAGGAGTCGGTGCTAGCTTGCAGTCAGTCATGCGAAATCTCTCGAGGAGATCCCATGCATACTTAGCCTGAGAGAGTTTGATGCCTGTGGAATTCTGGCTGATCTCAAGACCAAGAAAGAAGTGTAATGGACCCATGTCCGTCATCAAGAACCTATCATGCAAGGCCCTCATGACTGTAGAAATGGCTGAAGCCGAGCTGCCAGTGATTAGGAGATCATTTATATACAAAACTAAGATAAGAAGAGAATCATGTGTCCTAAGCATGTAAACATTCCGATCAGACTTAAATCTTTCAAAGTTTTATGATAAGAGAAAATAATCCATCTTCGCGTACCAAGCTCTCGAGGCCTGCTTAAGGCCGTAGAGAGATTTCTTCAGTTTGCAGACTAAATATGAATCCTAAATGAAACCATGTGGCTGCTCCATGTAGATCTCCTTAGATAGGTCTCCGTGAAGAAAGGCATTCTTCACATCCATCTGATGTACTTCCCACCACTGGGCAGCCGCAATGGGAAGTGTAAGGCGTATGGAATCCATCTTTGCTACTGGAGCAAAGGTCTCGTCATAATCGATACCATGCACTTGTTGGAAGCCTTTGGCTACTAGCCTTGCTTTCCGTCTGGTGATTTTCCCATCTGCAGCACTCTTGGTCCTGTAGATCCATTTGCATTGGACAAGTTTCCTTCCTGAAGGAAGGTGGACCAGATCCCAAGTCTGGTTCTCGAGGAGGGAGTTATACTCCTCCTCCATGGAAAACTCCCAATATGGATACCTAGCAGCCTCAGCATAAGATTGTGGATCAGAAGACTAAACCAAATGACAATGCCAAGAGGGCGGTGGTTCAGTGGCAGTGAGGACAAGAGGAGGCTCAATAAACTCTGAGCTAGTCCTCTGCAAATCAGAATTATCCCCCACAAGACCATTTCTAGCAGCTGGTTGGTTTTGTGCATATATCTGACGTAAGCTCCTTGTTCTCTGATTTATGACAGGGGAATATGATTCACTGTTGAAAGCCCGATCTGGGCTTGGATGTGGATCATCATTTGCATGCACTAGATTTGTATATGAAGACTCTGTCTTTGCATCTGCATGCTCTTCCTCGACATCTACATGATCTATATCTGCATCTGAGTGCACTGAGTCATCATCTCGGACATGAGGTAGATAAAAAGTGTCTGCATGCGGCGCTTGAGGTGCATGCAAGAGACATTCCTCAGATTTGACACTTCGCTCAATGATGAGCTTGTCCGTAGAGGGAATCAGGAGTCGAGATCCCTTCACACCATCAGGGTATCCAACAAAGATGCACTCAATGCTTTGTGGATCAAGAGCTTTCCTCTTTTCAGAGGGGATCCGGGCCCATGCCCGAGAGCCGAAAACACGGAGTTGAGTGACCTTTGGTTTAGTGCCGCTCCAAGCCTCAAAAGGGGTCTGATCCTTGACAGACCTATGAGGAGATATGTTCTGGATGTAGTTAGCACAATTAAGTGCTTTGGCCCAGAGCTTATGAGGCAGTGACTTGGCATGGAACATGCAGGAAGGCATCTCTTTGAGAGATCGGTTCTTTCTCTCAGCAACTCCGTTCTACTGTGGAGTGTATGGAACTGTGTATTGCAACTGTATGCCAGACTGAAGGCAAAGGTTTTGAAGTGCTACGTTAACATATTGCCCCCCATTGTTTGTACAAAGGGCTTTGATCTTTCTCTCTGACTGTGTCTCAACTAGTGCTTTGAAATCTTCAAAGTGCTCAAAAACTTCAGATTTGTTCCTCAGAAGATACACCCAAGTATACCGAGAGAAATCATCAATAAATGTAAGCACATACCTTGCTTTGTTGATGGAAGGATGAGGGAAAGGCCCCATGAGATCACTATGGATCAGATCTAGAGGAGAGGATGCTCTGTGAGTCTTGTCGGTGTCAAACTTTTCCCTAGGATGTTTGCCAAGAACACACCCTTCACAAACTCCTTTGGAGAAACTGATATTTGGCAAGCCTTCCACCATTTCATTCTTGCTTAGCTACTACATATACCTGTAATTTAAGTTACCAAACCTCTCGTGCCAAATCCTACTACTATCATTAGCATGTGTAAGCAATAAGGAGGATTCAGATTCAATAAATTCAGAAAATGTATACAGTCTGGTTCCATTGTTTACCTCACCAGTTGCAATTTTGGCGCTGCTATGTAGATCATATATGTTCACTACATCTGGAGTGAATTCCACTCTCCTTCCGATGCCAGAATGAGTGATCTGATAAACTGAAAGCAGGTTTACCGAAATTTTTGGAACATGAAGCACATCTTCAAAGCTTCCGTGTAAAAGTTCCACTCTACCTTTTCCGGTGACCTCAATAGGTGAGTCATCTCCCATGAGGATGGGAGGTCCTTTGCATGCATCTAAAGAGAAATAGACTTCCTTTGTAGCAGCCATATGATGTGATGCACAAGAATCTATAATCCATGCATTAGGAGAAGAATTAATTGCAGCTAAAGCATGAAAATTGTTACCTTTACCGTGTGGCGGATCCTCATTTTTCTTCTTGGCGCCCTGAGGGATGTGGTCCCCAAGGTTGTGCTTCTGAAGGATTTCTACCATTTGGTCAATTTGTTTCTTCATGCAAGAGGATTCTAGATGGAATCCTCTCTGACAGTAGGTGCATTTGTTTCCTTTCTTCCCTTTCTCATTTCTCGAGCCGGAGGAGTCATTGAAGGGCTTGGTGTACCCTTCCTTCTTTGGATGGGAATGTGCTTTTCCTTTGTCTTTTTGCTGCTGATTTTTCTGATTTGAATTAGATCTGTGATTTTTATTGTGGCTGCCATCATGCACAGCAAGTGCATGTGCTTTTGGAGGTTTGATTTTCCCCATGCCAATGAGTTTATCTTGCTAAAAAATAAGGGACTCCATAAATTCTTTGAGAGAAGGCATAGTGTAGGATTTACCTATTGCAAGCCTTACTGAATGAAATGTAGACACAAATTCAGAGTATTTTGGTCCAAGCTTTGACATAATAGAGAGAACTTGGCGACTCTCCTCCTTATTGCACAGATTTTACTTAAAAAAAAAATGAGATTCTTCTCCCAACATAATGCATATGAAATTACATGATTCTCGTCTAATATATCTTATCTTACAAAAACCATTTATTATTTTTTAAACAATTTTATTTTTCATTTAAACCTAATATTTCCAATTAATGCCAAATTACGTTACATGCCTCAGTGTACCAACCATTTATAATTTTTTGAACGGATTTGTATTCTAAAGACAGAAAAATAAATGATGTAATAAATATGACAAATTTAATGTATTTCTTCTCTTTACTATAGATTACCAGAATGGGCTTAATCATTAACGATACATGTCTTTAGTCCTAACGTATCATATGTTTAAATATACAGAGATAAAACGTATGTCTCGGTCATATCTCTGAGTGAAAGTGAATCCCATGGGCTCCTTCAAAAAAAAACACAAGAGGTTCATGCACCGATTAATTTCTTTTATATTATCTTATTAATCTTAAACAAATATATCTTTTGTTTTTGTTTTATTTCTAAATGTAACAAAAATTTATTAAGATTTATTTAGTGAACTTCGTAGATATCACTTGTGTTAGTGGTATATTAAGCAATATTATTAATTTGACTAGATATTGAAAAATATCTTTAAAAATAACATTACTTAACCCTCTATCAATATGAAACTAATACAGTTTCCCAATTTAAAACACTTCTACTTTACTAGATATTATAAGTTTCCATTTCTTCATAAATTGTTTTATAGCCTTTTATTATATTTTTTCATTATCTTTAAACTCCATTTTTTATATATATTAATATAAAAATATTTTACTCCCTATATGTCCCCCATAAAACCTCCGTGTATGATATTAATTCACTGTTACAAATTTACATCTTGAACTTGCTTCTAATCAGCATCATACTGTTACACATGCACACGTTGAGGTTGCTGCTAATCAGACGCATACCAGGCCAGTCGTTATTCGTCGAAGAATATAGTATGTCTTGCCTGTATGTGCTTTTTTGCATTGAGAAAGTTTCCATTCTTGCAAATGGAACAAAGAAATATGTTGTATCCATGATGACAACCATGTTAGAAAAAGGAACAATGTATTGGTCATTTCATGTAACTAACTTCTTTTCTCTCATTTGAATAAACAAAAACAAAAAACTCCAAATTTAACATTTTGTTTGAATTTTGGTTTTTTATTTATAAAAAACTGTTGCTAACATTTTCTTCCGTTGCGTTGAAATCTCTGTACGTTGCCAGTGTTGGTGCCAGTGATTTCGTATAGAATTCCTTATAAGGCAGTTCGCTGTGGAAAAGTGAGTGTTTACTTAGGTAGGAAAATGGAGTCCCCTTTTTGGTGCAGTTAGATATCTGATTTATAAATGTTTTTCCAGTTATTCGTTTGAACATTCTTATGAAGATTTGTGTTATCAATTTTTCTCTTAGTATCATCTATCAGTTTAGGCAAAGACAAAGACCAGTGATTCACAAGCAGACTATCTTCTAGTTGTTCGTTTGAATATTTTCATGAAGATGTGTGTTATCCATTTTTATCTGAGAAGCATCTATCGATGCAGGTAAACGTAATTTTTATCTGAGCAGCATTTATCAATTCAGGTAAAGGTAAAGACCAGTGATTCACAAGATAAAATGTGAACAGATTTGAAAAGAAAGAGATGTAGCTCTCAGGTGTGGCCTGCACCTGGGGACTACATTCACAAAACTTGAGAGATCACTCTCGTCCGCTCTCTATATTCCAATTAATCAAAGATTACATCATTAAATACAATACTAGGAAATAGGAAGTTGCACCCAAACCCCAAAACTATAGGAACTAATCCTAAACTAGGGAGAAAGTTAAAACAATGTAACTATTTTCTCCATTAATATCAAAATAATATTAATTATTCTCAACTCCCCCCCTTAATGGAGAAAGGATTCTCCTGGACTCCTAGCATCTTTCTAAACAATTCAAATTTCACTCGTGCAACAGGGTTTGTAAAAATATCAGCCACATTGTCACAAGTTTTACAATATTCAACAGCAATTTCTTTTGACTGTATTTGTTCTCTAACAAAATGGAACTGAGTGTCTATATGTTTGGTGTTATTGTGAAACACTGGATTGTATGCTAATTTGATGGTGCTCTGGTTGTCGCTTTTGATAGAAGTGGGTTGCTTCTGTTCTTTTCCTGCATCTTTGAGAAGTCTCCTCAACCAGATCGCTTCACATGTTGCTGCACACAATGCTTGATACTCAGCTTCACATGACGACAAAGCTACAGTACTTTGTTTCTTGCTGCTCCATGCTATGACCCCAGAACCTATGTTGAATGCATAACTTGTGATGGACCTCCGATCATCCAGGTTACCTGCCCAGTCTGAGTCTGAAAAACCTGCTAGAGTAACATCAGATACATCAGTGTATAAAATACCAAAATGAACAGTACCACAAAGATACCTCAACACGCTTTTTGCTGCTGTTCAGTGACTTTCACGCGGTTTCGACATGAATTGGCTCAACACACTAACTGAGTATGCCAAGTCAGGTCTGGTTGTTGTAATATATATCAGGCTACGAACTAGCTGTCTGTACATTGTGGCATCTACCTCCTTAGTGCCATCGTCACTGCTCAATTTCAGATTTTTCTGCAAAGGTGTCGTTGCTGATCTACACCGATCAATCCCAAACGTTTCCAACAGAATTCTAGCATACTTCCCTTGGGTAAGAAAAGTTTGCCCAGTATCTCTGAATACTTCTAATCCCAGACAATAGTTAAGGCTTCTGTGATTTTTCATCTCAAAGACTTGTGCCATGAGCCTTTTGATTCCTTTGATTAAGTCATCTGCATTTCCTGTTAGAATCATATCATCCACATATAGAGAAATCAATATAATCTGCCCCTAATTATTGTACTTGGTATACCAATTTGGGTCATTTAAGCTTCTATGGAAACCATGCTCTATAAAGAAAGAACCAACCTTTTCATACCAAGACCTGGGAGCTTGCTCTAAACCATATAAAGCCATTTTCAACCTACAAACAAGCTGTTCCTGCCCCTGCTTTACAAATCCTTCTGGCTGTACTAAGTAAATTTCTTCTTTTAAATCACCATTTAAAAATGCAGATTTAACATCTAGTTGGTGTAATTCCCAATTACATTTAGTAGCTAAAGAAATAAGTAATCTGATTGTATTTAGCTTTGCTACGGGTGCAAAAGTATCATCAAAATCAATACCTTCCTGCTATGAGTATGATTTTGCAACCAACCTAGCTTTTAACTTATCTATACTTCCATCTGCATTAATTTTGGGTTTAAACAACCATATACTTCCTATAGGTGTTTTGTTTTTAGGTAGCTCTACTAATTCCCAAGTATTATTTCTAAGAATTGATTCCATCTCCTCATTCATTGTAGCTCTCCATTCCTAAAATTGACTAGCTTCTTTATAATTAGAGGGCTCTATAATGTTCAAAAACTTTGACATCAACGCATAGTTTCTCAACTTCAATGGTAATTAAGTCTTCCTACCTAACCTCCTTGGTAGGGGACTTACCTCAAATTTGTTTTCCTCTCCAATAACTGGGCCTGCTTTTTCATCTTCTTGTTGGTCTTCTTCATTCTCTTCTTTCTGCTCCTGTTCCTGCTCCCTTTCATCCTCGCTGCTTTCCTCCAACAGCAATGGAATGTGCCAATCATCTCCAACATTAGCTTTCCTTTCTTGTACCTGTTCATGAAAGACTACATCTCTACTTGCAAATGTCTTACGAGACTCAGGATTGAACAATTTGTATGCTTTAAACTTTGTACCATAACCAACAAGGATGCATTTCACTGCCTTAGGGTCTAATTTCTTTCCATCAGCTTTGGGTACATGTGCAAATGCCTTTGACCCAAAGACTCTTAAATGGTTTACTGCTGGTTTGAATCCATATAAGGCTTCAAAAGGGGTTTTGAAGCCAAGAAACCTAGTAGGACTTCTATTTTTCAAATATACATCAGTATTTATCGCTTCTGCCCAAAAAATATTAGATAGACCTTTACCTTGCAGCATGCTACTTGCGCACTCTACCAAGGTTCTGTTTTTACGCTCTGCAACTCCATTTTGTTGTGGTGTGTGCAGTACTGTATACTGCTGAACAATCCTGTAAGATTTGCAGTATTTCATGAATTCCTTTAATTTGTATTCTCCTCCTTGATCAGATCGGAGAATTTTAATGCTTTTTCCAAACTATTTTTGCACCAGGGTTTTGAAATCTATAAAACATTGGAAAGTCTGACTTTTCTTGTTTAAAAAATAAACCCATGAATACCTAGTGCAGTCATCAGTAAACAACAAAATATAGTATGCTCCCCCTAGCGACCTTGTCTGCATGGGACCACATACATCAATGTGCACTAGCTCTAAGATTTTTGTTTGCCTCCTCCTATCATGCATAGGGAATTGTTCTCTGCGCATCTTTCCTAAGGCACAACCATCACAGTTTAACTTAATGTTTCGCAAGATGGGGAGACCTTCGACTATACCTTTCTTTTGTAACAACATGAGATCCTGCAGATTCAGATGACCAAACCTCTGATGCCAGAGTTGTTCAACTGTCGACTCTCCTGCAACCATGGCTTGCTTTGATATACTTTTTGCATCCAGTCTGTATAGGCTTCAAACTCGCATGCCTGTTGCAACAATTTCATTCCTGTAATCCTTTATCACACAGTGAGTCTTGTAGAATTCGACATGCATATCTTGATCAGCCCTCATGGATACAGATATCAGGTTTTTCTTTATTCCAGGTACATATAAAACATTTGAAAGGTGACTAATCTTTCCATTTGGTAACTTAACTGAAATCACCCCATGACCTTTAATCTGATATCCATTATCATCCCCTAGATATATTTTTGATCCATTTATAATTTCTTCAAGACTACCAAAAAATTCCTTATTACCTGTCATGTGAGAGGATGCTCTGGAATCGACATACCAGATGTCATCTTCATTTGATACTGAAAGGGCACAGTCGACTGTGAACAGTCGAAATTCATGACTGAAGTCTTCTTCTTCAACAAAATATCCTCTGTGTTTTAGATTTACCTGTCTCCTCCTTGCCTCATCAGCCTGATTCTTATAATAACAGTCTCTCTGTATATGACCCTTCTTTCCACAATAAAAGCATTTCTTTTCAGAATGATTTGCAAGCATACCTTTATGAAAGTGATGTTTATGTGTTGTTCCTCCTTTCTGGACTGATTGCTGCTGTGACTGCTTCCCTTTAGATAGTCGTCATTTTGCCACCAGCGCGAGATCTTCACTTTGGGGGTTCAGATTCAGGTTCTGCCGTCGCTCTTCCTCTTGCTGCAAGATCGTAGTGAGATCATCAAACGTGGGTGTTTTCTCCCTTGCCGAGACTCCAGTAATGAAAGTTTGGAAATCATCACGCATCCCATTCATTGTAATTGCAACTAGATCTTCATCAGCCACCGCCACTCCAATGGCCCCCAATCCATCATTAACAACCTTAGTTCGCGCGACAAATGCAGTAGCAGACTCCCTTTCGTCCATCCTCATTGAAAATAGCTTGCTTTTCAGAGCCAAAACTCTGTTTGCATTCTGGGTCTCATACAAACTTTTGATTTTCGTCCAAATCTCTGCGGACGTTTTACAGTCTCTGATGTGTGCAATGACATTGTCTTTCATAGACATCCTCAACAGGACTTTGGCCTTGTTTTCTCGTTTTTCCCAGTCTTCCTTCCGTGTGGTTGCAGTCGGCTTCTGTTCATCGCCTGTCACTATAGTCCAAGCATTTGCACCTTCAAGCAGGGTCTGGATCTTAAACTTCCAATTTGTGAAGTTAGACCCGTTGAGTTTACCAGATTCGTTAAGGTAAGATTCCATCATATTACTCATTGTGAATCTACTTAATAACAACAAAAAACAATACCTGTCAGATGGATCTGTCACCTCTGCCACAGATCTACAGTGCCTCGCACTACCGCTCCAATGAGCAAATTCGGCGTTTTCAACACAGCCGAAACAATGATCTGATCACTATTGATCCGATCCACCTCTCCTGGATTGATCTGCCACTTCGCCGATCCTGCTCTCCCTGCAGATTGCCAGACGAAGTCGAGGTTTCCCGCAGATCGCCTCTCGCGCTTTCCCGATCTGTCTCTCCCGGACGGATCTGCAACTCCACCGATCTGCACCGTTTGCAAACCGCCAAACGAAGTTCACACTATTCGCAGATCCCCTTGGCGCTACCGAGCGAAAAATCCGCGCTAATTGAAAATCGGTGCAAGTATTTTAATTGGCGCGACTTTCCCGTTAAAATCCCGTGCTAATCGGGTTTTCTGGCGCTTTAGCGTGATTTATCCCTTAAAATCCACGCTAATTCCTCTTCTGGCACGACTGTCAACGCAAAATCCACGCTAATCAACCTTTCCACTCAGAAAAAAAAAAAAATTTCTGAGTCCGAGTCAGGGGTTCTGCAGTCCACCTGCTCAATTGAGCACAGAGCTCTCGTGTACACACAGCCACAAAGGCACTTCAAGCCACACAGGCTATTCCAGCCACACAGGGAATTCCGCCACACAGGTGACAAAAGATCAGGCTCACTCAATCTGAGCTCTGATACCAAGATAAAATGTGAACATATTTGAAAGGAAAGAGATGTAGCTCTTAGGTGTGGCCTGCACCTGGGGACTACACTCACAAAACTTGAGAGATCACTCTCGTCCGCTCTCTATATTCTAATCACTCAAAGATTACATCATTAAACACAATACTAGGAAATAGGAAGTTGCACCCAAACCCCATAACTATAGGAACTAATCCTAAACTAGGGAGAAAGTTACAACAATGTAACTATTTTCTCCATTAATATCAAAATAATATTAATTATTCTCAACTTCACAAGCAGGCTATCTCCTAGTATTTACTTTCCACACTTTAACCATTGATGATTTAGCTAATGCCAGATATATGGAAATCTTGTATATTGATATGTGAAATCCCAGATCTCTCTTCACGATTTGGACTAATATTTGTCTTAGTGGTAAAAGATTAGGCCGAGTCTTTTTGGTAGAATGAAAGTCGCTAGATTACAAGCGATCAATCATGTTAAATTCAAATTTTTACACTTTTGATATATTCTGAAATCTGTAATCAACAAGAAGACTATATACTGCATTCTTTTTTTTTTTTTGGAAATATGAAAGGATATCTTGGAATCCAATACTTTTTAACAATAGCTTGAAATTTGCACTACTTTTTAACAATAGCTTGAAATTTGCACTTGATATAAGGGTGACATTTTAGAATGTTTTGGAAATCTAAATTATTACTATCTATTACCATTACAAAAGTCATTAATTTTTTTTACTTTCAAACCTTTTTATAACTATTTTGGAATGTGCAATTAATGTAATGATGACAACCAGATTTTGGAGTATTTTATAATTTAAATTGGATATAAAAACATCTTTATATCTATTAAAAATTTTAGACTAATTTGAAAATTTCATAAAGAGTTTCATTCATGTATATGTTCATATTTACACAATATTTACAAATATGCAATCAAATTACATTTTAATGCAATGGACATAAATATAGATTTAAATTTTTATTATTTTCCATGGTTGTTTTCTTGTTTTCTATTGCCATAAACAATGATTTCTAATGTTGGAATTATTAATTATCTTTTTCAGAGGTTATATCAATTAGGGGCTCACACAGTTGTTGTAACTTAGCTTTTTTCATTGCGGTGCCTTCCTTCATTGGTGTAACTTAGCTTCTTTCACTGGGGCAAGACCGCTTTTTCTTTTCTGGTAATTGTATTGGTTATTCTTGGGTTTTAATGTTTCTGAGTGGGCTCATTAACGCAAGGTTTGCAAAGGTGAGAAGAGCGTGTTATGGGGATTGAGTCATTGAGACCACTATATTGTCCAACCCTAGGTCAATAGGGACGTGTGTTAATGGTTTGAAATATGAGTTCTGGGACAATTTCCATCTGACCCAAAGTGCCAATGAATTACTTCCCAAAAAGCAATTATCTTTACAAGAATCTGTCATTTCTTGCCAATGAATTTCCACCCAATGCACTCATTCTTTCAGTAATCTCTCATTTCTTGCTAATGAATTTCTTCCCAGCGCACTCATTCTTCCAAAAATCTCTCCTTCCTTAATAGTTGTTTTAGGTGGGTGAGAGTTTAAATTTCATGTCATGAAGCTAACAATTGGTGTTTTTTTCAATTAGAAATTAATGTTTTGCTCTTTAATTTTTGTGTTTTTATAATTATGCATTTAATTTATTTTATTTGAATACATATACATGATGTCTAGAGTTTAACATTAAAACTAAATTTTATTATTTTTTGATATTTTTCATTTTAATTTTGGTTGGCTACATTCTTATCATGTAATCGTTACATATCTATAGTTGGAGTTGGATTTTGTCTTACTAATCTTAGAGAAAGCTTCAATTTCTCTTCCTCATTTTGCACTAGCTAATCCTTTACAAAGCTGAAAGTACATGACTATTACTTTCCAATATTGCTTTAAAAGAGAAATATAAAAATTATTTATTTAATATGTACAAAGAGTTTACATATTTTTAAATTTAATCATTTTCTGGACTACTAGTTCAGTGAGACTTCATTTCCACAACCATTGCCAATTAAGCTATCTCAAGCTTACATTTCTAAAATGTAATTTCAAAATTTAAATATTTTTAATTTTGTATATCAAAATCATATATAAGTGTATATACATTTCAATTTCATTCCATTTACTTCATCTTTAGCTTTATTATTTCAATAATGGTTTATATAAAATTAAGTTTCTATCAAATTTAATTAACATTTTTTTTTCCCTGGAAAAATCGTAATCTTTCATTAATATTGAAAAATTACATGTTGTAGATGCCTTCCGGCATATGCTGTAAACAGATGTAAAAAATGGTGCTTAAAAAAGATGCAATGATCCGTCATCACCATTCAGGGTGTACGAATTCAAGAAATAAGCATGTTATGCAGATATGATTATGTACATGTGGGGGAAAATCAGAGTTTTCGCCCCTTTTTCTTCTCAACTTTTTTCCAAATCCCCTGTGACTCTGTTGGACTTATGAGTGCAAGTGCAGATTCAGCCACAGGTTGTGGATTGTCTTTATCAGAGTCTGACGAGTCTGTTATGTGTTGTCTTTTGTTTCTGCCCATGTTCATAATGTCTAGTAAACTTGCCAGTGTTGTATTTATCTGTTCCTGTGGTATTTTGTCTTCCGCTGTTGGTTCTTTGTTCATCTGATTGGGTTGGTTGGGGTTTGTAAACTCCATCTCTTCTTCCTCCTCGTCATCTGAAGCAGGTGGGGGAAATTGCCATCCCTTCACTTGTTTTTCTGTTTTCTTCTTTCTTCGACTGTCTTTTTTGGTTGGTGGACACGTGCTTTGTAGGTGTCCTGTTTGTCTACATATTCGACATCTGAAAGCAGTATTTTCGAAGTCTAGACCCTGCGTCCAGCTCCTCTGTCTATGCTTCAGCGGAATCTGGTATTCCCAGAGATATTTTGTATCTTGAAGCACTTTGCCCTCATATATCAGATTTTGTGATCTGATGGGGAATCCCAATTGTTGCATAATCATTTCCTGCACTTGCTTAACAGTATCAGTTTCTTTTACCCAGATAAATTTCGATTTTCCTTCAAGGAGTTTTATAAATACTTGGAATCCCCTTGTGGGAGATCCAACTCTTGTGTTTGATGGATCTAATGCATAAATTTTATTGTGGCTTTTGCGTGCCACATATCAGTGGTTGGGCATCTAGATCTAACATGAGATGGGACCGATCTACCATGCGGGGATGTAGTTCGAAGGGCCCAAGTCTCGATCTGTGCATAATCCCATGAATCGGGATAAAAAAAGGGTCAGTTTACCCCAAAATGGTTTAGATCTGATAGCCCGGGGCACAATCTGAACTAGGTGCCGCGAAGCGATTGTCAATCAGAGCTCCCTCGTAGGTGGGTAGCCAGATCTACGCCATAAAAAAACAGATCAGCATTCTGATATTCAATGAAAAAGGTTTTTCCTCCATACCTTAAATAAAGTCTATGTTTTTCCATCCTCACGGCTCCATTATTGTTGAAGACAGCTCCCCCGTCAAGCTTGATCTCGTTGGCAACTACGGCCTGGTGGCAACTGTCGAATGGTCGTTCAACCCGCTTGTACCGATCCGAGGATTGTCGGCTATCTTCGCCTTCTGGGTGTAACCCGTATTTGCCAGATCTTGGTAGATTCGGGTCTCAATCTCCCCTATACGCCCTGTTTGCTGTGTAATACATTTGATACTTCCGCTCTGTACTCTGGAGATGGCCCCAACTGTTCGTGTTTCGTGCTTCTTGGGCTCTCTAGAGGGTTTGTCGGCACATGTGGGAGCCATAGCTAACGCAGATTGTCTGCCTCATCAAATTTAATTAACTATATAAAATATTCAATTTCATTTCAAAATTTATAAATGATTGTGTATATAAAAATTTTCTTGTAAACTTTAATAATTTGCTAATGATTTAAATAAAATTAGATGTATATAAAAACAAAATTTTGACTATGTTTTAACCTTTCACTAACTTGATATTCATGAGAACTACTCCAATAACCATATTTTTAATTGAATTTTAACTTTATTATTTCAATAATGGTTTATATAAAATTAAGTTGCTATAACATATATTTGACTATATAAAAATTTGAATGTCATTTAAAATTTTATAAAAGATTGTGTTTATAAAATTTTGTTTGGAAACATTAATTTTTTGCTAATGATTTACATAAAATTAGATGTATATAAATAAATCTATCTGGTTTTGTTTAACTTTTCTGTAACTTAATATTCATGACAACTACTCCAATAATCATATATTCAATCCAATTTTTAAACTTTATGGCAAACTGCAAAGTTTTCCTTTTTCACTGTGCACATGATGAATTGTGCTTGCAGATTTGCAAACTACAACTCGGTTAGCCCTTTTTTTCACTCCAATTACTTTATTCACCTTATAATTTTCATGTGAAATGTGTTTTTACACAACAATTCAAACTCTAAATTAATTATATTTAAATTAAGTAGCAAATACTAACTACTACATAACACTGGTTTCATTTTATATTTCATTTTATGTTTGTTATTATTTTATTTTTTTGATGGTGTATTGTGTATTGTTAGTAAAACATTTGGTTTATCGGTTGATACGCAATTGCATGCATTTCTCCTTAAATAGGGAAACAATTTATTTTGAAGGAAGTTTCTAAGAATATTTCAAAAACTGATGAAGAGGAGCGAGGTAATTTATTTTTCATCTCCCAAGTTTTTTTTATTGGACAATATGTTAAATTTACTAATATCTTCTACAATAGTAAATTAGCGCACATCTTATTGGTGTGGCGGTCTTCGCACTCGTTCTTCACTGTCAAGGAGATTTGTCACAGATTTATCCTGGTAGATCGGCCACGCAACTCGCCTGCAGTGAAAGAAGAGACTGGGAACCGTGAGTTGAAGAAGCTTCTTGGTAATTCTACTATTATTCCCTATCGCAGTTCCGTCCCAACATTCACCCAAAACTGTGCCCAAGTACGGTAACACGCGCTTGAGCTGCGAGTTAAATATAGATGTGAAACGCCATTTGCAACATTTAAATGTAACTACTTTATTATAACATCTAATGCATAACTTTAGATTAAGAATCGTTACGATTGCATTAAAAATCTTTACGATTTACAAACTTAATGCATGACTTTACTCATGGAGTATTGTGGGTTGATATAGGGAGCATATATACGTATATTAAAAAGTAGGGAAAATCCGACGTCGTGCTTAGATGCGTTGTGCACCTCTAATTCTACAAGCCCGGGGCTTTTCACACAATTCTAGCGTACGATTATGTGAAATGTCCCACAAATATTTTGTAACGCCAGAATGTGGCAGAGACAGAGCGGTCACCACTTTCAAGAGGTTTTCGTTGGCGTTATATCTACATATTTCATTTGCTGGTTGTGGAAGAAGTAGAGGTGCCCCAACGCAAGTGAGTTTTCCCTACTACACATTTCTCCTCTGGTCAATATATCAATGGTAATTCGAAATTCCATCATATATATTAATGTTAATTTGAAAGAATGGAAATGAATGTTATTTTTTCTTTTCTTCAGAAGTTTGCATCTTGTTTGCAACAAATATATAAAAAATTAATTTCAGAATTTTCAATTTTTTTTTTCTGCTTGGTAATTTTATTATTATTCGCTATGGTGGTGTCGTTCCCGACATCCACCCAAAACTCTACACAAGGCTGGTAACGGGAGACTGATAGTCGATGTTTTTTTATTTTATATAAATGTTGTCAACCAGTATGTCTGTTGATCCAATACTGTCTGCTCTTACCACCTGAACGTCTATTCTTCACGGTTTGAATTTGACAGAAATTCAATTTTCTTCATATTGGAAGCTCATCTTCGTCCCTAGCATAATTGTGGTGGAGGAGGAGACAAGGAGGAGACATACAACGTCTTGAATGAAGTAATCCAATTGTTTGTTCGCTGCCAAATAAGGCCCATCTAGCCCTACACGGTGGATAATATAGTTTTGTGGTGTGCCTTAACCGTTGTTGCAGTGGCGCACTGGAGCGGGAGCAGCAGAAGCTCGTACAGCACCTGCAAATACAAAACAAACACGATCATCCGCATCTTAAGTCTTTAAAGAAATTAGAATTTTGGTCTTACAGCGCAGAGAAATATCGCAAAAAAATTCTTTAATATATATAATGAAATGGTTTTTTTGGCGATTATTTTTCTCGTTAATTTTGACCAAAAATTCTTTAATATATATAATCAAATGGTGTTTATTTTAAGATTATTTTTCTGCTTAATTTTCACCAATATTTAACACAGATTTTAAAAACTTGAATTTAAATTGTTTAAGATGCATAATCTAGTTTTCATTAGTACAAAAAACTTCTTTGATATATATAATGAAATGGTCTTTTTGACCACTATTTTTCTGGTTAATTTTCACCAATATTTGATAAAATTTTAAAAACTTGAATTTAAATTGTTTAAATAATCTAGTCCTCACTACTACACCAGGGGCATTTTTAAGACATTTGTTTAAGACAAAAGAAATCCTTTGTCTTAAAAAATTACTTTTTATTTTAGTTATTTTATATGAAACTTTTAATATGAATTTAATTGTCTTAGGTATAAATATTAAGACTATTTAAGACAAAAGCATTTTGAAACAAAAATAGTTTAAGACAAAAATATTTTAAGACAACTTTATATTTAAGACAAAAATAGTTTAAGACAAAAATATTAAGCCAAAAACAATTAGAGACAAAAATATTTGAAGACAACTTTATATATAAGACAAAAATAGTTAGAGACAAAAAATTTAAGACAATACTTTATATTTAAGGCAAACAATTTGACACAAATTTTTTTTATGACAATACAGTGTGCCTCACAGGATACTATGGTCTCACACCTATATCAAGGGTTTTATTTCACTTTCCATTCATGTTATCTTATATAAACGCAATGATTTGTTGGGATCTTCGTTTTGTAGGGGTATCCGACTTTGAATAAAGCGACAACTTTTCCTGGCAAGATTTCTCAGACATCAATTCCTCTTTCATCCCTTCGATCTCTATTGATGTAATTAGGGACAACTTGTCTTTCGTTTCATTCATAATTACTAAATAGAGGGGGCTTTGAAGACAATTTGTTAAGACAAAGGAAATATTTTGTCTTAAAATTTTCAATACAAGGCGCTAGTAAAAAAAGGTAAAGGTAAAGAATTAGTGGTCCATCTTTACGCTATTGATGGGTTCTTCATGAAGTAGAGCAATGGAGGGTGACACCAACTGATGGGATTTAGAATGATGGAGGCCGACAATAAAGGTGTCCTTCATGAGAGGATTGATGGAGGCACTTTCAATGAACATGGATAGGTAATAACTTATTTGGATTATTTTACGGGCTCTCCATCGATTGTGTTTTAATGTGTTTTTTGACTGTTTTATTTATTTTGAATGCTACTTCTATCCGTTGGTTGTTGTTATCAACACATTGTTGTGTTGGAACTCCAGACTGTGATTAGTAACATGGATTACATCGACCTGAAGGATTGTTCAAAAATGTAGCAAGAAATTCTCAATTTGATTTTGCCTTGATTAAATTGAGAAAATTTGAATTTCCACATCAAGAGACAACTTGGATGCTATTAACTTGTATGAAATTGCTTGTGTTACCTAATTTACTTTGTAAATTTGAGTTCGAGGAGTTAGAGTTCACTTAAGCATGTGCGATTGCTAATTTGTAGCAATAAAAGTAAATTATCTCAAGTTGTTTTGAGTTAAACTAGTTCTAACTATTGGAGGAACGAGTGGAAGGTCAGTTGTGCAATGGGATTTCAGTCAAACTCAATGACCATCTAGTTAACTGATCACTTAGTTCAAAATAGCTAGTGCATGCAACGAATTTAAGTTCCCCAGTTGTGGTCGACATTCCAAGTTAGTGTAACATCAGTTGTAGACTAGTCTCGGGTGTACAAGTGTTGCATGCAATCAGATGATCAACCTTAGGAATTACACAATCCATTTTAAAAAAATTATTAAATAATGACGACATTTCTGAAGGAGTTACGCAATGAAATAGAGGCTCAGGTAGAGGCACAAATTGACTAAGTTTGTGTCAAAGATTCTCAGTGAGCAGAGAGATATGTTATTCACTTGCATTGTGCTCAGTTGAGAAAATAAATTGTAATACACCTATATTCATAAGATTAATACAAGAAGCCATTGGGGTTTTTAATAGATTTCTTTCCCCGGGAGAAATATTATTTGGATTTTTTTATTTCTTGTTGCATGTTTAAAAATTTTGTTCTAAATTGTGAATTAACTTCTGCAGAGTAGTAGAGTAGGTTTGTGTCTCGTGATTCTGAAAAAAAATTCATGAGCAGTCGCAAATATACACCATAATTTTTACACTGAATCATAGCACGATTCACGTTAGAGCACGAATTTGAAAGCTTTTTCTCAGGAGGTTCAAATTTTCAATTCATTGTAGTGGGATCTCTTAAGAGTTCAGAACATAACTTTCCATGGGCCAAGGCTAGAGTATGCAATGGAACTTAACACTAATTACATTTCTTGGAAGGATTGTTGGAAGTAATTCTTCCATGTCTTCCAAGTTGTCCTGAGTTGTATTGTGTGATTTCCTAGGTTAATAGGTGTATTAGATATTTTTATTAATCTAGATCCACCATTCTTGGATCTAGAAAGATCATGTATTCCTATATATGTAATGTTTGTCAGATCAATAAGATATATTGCATTTGGTGTTATGTTGAATCGATCTGTCAGCTTTCTCTTTATTTTATAATATGGTATCAGAGCCTAAATTTGTAAAGGCATACGTGATAGCATTATTTTTGTTTGTTTATGAAGGCTAATGTGTTCATGGTTTAAGGAGACATAAGGGATTAAAGATTAAAGTTTTTTTATGGTAAATTTTTCTGTGATGAATTTGTTTTTATGGTGTGTGAAATAAAGTTGTGGTGATTAGTTGGTATGTACAAAAAGAAAGAGAAAAAAGTTGTTGGTAAAAATCAAATGATGCAGAACCACAAAGAAAAGGTCAATTATTATGACCCGTCGTGCTCCATGAGCATTAGCCAAAGGTAGTTCTTAACAATGTCAAGCTGATGTGACCTGCCGTGCTCCAGGAGCATGAGTACATGTTATTATATAAGGTCAAGTTGTATAATTGTTTGCTAAACACATTCTGTATCCAAAATGTTATCCTGTATAACTGATGAAGGCTGCAAAGGGGCATGGATTCATAGATGGTTGAAGTTCCATAAGATGGTTCAGTATCAAGAGTGACCCGTTGCACTATGGGAGGTTGAGAAGTGTCAATTCTACAAAGCTCATAAACGATGGTGGTGAAAGAGCGGAGTTTGCGAGATTCCAGAGTCGATGTGGGTGTTGATGATGACCATATTAGACAAATATGATGAATATTTATTTATTTTTATAATGTGGTTTGTTTTTATATTTTCTACATGTAAGCATTTATACGAAACTAGTGGGTTCACTCATGTATCTTGTGAACATATGACTAGATAAGTGTTATGCAATGAACCAACGAAGCCAAGCTATCGTTAGGCCAACCAAACTATTTTGGAAGGAATCTAAGCATGTTTTATGGTACCTCAAAGGCACTACTCTGTTTGGACTATCAAAAGGTGAGCATATGAGTACCAACTTACAAAGCAAGGGGAGAAGGAATATCGAAGAAATGGATAAAACATGGATATCCATAGGATGCTAAATTTCAAAGATCTTTTCGCAGAGTGCTGGTTCAATCTAGAAGGCCCTTATTTTTGCTTTGGAGAGGTTCATTTGCTTTGGAGAGGTTCATTTGTGGAGTGTTTTTGGGGAGTATGTTTGTATATGCATAACATGTTTTGAAGATAAGCATTAGCTAGCTATGAATGGTCGATAATTAATGCACCTGAAAGTGAAGAAGAGAATGCAAGTTATTGCACAAAAGCTCGTGGGCCCTCAAACTATATTGAAGGAGTAAGGGATACACTAGATCAAGGTTATGCAACTAATTCTGGTAGTTTATAAAAAATAAACAGAAGAAGAGGAGGTAATTATCAGAGCTCTGGTATTGGTCACAAAACACAAAATCATGATGTGTAGTATGAAATCAATGCAACATTCGCAGATCCCCTTGGCGCTACCCCGAGCGAAAAATCCGCGCTAATTGAAAATCGGTGCAAGTATTTTAATTGGCGCGACTTTCCCGTTAAAATCCCGTGCTAATCGGGTTTTCTGGCGCTTTAGCGCGATTTATCCCTTAAAATCCACGATAATTCCTCTTCTGGCACGACTTTCAACGCAAAATCCATGCTAATCAACCTTTCCACTCAGAAAAAAAAAAATTCTAAGTCCGAGTCAGGGGTTCTGCAGTCCACCTGCTCAATTGAGCACAGAGCTCTCGTGTACACACAGCCACAAAGGCACTTCAAGCCACACAGGCTATTCCAACCACACAGGGAATTCCGCCACACAGGTGACAAAAGATCAGGCTCACTCAATCTGAGCTCTGATACCAAGATAAAATGTGAACATATTTGAAAGGAAAGAGATGTAGCTCTCAGGTGTGGCCTGCACCTGGGGACTACACTCACAAAACTTGAGAGATCACTCTCGTCCACTCTCTATATTGTAATCACTCAAAGATTACATCATTAAACACAATACTAGGAAATAGGAAGTTGCACCCAAACCCCATAACTATAGGAACTAATCCTAAACTAGGGAGAAAGTTACAACAATGTAACTATTTTCTCCATTAATATCAAAATAATATTAATTATTCTCAACTTCACAAGCAGGCTATCTCCTAGTATTTACTTTCCACACTTTAACCATTGATGATTTAGCTAATGCCAGATATATGGAAATCTTGTATATTGATATGTGAAATCCCAGATCTCTCTTCACGATTTGGACTAATATTAAGATTAGGCCGAGTCTTTTTGGTAGAATGAAAGCCACTAGATTACAAGCGATCAATCATGTTAAATTCAAATTTTTACACTTTTGATATATTCTGAAATCTGTAATCAACAAGAAGACTATATACTACATTCTATTTTTTTTTTTGGAAATATGAAAGGATATCCTGGAATCCAATACTTTTTAACAATAGCTTGAAATTTGCACTTGATATAAGGGTGACATTTTAGAATGTTTTGGAAATCTAAATTATTACTATCTATTACCATTACAAAAGTCATTAATTTTTTTTACTTTCAAACCTTTTTATAACTATTTTGGAATGTGCAATTAATGTAATGATGACAACCAGATTTTGGAGTATTTTATAATTTAAATTGGATATAAAAACATCTTTATATCTATTAAAAATTTTAGACTAATTTAAAATTTTCATAAAGAGTTTCATTCATGTATATGTTCATATTTACACAATATTTACAAATATGCAATCAAATTACATTTTAATGCAATGTACATTAATATAGATTTAAATTTTTATTATTTTCCATTGTTGTTTTCTTGTTTTCTATTGCCATAAACAATGATTTCTAATGTTGGAATTATTGATTATCTTTTTCAGAGGTTGTATCAATTAGGGGCTCACACAGTTGTTGTAACTTAGCTTTTTTCATTGCGGTGCCTTCCTTCATTGGTGTAACTTAGCTTCTTTCACTGGGGCAAGACCGCTTTTTCTTTTCTGGTAATTGCATTGGTTATTCTTGGGTTTTAATGTTTCTGAGTGGGCTCATTAACGCAAGGTTTGCAAAGGTGAGAAGAGCGTGTTATGGGGATTGAGTCATTGAGACCACTATATTGTCCAACCCTAGGTCAATAGGGACGTGTGTTAATGGTTTGAAATATGAGTTCTGGGACAATTTCCATCTGACCCAAAGTGCCAATGAATTACTTCCCAAAAAGCAATTATCTTTCCAAGAATCTGTCATTTCTTGCCAATGAATTTCCACCCAATGCACTCATTCTTTCAGTAATCTCTCATTTCTTGCTAATGAATTTCTTCCCAGTGCACTCATTCTTCCAAAAATCTCTCATTCCTTAATAGTTGTTTTAGGTGGGTGAGAGTTTAAATTTCATGTCATGAAGCTAACAATTGGTGTTTTTTTCAATTAGAATTTAATGTTTTTCTCTTTAATTTTTGTGTTTTTATAATTATGCATTTAATTTATTTTATTTGAATACATATACATGATGTCTATAGTTTAACATTAAAACTAAATTTTATTATTTTTTGATATTTTTCATTTTAATTTTGGTTGGCTACATTCTTATCATGTAATCGTTACATATCTATAGTTGGAGTTGGATTTTGTCTTACTAATCTTAGAGAAAGCTTCAATTTCTCTTCCTCATTTTGCACTAGCTAATCCTTTACAAAGCTGAAAGTACATGACTATTACTTTTCAATATTGCTTTAAAAGAGAAATATAAAAATTATTTATTTAATATGTACAAAGAGTTTACATATTTTTAAATTTAATCATTTTCTGGACTACTGGTTCAGTGAGACTTCATTTCCACAACCATTGCCAATTAAGCTATCTCAAGCTTACATTTCTAAAATGTAATTTCAAAATTTAAATATTTTTAATTTTGTATATCAAAATCATATATAAGTGTATATACATTTCAATTTCATTCCATTTACTTCATCTTTAGCTTTATTATTTCAATAATGGTTTATATAAAATTAAGTTTCTATCAAATTTAATTAACATTTTTTTTTCCCTGGAAAAATCGTAATCTTTCATTAATATTGAAAAATTACATATTGTAGATGCCTTCCGGCATATGCTGTAAATAGGTGTAAAAAATGGTGCTTAAAATAGATGCAATGATCCGTCATCACCGTGCAGGGTGTACGAATTCAAGAAATAAGCATTTAATGCAGATATGATTATGTACATGTGGGGGAAAGTTAGAGTTTTCGCCCCTTTTTCTTCTCAACTTTTTTCCAAATCCCCTGTGACTACGCGAGATCTACGCCATAAAAAAACAGATGAGCATTCTGATATTCAATGAAAAGGGTTTTTCCTCCATACCTTAAATAAAGTCTTCGTTTTTCCATCCTCAGGGCTCCATTATTGTTGAAGACAGCTCCCCCGTCAAGCTTGATCTCGTTGGCAACTACGGCCTGGTGGCAGACTGTCGAATGGTCGTTCAACCCGCTTGTACCGATCTGAGGATTGTCGGCTATCTTCGCCTTCTGGGTGTAACCCGTATTTGCCAGATCTTGGTAGATTCGGGTCTCAATCTCCCCTATACGCCCTGTTTGCTGTGTAATA
Organism: Pinus tabuliformis; assembly: GCA_031772625.1. Lineage (NCBI taxonomy): Eukaryota > Viridiplantae > Streptophyta > Pinopsida > Pinales > Pinaceae > Pinus > Pinus tabuliformis. The sequence goes on along the minus strand of CM062813.1, from coordinate 652,887,818 downwards.
CATTTGATACTTCCGCTCTGTACTCTGGAGATGGCCCCAACTGTTCGTGTTTCCTGCTTCTTGGGCTCTCTAGAGGGTTTGTCGGCACATGTGGGAGCCATAGCTAACGCAGATTGTCTGCCTCATCAAATTTAATTAACTATATAAAATATTCAATTTCATTTCAAAATTTATAAAAGATTGTGTATATAAAATTTTTCTTGTAAATTTTAATAATTTGCTAATGATTTAAATAAAATTAGATGTATATAAAAACAAAATTTTGACTATGTTTTAACCTTTCACTAACTTGATATTCATGAGAACTACTCCAATAACCATATTTTTAATTGAATTTTAACTTTATTATTTCAATAATGGTTTATATAAAATTAAGTTGCTATAACATATATTTGACTATATAAAAATTTGAATGTCATTTAAAATTTTATAAAAGATTGTGTTTATAAAATTTTGTTTGTAAACATTAATTTTTTGCTAATGATTTACATAAAATTAGATGTATATAAATAAATCTATCTGGTTTTGTTTAACTTTTCTGTAACTTAATATTCATGACAACTACTCCAATAATCATATATTCAATCCAATTTTTAAACTTCATGGCAAACTGCAAAGTTTTCCTTTTTCACTGTGCACATGGTGAATTGTGCTTGCAGATTTGCAAACTACAACTCGTTTAGCCCTTTTTTTCACTCCAATTACTTTATTCACCTTATAATTTTCATGTGAAATGTGTTTTTACACAACAATTCAAACTCTAATTTAATTATATTTAAATTAAGTAGCAAATACTAACTACTACATAACACTGGTTTCATTTTATATTTCATTTTATGTATTTTATGTTTGTTATTATTTTATTTTTTTGATGGTGTATTGTGTATTGTTAGTAAAACATTTGGTTTATCGGTTGATACGCAATTGCATGCATTTCTCCTTAAATAGGGAAACAATTTATTTTGAAGGAAGTTTTGAAGGAAGGAGCGAGGTAATTTTTTTTTCATCTCCCAAGTTTTTTTTATTGGACAATATGTTAAATTTACTAATATCTTCTACAATAGTAAATTAGCGCACATCTTATTGGTGTGGCGGTCTTCGCACTCGTTCTTCACTGTCAAGGAGATTTGTCACAGATTTATCCTGGTAGATCGGCCACGCAACTCGCCTGCAGTGAAAGAAGAGACTGGGAACCGTGAGTTGAAGAAGCTTCTTGGTAATTCTACTATTATTCCCTATCGCAGTTCCGTCCCAACATTCACCCAAAACTGTGCCCAAGTACGGTAACACGCGCTTGAGCTGCGAGTTAAATATAGATGTGAAACGCCATTTGCAACATTTAAATGTAATTACTTTATTATAACATCTAATGCATAACTTTAGATTAAGAATCGTTACGATTGCATTAAAAATCTTTACGATTTACAAACTTAATGCATGACTTTACTCATGGAGTATTGTGGGTTGATATAGGGAGCATATATACGTATATTAAAAAGTAGGGAAAATCCGACGTCGTGCTTAGATGCGTTGTGCACTTCTAATTCTACAAGCCGGGGCTTTTCACACAATTCTAGCGTACGATTATGTGAAATGTCCCACAAATATTTTGTAACGCCAGAATGTGGCAGAGACAGAGCGGTCACCACTTTCAAGAGGTTTTCGTTGGCGTTATATCTACATATTTCATTTGCTGGTTGTGGAAGAAGTAGAGGTGCCCCAACGCAAGTGAGTTTTCCCTACTACACATTTCTCCTCTGGTCAATATATCAATGGTAATTCGAAATTCCATCATATATATTAATGTTAATTTGAAAGAATGGAAATGAATGTTATTTTTTCTTTTCTTCAGAAGTTTGCATCTTGTTTGCAACAAATATATAAAAAATTAATTTCAGAATTTTCAATTTTTTTTTTCTGCTTGGTAATTTTATTATTATTCGCTATGGTGGTGTCGTTCCCGACATCCACCCAAAACTCTACACAAGGCTGGTAACGGGAGACTGATAGTCGATGTTTTTTTATTTTATATAAATGTTGTCAACCAGTATGTCTGTTGATCCAATACTGTCTGCTCTTACCACCTGAACGTCTATTCTTCACGGTTTGAATTTGACAGAAATTCAATTTTCTTCATATTGGAAGCTCATCTTCGTCCCTAGCATAATTGTGGTGGAGGAGGAGACAAGGAGGAGACATACAACGTCTTGAATGAAGTAATCCAATTGTTTGTTCGCTGCCAAATAAGGCCCATCTAGCCCTACACGGTGGATAATATAGTTTTGTGGTGTGCCTTAACCGTTGTTGCAGTGGCGCACTGGAGCGGGAGCAGCAGAAGCTCGTACAGCACCTGCAAATACAAAACAAACACGATCATCCGCATCTTAAGTCTTTAAAGAAATTAGAATTTTGGTCTTACAGCGCAGAGAAATATCGCAAAAAAATTCTTTAATATATATAATGAAATGGTTTTTTTGGCGATTATTTTTCTCGTTAATTTTGACCAAAAATTCTCTATCTCGTTAATTTTGACCAAAAATTCTTTAATATATATAATCAAATGGTGTTTATTTTAAGATTATTTTTCTGCTTAATTTTCACCAATATTTAATACAGATTTTAAAAACTTGAATTTAAATTGTTTAAGATGCATAATCTAGTTTTCATTAGTACAAAAAAATTCTTTGATATAAATAATGAAATGGTCTTTTTGACGACTATTTTTCTGGTTAATTTTCACCAATATTTGATAAAATTTTAAAAACTTGAATTTAAATTGTTTAAATAATCTAGTCCTCACTACTACACCAGGGGCATTTTTAAGACATTTGTTTAAGACAAAAGAAATCCTTTGTCTTAAAAAATTACTTTTTATTTTAATTATTTTATATGAAACTTTTAATATGAATTTAATTGTCTTAGGTATAAATATTAAGACTATTTAAGACAAAAGCATTTTGAAACAAAAATAGTTTAAGACAAAAATATTTTAAGACAACTTTATATTTAAGACAAAAATAGTTTAAGACAAAAATATTAAGCCAAAAACACTTAGAGACATAAAATATTTGAAGACAACTTTATATATAAGACAAAAATAGTTAGAGACAAAAAATTTAAGACAATACTTTATATTTAACGCAAACAATTTGACACAATTTTTTTTTATGACAATACAGTGTGCCTCACAGGATACTATGGTCTCACACCTATATCAAGGTTTTTATTTCACTTTCCATTCATGTTATCTTATATAAACGCAATGATTTGTTGGGATCTTCGTTTTGTAGGGGTAGCCGACTTTGAATAAAGCGACAACTTTTCCTGGCAAGATTTCTCAGACATCAATTCCTCTTTCATCCCTTCGATCTCTATTGATGTAATTAGGGACAACTTGTCTTTCGTTTCATTCATAATTACTAAATAGAGGGGGCTTTGAAGACAATTTGTTAAGACAAAGGAAATATTTTGTCTTAAAATTTTCAATACAAGGCGCTAGTAAAAAAAGGTAAAGGTAAAGAATTAGTGGTCCATCTTTACGCTATTGATGGGTTCTTCATGAAGTAGAGCAATGGAGGGTGACACCAACTGATGGGATTTAGAATGATGGAGGCCGACAATAAAGGTGTCCTTCATGAGAGTATTGATGGAGGCACTTTCAATGAACATGGATAGGTAATAACGTATTTGGATTATTTTACGGGCTCTCCATCGATTGTGTTTTAATGTGTTTTTTGACTGTTTTATTTATTTTGAATGCTACTTCTATCCGTTGGTTGTTGTTATCAACACATTGTTGTGTTGGAACTCCAGACTGTGATTAGTAACATGGATTACATCGACCTGAAAGATTGTTCAAAAATGTAGCAAGAAATTCTCAATTTGATTTTGCCTTGATTAAATTGAGAAAATTTGAATTTCCACATCAAGAGACAACTTGGATGCTATTAACTTGTATGAAATTGCTTGTGTTACCTAATTTACTTTGTAAATTTGAGTTCGAGGAGTTAGAGTTCACTTAAGCATGTGCGATTGCTAATTTGTAGCAATAAAAGTAAATTATCTCAAGTTGTTTTGAGTTAAACTAGTTCTAACTATTGGAGGAACGAGTGGAAGGTCAGTTGTGCAATGGGATTTCAGTCAAACTCAATGACCATCTAGTTAACTGATCACTTAGTTCAAAATAGCTAGTGCATGCAACGAATTTAAGTTCCCCAGTTGTGGTCGACATTCCAAGTTAGTGTAACATCAGTTGTAGACTAGTCTCGGGTGTACAAGTGTTGCATGCAATCAGATGATCAACCTTAGGAATTACACAATCCATTTTAAAAAAATTATTAAATAATGACGACATTTCTGAAGGAGTTACGCAATGAAATAGAGGCTCAGGTAGAGGCACAAATTGACTAAGTTTGTGTCAAAGATTCTCAGTGAGCAGAGAGATATGTTATTCACTTGCATTGTGCTCAGTTGAGAAAATAAATTGTAATACACCTATATTCATAAGATTAATACAAGAAGCCATTGGGGTTTTTAATAGATTTCTTTCCCCGGGAGAAATATTATTTGGATTTTTTTATTTCTTGTTGCATGTTTAAAAATTTTGTTCTAAATTGTGAATTAACTTCTGCAGAGTAGTAGAGTAGGTTTGTGTCTCGTGATTCTGAAAAAAAATTCATGAGCAGTCGCAAATATACACCATAATTTTTACACTGAATCATAGCACGATTCACGTTAGAGCACGAATTTGAAAGCTTTTTCTCAGGAGGTTCAAATTTTCAATTCATTGTAGTGGGATCTCTTAAGAGTTCAGAACATAACTTTCCATGGGCCAAGGCTAGAGTATGCAATGGAACTTAACACTAATTACATTTCTTGGAAGGATTGTTGGAAGTAATTCTTCCATGTCTTCCAAGTTGTCCTGAGTTGTATTGTGTGATTTCCTAGGTTAATAGGTGTATTAGATATTTTTATTAATCTAGATCCACCATTCTTGGATCTAGAAAGATCATGTATTCCTATATATGTAATGTTTGTCAGATCAATAAGATATATTGCATTTGGTGTTATGTTGAATCGATCTGTCAGCTTTCTCTTTATTTTATAATATGGTATCAGAGCCTAAATTTGTAAAGGCATACGTGATAGCATTATTTTTGTTTGTTTATGAAGGCTAATGTGTTCATGGTTTAAGGAGACATAAGGGATTAAAGATTAAAGTTTTTTTATGGTAAATTTTTCTGTGATGAATTTGTTTTTATGGTGTGTGAAATAAAGTTGTGGTGATTAGTTGGTATGTACAAAAAGAAAGAGAAAAAAGTTGTTGGTAAAAATCAAATGATGCAGAACCACAAAGAAAAGGTCAATTATTATGACCCGTCGTGCTCCATGAGCATTAGCCAAAGGTAGTTCTTAACAATGTCAAGCTGATGTGACCTGCCGTGCTCCAGGAGCATGAGTACATGTTATTATATAAGGTCAAGTTGTATAATTGTTTGCTAAACACATTCTGTATCCAAAATGTTATCCTGTATAACTGATGAAGGCTGCAAAGGGGCATGGATTCATAGATGGTTGAAGTTCCTTAAGATGGTTCAGTATCAAGAGTGACCCGTTGCGCTATGGGAGGTTGAGAAGTGTCAATTCTACAAAGCTCATAAATGATGGTTAGAGGCGGTTACATTTTAAATGGTGCTCAAGTGATGCAAGAAGATGTGGTGGTGAAAGAGCGGAGTTTGCGAGATTCCAGAGTCGATGTGGGTTATTTTCTACATGTAAGAATTTATACGAAACTAGTCGGTTCACTCATGTATCTTGTGAACATATGACTAGATAAGTGTTATGCAATGAACCAACGAAGCCAAGCTATCGTTAGGCCAACCAAACTATTTTGGAAGGAATCTAAGCATGTTTTATGGTACCTCAAAGGCACTACTCTGTTTGGACTATCAAAAGGTGAGCATATGAGTACCAACTTACAAAGCAAGGGGAGAAGGAATATCGAAGAAATGGATAAAACATGGATATCCATAGGATGCTAAATTTCAAAGATCTTTTCGCAGAGTGCCGATTCAATCTAGAAGGCCCTTATTTTTGCTTTGGAGAGGTTCATTTGCTTTGGAGAGGTTCGTTTGTGGAGTGTTTTTGGGGAGTATGTTTGTATATGCATAACATGTTTTGAAGATAAGCATTAGCTAGCTATGAATGGTCGATAATTAATGCACCTGAAAGTGAAGAAGGGAATGCAAGTTATTGCACAAAAGCTCGTGGGCCCTCAAACTATATTGAAGGAGTAAGGGATACACTAGATCAAGGTTATGCAACTAATTCTGGTAGTTTATAAAAAATAAACAGAAGAAGAGGAGGTAATTATCAGAGCTCTGGTATTGGTCACAAAACACAAAATCATGATTTGTAGTATGAAATCAATGCAACATTCCTATCAATTAACAATATTAGCACATTTTCTTCCAGAATATATATGTGAAGGAAATTTTGACATTTATTCTAAATTTGTTGTTCCACTAGATTTTTCCAAATGTGTGACTTTCCTTTTGAGTTATGGATTGATGGAAATCTTGAGTATATCTCTTTGCTTATTTATGAACAGTAGATGATGATAATAGCAATGCATTTCCCCACAACATATCTATAGTTTATGGAAGGATATTACCTAGGAAATACTCCTAAATAATGCATTCTCTTGCTCACGAGTCATTGTTAAATATTTTCTCCAATTTTGGGAACATCCAGTGCAAATGCTAGTTATATATATTTCTTAATAATTATTAAAAATATATAATATTTAATTCTAAAATATATAACGAATTGAGGCTGGCAATAAACACAGTTATTATTAAATAAGATGTGAGAAAACCAAAAAAATAAGAAAATAAAAAAGCAATCAAATAAAACAAAAAATCTACACTTCATTAATTAATAGGAAAACTAAAAATGTTTTATTATTTTCAAATCAAATCTACACTTCATTAATTAATAGGAAAACTAAAAATGTTTTATTATTTTTCCGTACTATGTTTCCCTTATTTTAATTATATATTGAATTATTTTTATTTTAATTATATATTGATAGATAAAAATAACTTAACTATATATATATTTTAATTTATTGTTTAATTCATTGAACCATTGTAATGTGTAGAGAGGTGGATTCGAAACCAAAAATCTTACAAACACCTTTAACTATTTACATATAAACATTTAAAAGACAAATACAATTTAAATCAGAAAGGAAATGTCAACAACCACTTCTAATGCTATTAATGAGTACTATTGAAATTCTGTGCGGCAGACGGGACAGGTGTTGGCTATTGTTATCCATTGTGCAATGCAAATTTGGTGGAATATGTGACCGCAATGGAATCGACCAGCTTCCTCCCGAAGTCGAAAATCATCGTGGCAAATTGGGCACGAAGAAGTAATACTATTGCTGTCACTAATATGTTCTTCTGAAATAGCAATAGCAGTGGGACGTACCAGATTTCGAGTAACTACACGTTCCTGTGGTAGCTGGAACGTGATGACAAACCCCTGTAACCACGTGAATGATGGAAGTTGCTCAGGAAAACGTTCACATCGTTCACCCAATTCTGTTATTTCCTCGGAGGGAAAACTGTAAAAATAAACTAGTCGTGTGATAAGTCGAAGTATTCTCACATCTACTCCCTCACTTTGTGCTCTTCTGTCTTCAGGTTGAAGATTAAGATCCTGCCACCGTTCCTCAAGCTCCGCCATTTCTCTTATAATCTCCCCTATTTGACCTCTTATAATCTCCCTTACTACGTCCCCTACTCTTTCTTGTCGTTGTCCTTCCATTTCTAGACTCGCAAAGATTCAACGAATGGTTGCTTTCTTTCTGTGGGGAATTCTGACTAGCCCACTGAAACTGCGAGGATAATTAAAATGAAAATCGATGACCGAGGAGTGCGTTTGCTGCTTTGCATACATTAATAGGGCTGGGAATGTATGTAAAATGTGTGCGTGTGTCGGCCAGCCGTGCATTTGCTGCTTTGCATACATTAATAGTGCTGGGAATGTCTGTAAAATGTGCGTGTGTCGGCCAGCCGATTACTTGAGAGCGGTTGGTTCAATCTAATAATAACTAATAAATTTGCAAGTAATAGGTAATTGTTATTGATGTGCCGGTCTAAGTATGCATGAAACGGAATCAGGCTGGTTTCAGTTGTGATTTCAAGTGTGGTTAGTAGCAAAATGAAATCCTGAGAATTGAATTGGTTTTTATTTATAAAAAATTATCCATAATTTTGAGAAATTTATTCGGAATATTTTTATTATCGTAGAAATTGAATATATAGAGAAGATGGTAAAAAGTTCACTATGTAGGAAAGAAATAGCCCCAAGGGAAAATTATTACTTAGAAAAGGAAGATGATTTGAATAAGCAGAAATAATAAATAAAATAGTTAAGCTCTGAGTTAAATTTTGGAATAAATTAATAATAATATAATACAATGAAAATAAATAATCATATGATTATATTGTGTTTGTTAATTTAGTATATTTGTAGTGATTGGGATTTTCCTCATCCATTCAATTCATACAAATAGTAGTAAGAATTTTGATGTAATGGTTATATTCTTGTTGTTGAAAATGAATACTTTGTTGAGGAGAGAACACATATATTCCTTATTTAGAATATAATGATATTTTCCATATATATATATATATATATATATGATTGTGTCAATTGGGTTATAGAGGGAGGTTAGGAGGAACAAATGGAACCTTTCCCACCCAAACCAATAGGGTAAGGCGTGTCAGAGAACAAGAGGAAGAGAAAAGGAAGAGGGGGAAGGGAAATGTAGAGAACACTGAAGGAAATAAATGGAGAGAAGAAGTCTCTTAGACAAAGAGACAAGGATTAGGAATGTAATAGAGAGAAAAAGAGGCAAAGAGACAAATATTAGGAATGTCTAATATGGTGATGGAGGTGATGAAAGACCAACTTCCAATGTATATAGTCATATTCCATTTGAAGAACTTGAATGAGGCTTGTAGAGTAAATGGGTATTGTGAAGGATTCTAGTTTGGTGGAAGAAAAATAGATATTGAGATTTAAACAAGTGTCCATAAATAGAATATATGGAAATGTTATTATAGTTCATGTCCACTATGTTTCTTTCAATCCCAAAAGACTCGCCAATTTTGCTATGCCATTATGTAAGGCATTTGAGGAATTCTTAATCCATGGAATAATTATTTGAAGTTTTTATAAGGTTTAAATAAATACTTAATATTTCTATTGACTAAGAATTTGGAAATAAGGTCAATGGTGCCTTGAATGTAAGGAAACTAAATGACAACTTGTGGAGAAGAGGATATGGGGACATAGTTTTACAAAGCATATCCCCACGATAAGATTCGTTGATTTGCAAAATTGAGTAGCCATTTTCCATTAGGGATTTTGTAAGGTGATTTTTCCTAACACTCGTATGTTATTTTTCATTCAAAATATAATACATATGTTTCTATTAGATTCATTACATGAATTTCTAGAATTGTAGAGAACATATTGTTATTATTCATATCTTTTCTTTTTTTGAAGTATAATATATATTTATGCCTTAAGGTATTCCGTGTGAGAAGAAGTCCCTCTCATACCACCTGTGTTGTCATGGGACATTAATTTTTGTGTTAGGCAATTGAAATAACTTCTGCCATCAGATTGAAGACCGATATTGTCTCCAAGACGATCGCACAAAGATCGAAACTTCTGCTCAGTGAATGTCTTGGTGAAGATGTCTGCAGTCTGTTCTGCTGAAGGACAGAACTACAAATCAATGACCCGATCATGTACTATATCTCTGATGTAGTGCATATGGATCTCTATGTGCTTCATCCACGGCCGCTGTACTGGATCCCTGCAAAGTTTGAGAGTGCTCTGGTTGTCACACCAGATGACAATGGGCTGGTGGAACTGGACGCCCAACTCAATGAGGAAGTGTTGTAGCCACAGAGCCTAAATGGTGATGTTCACTACTCCTCATTACTCAACCTCAACTGAAGAGAGAGCAATAGCAGCCTGCTTCTTGCTCGACCAATAAATAGGGCCAGATCCTAGACTAAGTGAATATCCGGAGGTGGATTTGCGATCAATGTTGTCTCCCGCCCAATCAGAATCTGTGAAGCCAAGGAGATTCAATGTAGTGCCTTCTGCATAGTGAATCCTGAAGGTGATGGTGCCCTGCACATATCAGAGGATGCGGTTGGCAGCATTCCAGTGTAGCTCATGCGGCTCCTGCATGTATCTGGAAACTGCCCCTACTGAATATAAGAGATCTGGTCTGGAGTGGGTGAGGTACAATAAGCTCCCCACGAGCTGTTGGTAGAGAGTGCTATCAACTAATGGAGTGTCACCTCCATCCTAAAGGTGGACCCCAGACAAAAAAGGAGTCGGTGCTAGCTTGCAGTCAGTCATGCGAAATCTCTCGAGGAGATCCCATGCATACTTAGCCTGAGAGAGTTTGATGCCTGTGGAATTCTGGCTGATCTCAAGACCAAGAAAGAAGTGTAATGGACCCATGTCCGTCATCAAGAACCTATCATGCAAGGCCCTCATGACTGTAGAAATGGCTGAAGCCGAGCTGCCAGTGATTAGGAGATCATTTATATACAAAACTAAGATAAAAAGAGAATCATGTGTCCTAAGCATGTAAACATTCGGATCAGACTTAAATCTTTCAAAGTTTTATGATAAGAGAAAATAATCCATCTTCGCGTACCAAGCTCTCGAGGCCTGCTTAAGGCCGTAGAGAGATTTCTTCAGTTTGCAGACTAAATATGAATCCTGAATGAAACCATGTGGCTGCTCCATGTAGATCTCCTTAGATAGGTCTTCGTGAAGAAAGGCATTCTTCACATCCATCTGATGTACTTCCCACCACTGGGCAGCCGCAATGGGAAGTGTAAGGCATATGGAATCCATCTTTGCTACTGGAGCAAAGGTCTCGTCATAATCGATACCATGCACTTGTTGGAAGCCTTTGGCTACTAGCCTTGCTTTCCGTCTGGTGATTTTCCCATCTGCAGCACTCTTGGTCCTGTAGATCCATTTGCATTGGACAAGTTTCCTTCCTGAAGGAAGGGGGACCAGATGCCAAGTCTGGTTCTCGAGGAGGGAGTTATACTCCTCCTCCATGGCAAACTCCCAATATGGATACCTAGCAGCCTCAGCATAAGATTGTGGATCAGAAGACTAAACCAAATGACAATGCCAAGAGGGCGGTGGTTCAGTGGCAGTGAGGACAAGAGGAGGCTCAATAAACTCTGAGCTAGTCCTCTGCAGATCAGAATTATCCCCCACAAGACCATTTCTAGCAGCTGGTTGGTTTTGTGCATATATCTCACGTAAGCTCCTTGTTCTCTGATTTATGACAGGGGAATATGATTCACTGTTGAAAGCCCGATCTGGGCTTGGATGTGGATCATCATTTGCATGCACTAGATTTGTATATGAAGACTCTGTCTTTGCATCTGCATGCTCTTCCTCGACATCTACATGATCTATATCTGCATCTGAGTGCACTGAGTCATCATCTCGGACATGAGGTAGATAAAAAGTGTCTGCATGCGGCGCTTGAGGTGCATGCAAGAGACATTCCTCAGATTTGACACTTCGCTCAACGATGAGCTTGTCCGTAGAGGGAATCAGGAGTCGAGATCCCTTCACACCATCAGGGTATCCAACAAAGATGCACTCAATGCTTTGTGGATCAAGAGATTTCCTCTTTTCAGAGGGGATCCGGGCCCATGCCCGAGAGCCGAAAACACGGAGTTGAGTGACCTTTGGTTTAGTGCCGCTCCAAGCCTCAAAAGGGGTCTGATCCTTGACAGACCTATGAGGAGATATGTTCTGGATGTAGTTAGCACAATTAAGTGCTTTGGCCCAGAGCTTATGAGGCAGTGACTTGGCATGGAACATGCAGGAAGGCATCTCTTTGAGAGATCGGTTCTTTCTCTCAGCAACTCCGTTCTACTGTGGAGTGTATGGAACTGTGTATTGCAACTGTATGCCAGACTGAAGGCAAAGGTTTTGAAGTGCTACGTTAACATATTGCCCCCCATTGTTTGTACAAAGGGCTTTGATCTTTCTCTCTGACTGTGTCTCAACTAGTGCTTTGAAATCTTCAAAGTGCTCAAAAACTTCAGATTTGTTCCTCAGAAGATACACCCAAGTATACCGTGAGAAATCATCAATAAATGTAAGCACATACCTTGCTTTGTTGATGGAAGGATGAGGGAAAGGCCCCATGAGATCACTATGGATCAGATCTAGAGGAGAGGATGCTCTGTGAGTCTTGTCGGTGTCAAACTTTTCCCTAGGATGTTTGCCAAGAACACACCCTTCACAAACTCCTTTGGAGAAACTGATATTTGGCAAGCCTTCCACCATTTCATTCTTGCTTAGCTACTACATATACCTGTAATTTAAGTTACCAAACCTCTCGTGCCAAATCCTACTACTATCATTAGCATGTGTAAGCAATAAGGAGGATTCAGATTCAATAAATTCAGAAAATGTATACAGTCTTGCTCCATTGTTTACCTCACCAGTTGCAATTTTGGCGCTGCTATGTAGATCATATATGTTCACTACATCTGGAGTGAATTCCACTCTCCTTCCGGTGCCAGAATGAGTGATCTGATAAACTGAAAGCAGGTTTACCGAAATTTTTGGAACATGAAGCACATCTTCAAAGCTTCCGTGTAAAAGTTCCACTCTACCTTTTCTGGTGACCTCAATAGGTGAGTCATCTCCCATGAGGATGGGAGGTCCTTTGCATGCATCTAAAGAGGAATAGACTTCCTTTGTAGCAGCCATATGATGTGATGCACCAGAATCTATAATCCATGCATCAGGAGAAGAATTAATTGCAGCTAAAGCATGAAAATTGTTACCTTTACCGTGTGGCGGATCCTCATTTTTCTTCTTGGCGCCCTGAGGGATGTGGTCCCCAAGGTTGTGCTTCTGAAGGATTTCTACCATTTGGTCAATTTGTTTCTTCATGCAAGAGGATTCTAGATGGAATCCTCTCTGACAGTAGGTGCATTTGTTTCCTTTCTTCCCTTTCTCATTTCTCGAGCCGGAGGAGTCATTGAAGGGCTTGGTGTACCCTTCCTTCTTTGGATGGGAATGTGCTTTTCCTTTGTCTTTTTGCTGCTGATTTTTCTGATTTGAATTAGATCTGTGATTTTTATTGTGGCTGGCATCATGCACAGCAAGTGCATGTGCTTTTGGAGGTTTGATTTTCCCCATGCCAATGAGTTTATCTTGCTAGAAAATAAGGGACTCCATAAATTCTTTGAGAGAAGGCATAGTGTAGGATTTACCTATTGCAAGCCTTACTGAATGAAATGTAGACACAAATTCAGAGTATTTTGGTCCGAGCTTTGACATAATAGAGAGAACTTGGCGACTCTCCTCCTTATTGCACAGATTTTACTTAAAAAAAAATGAGATTCTTCTCCCAACATAATGCATATGAAATTACATGATTCTCGTCTAATATATCTTATCTTACAAAAACCATTTATTATTTTTTAAACAATTTTATTTTTCATTTAAACCTAATATTTCCAATTAATGCCAAATTACGTTACATGCCTCAGTGTACCAACCATTTATAATTTTTTGAACGGATTTGTATTCTAAAGACAGAAAAATAAATGATGTAATAAATATGACAAATTTAATGTATTTCTTCTCTTTACTATAGATTACGAGAATGGGCTTAATCATTAACGATACATGTCTTTAGTCCTAACGTATCATATGTTTAAATATACAGAGATAAAACGTATGTCTCGGTCATATCTCTGAGTGAAAGTGAATCCCATGGGCTCCTTCAAAAAAAAACACAAGAGGTTCATGCACCGATTAATTTCTTTTATATTATCTTATTAATCTTAAACAAATATATCTTTTGTTTTTGTTTTATTTCTAAATGTAACAAAAATTTATTAAGATTTATTTAGTGAGCCTCGTAGATATCACTTGTGTTAGTGGTATATTAAGCAATATTATTAATTTGACTAGATATTGAAAAATATCTTTAAAAATAACATTACTTAACCCTCTATCAATATGAAACTAATACAGTTTCCCAATTTAAAACACTTCTACTTTACTAGATATTATAAGTTTCCATTTCTTCATAAATTGTTTTATAGCCTTTTATTATATTTTTTCATTATCTTTAAACTCCATTTTTTATATATATTAATATAAAAATATTTTACTCCCTATATGTCCCCCATAAAACCTCCGTGTATGATATTAATTCACTGTTACAAATTTACATCTTGAACTTGCTTCTAATCAGCATCATACTGTTACACATGCACACGTTGAGGTTGCTGCTAATCAGACGCATACCAGGCCAGTCGTTATTCGTCGAAGAATATAGTATGTCTTGCCTGTATGTGCTTTTTTGCATTGAGAAAGTTTCCGTTCTTGCAAATGGAACAAAGAAATCTGTTGTATCCATGATGACAACCATGTTAGAAAAAGGAACAATGTATTGGTCATTTCATGTAACTAACTTCTTTTCTCTCATTCGAAAAAACAAAAACAAAAAACTCCAAATTTAACATTTTGTTTGAATTTTGGTTTTTTATTTATAAAAAACTGTTGCTAACATTTTCTTCCGTTGCGTTGAAATCTCTATACGTTGCCAGTGTTGGTGCCAGTGATTTCGTATAGAATTCCTTATAAGGCAGTTCGCTGTGGAAAAGTGAGTGTTTACTTAGGTAGGAAAATGGAGTCCCCTTTTTGGTGCAGTTAGATATCTGATTTATAAATGTTTTTCCAGTTATTCGTTTGAACATTCTTATGAAGATTTGTGTTATCAATTTTTCTCTTAGTATCATCTATCAGTTTAGGCAAAGACAAAGACCAGTGATTCACAAGCAGACTATCTTCTAGTTGTTCGTTTGAATATTTTCATGAAGATGTGTGTTATCCATTTTTATCTGAGAAGCATCTATCGATGCAGGTAAACGTAATTTTTATCTGAGCAGCATTTATCAATTCAGGTAAAGGTAAAGACCAGTGATTCACAAGATAAAATGTGAACAGATTTGAAAAGAAAGAGATGTAGCTCTCAGGTGTGGCCTGCACCTGGGGACTACATTCACAAAACTTGAGAGATCACTCTTGTCCGCTCTCTATATTCCAATTAATCAAAGATTACATCATTAAATACAATACTAGGAAATAGGAAGTTGCACCCAAACCCCAAAACTATAGGAACTAATCCTAAACTAGGGAGAAAGTTACAACAATGTAAATATTTTCTCCATTAATATCAAAATAATATTAATTATTCTCAACTCCCCCCCTTAATGGAGAAAGGATTCTCCTGGACTCCTAGCATCTTTCTAAACAATTCAAATTTCACTCGTGCAACAGGGTTTGTAAAAATATCAGCCACATTGTCACAAGTTTTACAATATTCAACAACAATTTCTTTTGACTGTATTTGTTCTCTAACAAAATGGAACTGAGTGTCTATATGTTTGGTGTTATTGTGAAACACTGGATTGTATGCTAATTTGATGGTGCTCTGGTTGTCGCTTTTGATAGAAGTGGGTTGCTTCTGTTCTTTTCCTGCATCTTTGAGAAGTCTCCTCAACCAGATCGCTTCACATGTTGCTGCACACAATGCTTGATACTCAGCTTCACATGACGACAAAGCTACAGTACTTTGTTTTTTGCTGCTCCATGCTATGACCCCAGAACCTATGTTGAATGCATAACTTGTGATGGACCTCCGATCATCCAGGTTACCTGCCCAGTCTGAGTCTGAAAAACCTGCTAGAGTAACATCAGATACATCAGTGTATAAAATACCAAAATGAACAGTACCACAAAGATACCTCAACACGCTTTTTGCTGCTGTTCAGTGACTTTCACGCGGTTTCGACATGAATTGGCTCAACACACTAACTGAGTATGCCAAGTCAGGTCTGGTTGTTGTAATATATATCAGGCTGCGAACTAGCTGTCTGTACATTGTGGCATCTACCTCCTTAGTGCCATCGTCACTGCTCAATTTCAGATTTTGCTGCAAAGGTGTCGCTGCTGATCTACACCGATCCATCCCAAACTTTTCCAACAGATTTCTAGCATACTTCCCTTGGGTAAGAAAAGTTTGCCCAGTATCTCTGAATACTTCTAATTCCAGACAATAGTTAAGGCTTCCGTGATTTTTCATCTCAAATACTTGTGCCATGAGCCTTTTGATTCCTCTGATTAAGTCATCTGCATTTCCTGTTAGAATCATATCATCCACATATAGAGAAATCAAAATAATCTGCCCCTGATTATTGTACTTGGTATACAAATTTGGGTCATTTAAGCTTCTATGGAAACCATGCTCTATAAATAAAGAATCAACCTTTTCATACCAAGACCTGGGAGCTTGCTTTAAACCATATAAAGCCTTTTTCAACCTACAAACAAGCTGTTCCTGCCCATGCTTTACAAATCCTTCTGGCTGTACTAAGTAAATTTATTCTTTTAAATCACCATTTAAAAATGCAGATTTAACATCTAGTTGGTGTAATTCCCAATTACATTTAGTAGCTAAAGCAATAAGTAATCTGATTGTATTTAGCTTTGCTACAGGTGCAAAAGTATCATCAAAATCAATACCTTCCTGCTGTGAGTATCCTTTTGCAACCAACCTAGCTTTTAACTTATCTATACTTCCATCTACATTAATTTTGGGTTTAAACAACCATTTACTTCCTATAGGTGTTTTGTTTTTAGGCAGCTCTACTAATTCCCAAGTATTATTGCTAAGAATTGATTCCATCTCCTCATTCATTGTAGCTCTCCATTCGTCAAATTGACTAGCTTCTTTATAATTAGAGGGCTCTATAATGTTCAAAAAATTTGACATCAACGCATAGTTTCTCAACTTCAATGGTAGTTAAGTCTTCCTACCTGACCTCCTTGGTAGGGGACTTACCTCAAATTTGTTTTCCTCTGCAATAACTGGGCCTGCTTTTTCATCTTCTTGCTGTTCTTCTTCATTCTCTTCTTTCTGCTCCTGTTCCTGCTCCCTTTCATCCTCGCTGCTTTCCTCCAACAGCAATGGAATGTGCCAATCATCTCCAACATCAGCTTTCCTTTCTTGTACCTGTTCATGAAAGACTACATCTCTACTTGCAAATGTCTTACGAGACTCAGGATTGAACAATTTGTATGCTTTAAACTCTGTACCATAACCAACAAGGATGCATTTCACTGCCTTAAGGTCTAATTTCTTTCTATCAGCTTTGGGTACATGTGCAAATGCCTTTGACCCAAAGACTCTTAAATGGTTTACTGCTGGTTTGAATCCATATAAGGCTTCAAAAGGGGTTTTGAAGCCAAGAAACCTAGTAGGACTTCTATTTTTCAAATATACAGTAGTATTTATCGCTTCTGCCCAAAAAATATTAGATAGACCTTTACCTTGTAGCATGCTCCTTGCGCACTCTACCAAGGTTCTGTTATTATGCTCTGCAACTCCGTTTTGCTGTGGTGTGTGCAGTACTGTATACTGCTGAATAATCCCGTGAGATTTGCAGTATTTCATGAATTCCTTTAATTTGTATTCTCCTCCTTGATCAGATCGGAGAATTTTAATGCTTTTTCCAAACTGTTTTTGCACCAGGGTTTTGAAATCTATAAAACATTGGAAAGTCTGACTTTTCTTGTTTAAAAAATAAACCCATGAATACCTAGTGCAGTCATCAGTAAACAACAAAAAATAGTATGCTCCCCCTAGCGACCTTGTCTGCATGGGACCACATACATCAATGTGCACTAGCTCTAAGATTTCTGTTTGCCTCCTCCTATCATGCACAGGGAACTGTTCTCTGTGCATCTTTCCTAAGGCACAACCATCACAGTTTAACTGAATGTTTCGAAATATGGGGAGACCTTCGACCATACCTTTCTTTTGTAACAACATGAGATCCTGCAGATTCAGATGACCAAACCTCTGATGCTAGAGTTGTTCAGCTGTCGACTCTCCTGCAACCATGGCTTGCTTTGATATACTTTTTGCATCGAGTCTGTATAGGCTTCCAACTCACATCCCTGTTGCAACAATTTCATTCCTGCAATCCTTTATCACACAGTGAGTCTTGTAGACTTCGACATGCATATCTTGATCAACCATCATGGATACAGATATCAGGTTTTTCTTTATTCCAGGTACATATAAAACATTTGAAAGGTGACTAATCTTTTCATTTGGTAACTTAACTGAAATCACCCCATGACCTTTAATCTGATATCCATTATCATCCCCTAGATATATTTTTGATCCATTTATAATTTCTTCAAGACTATCAAAAAATTCCTTATTACCTGTCATGTGAGAGGATGCTCCGGAATCGACATACCAGATGTCATCTTCATTTGATACTGAAAGGGCACAGTCGATTGTGAACAATCGAAATTCATGACTGAAGTCTTCTTCTTCAACAAAATATCCTCTGTGTTTTGGATTTACTTGTCTCCTCCTTGCCTCATCAGCCTGCTTCTTATAATAACAGTCTCTCTGTATATGACCCTTCTTTCCACAATAAAAGCATTTCTTTTCAGAATGATTTGCAAGCATACCTTTATGACAGTGATGTTTATGTGTTGTTCCTCCTTTCTTGACTGATTGCTGCTGTGACTGCTTCCCTTTAGATAGTCATCGTTTTGCCACCAGCGCGAGATCGTCACTTTGGGGGTTCAGATTCAGGTTTTGCCGTCGCTCTTCCTCTTGCTGCAAGATCGCAGTGAGATCATCAAACGTGGGTGTTTTCTCCCTTGCCGAGACTCTAGTGATGAAAGTTTGGAAATCATCACGCATCCCATTCATTGTAATTGCAACAAGATCTTCATCAGCCACCGCCACTCCAATGGCCCCCAATCCGTCTTTAACATCCTTATTTCGCACGACAGATGCAGTAGCAGACTCCCTTTCGTCCATCCTCATTGAAAATAGCTTGCTTTTCAGAGCCAAAACTCTGTTTGCATTCTGGGTCTCATATAGACTTTTGATTTTCGTCCAAATCTCTGCGGACGTTTTACAGTCTCTGATGTGTGCAATGACATTGTCTTTCATAGACATCTTCAACAGGACTTTGGCCTTGTTTTCTCATTTTTCCCAGTCTTCCTTCCATGTGGTTGTAGTCGGCTTTTGTTCATCGCCTGTCACTATAGTCCAAGCATTCGCACCTTCGAGCAGGGTCTGGATCTTAAACTTCCAATTCGTGAAGTTAGACCAGTTGAGTTTACCAGATTCGTTAAGGTAATATTCCATCGTATTACTCATTGTGAATCTACCTAACAACAACAAAAAATAATACCTGTCAGATGGATCTGTCACCTCTGCCACAGATCTACAGTGCATGGCACTCCCGCTCCAATGAGCAAATTCGGCGTTTTCAACACAGCCGAAACAATGATCTGATCACTATTGATCCGATCCACCTCTCTCGGATTGATCTGCCACTTCGTCGATCCTGCTCTCCCTGCAGATTGCCAGACGAAGTTGAGGTTTCCCGCAGATCTCCTCTGGCACTTTCCCGATCTGTCTCTCCTGGACGGATATGCAACTCCACCGATCTGCACCGTTTGCAAACCGCCAAACGAAGTTAACACTATTCGCAGATCCCCTTGGCGCTACCCCGAGCGAAAAATCCGCGCTAATTGAAAATCGGTGCAAGTATTTTAATTGGCGCGACTTTCCCGGTAAAATCCCGGGCTAATCGGGTTTTCTAGTGCTTTAGTGCGATTTATCCCTTAAAATCCACGCTAATTCCTCTTCTGGCACGACTGTCAGCACAAAATCCGCGCTAATCGGCCTTTCCACTCAGAAAAATAAAAAAAATAAAAAAAAAAATTCCGAGTCCGAGTCAGGTGTTCTGCAGTCCACCTGCTCAATTGAGCACAGAGCTCTCGTGTACACAGCCACAAAGGCACTTCAAGCCACACAGGCTATTCCAGCCACACAGGGAATTCCGCCACACAGGTGACAAAAGATCAGGCTCACTCAATCTGAGCTCTGATACCAAGATAAAATGTGAACATATTTGAAAGGAAAGAGATGTAGCTCTCAGGTGTGGCCTGCACCTGGGGACTACACTCACAAAAATTGAGAGATCACTCTCGTCCACTCTCTATATTCCAATCACTCAAAGGTTACATCATTAAACACAATACTAGGAAATAGGAAGTTGCACCCAAACCCCATAACTATAGGAACTAATCCTAAACTAGGGAGAAAGTTACAACAATGTAACTATTTTCTCCATTAATATCAAGAGAATATTAATTATTCTCAACTTCACAAGCAGGCTATCTCCTAGTATTTACTTTCCACACTTTAACCATTGATGATTTAGCTAATGCCAGATATATGGAAATCCCGTATGTTGATATTTGAAATCCCATATCTCTCTTCACGATTTGGACTAATATTTGTCTTAGTGGTAAAATATTAGGCCGAGTCTTTTTGGTAGAATGAAAGTCATTGGATTACAAGCGATCAATCATGTTAAATTCAAATTTGTACACTTTTGATATATTCTCAAATTTGTAATCAACAAGAAGACTATATACTACATTCTATTTTTTTTTTTGGAAATATGAAAGGATATCTTGGAATCCAATACTTTTTAACAATAGCTTGAAATTTGCACTTGATATAAGGGTGATATTTTAGAATGTTTTGGAAATCTAAATTATTACTATCTATTACCATTACAAAAGTCATTAATTTTTTTTACTTTCAAACCTTTTTATAACTATTTTGGAATGTGCAATTAATGTAATGATGACAACCAGATTTTGGAGTATTTTATAATTTAAATTGGATATAAAAACATCTTTATATCTATTAAAAATTTTAGACTAATTTGAAAATTTCATAAAGAGTTTCATTCATGTATATGTTCATATTTACACAATATTTACAAATATGCAATCAAATTACATTTTAATGCAATGGACATAAATATAGATTTAAATTTTTATTATTTTCCATTGTTGTTTTCTTGTTTTCTATAACCATAAACAAAGATTTCTAACGTTGGAATTATTGATTATCTTTTTCAGAGGTTGTATCAATTAGGGGCTCACACAGTTGTTGTAACTTAGCTTTTCTCATTGCGGTGCCTTCCTTCATTGGTGTAACTTAGCTTCTTTCACTGGGGCAAGACCACTTTTTCTTTTCTGGTAATTGTATTGGTTATTCTTGGGTTTTAATGTTTTTGAGTGGGCTCATTAATGCAAGGTTTGCAAAGGTGAGAAGAGTGTGTTATGGGGATTGAGTCATTGAGACCACTATATTGTCCAACCCTAGGTCAATAGGGTCGTGTGTTAATGGTTTGAAATATGAGTTCTGGGACAATTTCCATCTCACCCAAAGTGCCAATGAATTTCTTCCCAAAAAGCAATTATCTTTCCAAGAATCTGTCATTTCTTGCCAATGAATTTCCACCCAATGCACTCATTCTTTCAGGAATCTCTCATTTCTTGCTAATGAATTTCTTCCCAGTGCACTCATTCTTCCAAAAATCTCTCATTCCTTAATAGTTGTTTTAGGTGCGTGAGAGTTTAAATTTCATGTCATGAAGCTAACAATTGGTGTTTTTTTCAATTAGAATTTAATGTTTTGCTCTTTAATTTTTGTGTTTTTATATTTATGAATTTAATTTATTTTATTTGAATACATATACATGATGTCTATAGTTTAACATTAAAACTAAATTTTATTATTTTTTGATATTTTTCATTTTAATTTTGGTTGGCTACATTCTTATCATGTAATCATTACATATCTATAGTTGGAGTTGGATTTTGTCTTACTAATCTTAGAGAAAGTTTCAATTTCTCTTCCTCATTTTGCACTAGCTAATCCTTTACAAAGCTGAAAGTACATGACTATTACTTTCCAATATTGGTTTAAAAGAGAAATATAAAAATTATTTGTTTAATATGTACAAATAGTTTACATATTTTTAAATTTAATCATTTTCTGGACTATTCGTTCAATGAGATTTCATTTCCACAACCATTGCCAATTAAGCTATCTCAAGCTTACATTTCTAAAATGTAATTTCAAAATTTAAATATTTTTAATTTTGAATATCAAAATCATATATAAGTGTATATACATTTCAATTTCATTCCATTTACTTCATCTTTAGCTTTATTATTTCAATAATGGTTTATATAAAATTAAGTTTCTATCAAATATAATTAACGTTTCTTTTCCCTGGAAAAATCGTAATATTTCATTAATATTGAAAATTACATATTGTAGATGCCTTCCGGCATATGCTGTAAATAGGTGTAAAAAATGGTGCTTAAAAAAGATGCAATGATCCGTCATCACCGTGCAGGGTGTACGAATTCAAGAAATAAGCATTTAATGCAGATATGATTATGTACATGTGGGGGAAAGTTAGAGTTTTCACCCCTTTTTTTCTCAACTTTTTTCCAAATCCCCTGTGACTCTGTTGGACTTATGAGTGCAAGTGCAGATTCAGCCACAGGTTGTGGATTGTCTTTATCAGAGTCTGACGAGTCTGTTATGTGTTGTCTTTTGTTTCTGCCCATGTTCATAGTGTCTAGTAAACTTGCCAGTGTTGTATCTATCTGTTCCTATGGTATTTTGTCTTCCGCTGTTGGTTCTTTGTTCATCTGATTGGGTTGGTTGGGGTTTGTAAACTCCATCTCTTCTTCCTCCTCGTCATCTGAAGCAGGTGGGGGAAATTGCCATCCCTTCACTTGTTTTTCTGTTTTCTTCTTCCTTCGATTGTCTTTTTTGGCTGGTGGACATGTGCTTTGTAGGTGTCCTATTTGTCTACATATTCGTCATCTGAAAGTAGTATTTTCGAAGTCTAGACCCTGTGTCCAGCTCCTCTGTCTATGCTTCAGCTGAATCTGGTCTGGCAGGCCTTTGTTGAGGTCTACTTCCACACATATTCGTGCAAATGTGTAAATTCGTTCCTCCACTCGCTGGGTATCCCATTTGATGTAGCGTCCAATGGTATTTCCAATTCCAGCTAGTACTTGATCAGTCCAGAGATGTATTGGGAGGTTGTGTAGTCGCACCCAAACTGGCATTTTGGTAACAACCATTGTATTTGCGTCAAATTCCGGAAACCAAGGTGTGATGAAAAGTCCTGTGGATCCCCAGAACCAAGGTCCTTCCTGTATTACTGTGTCCCTGTCAATTGCTGATAAGAATTTTACTATGAAAAATCCTTTGGAGCAGAGGTGTATTTCGCATTGCATGGTCCAGTTCGTGAAGATCCACTGGAATAAATCCATTGGTTTGGGCCAAAAGCTGTTAAATCTGCATATTATTGCTTGCCTTTCGTAAGTAGTACAATGCTCCTCTATTTCTGGTGTGTCTATGTTATATTCTGGGGTATGATCCAGCTGTTCCACAATATATGGTCTGGCATCCATACCTGTTTGATTTGGTGCTGTTCCTTCTGTGTTTTTCCCTTGTAGGATGTTTTTGAAGGAAATGTTACCTGGTTTTTTCCCTGCACCTGTACCACTCCCTCCAGCTCTGTTATTATTCCTGCCATTGACGGATGCTCCCCCTCTTATTCTCAGATTGAGTATGATTGTTGACAGGGGTTCAATTTGGTATTCCCATAGATATTTTGTATCTTGAAGCACTTTGCCCTCATATATCAGATTTTGTGATCTGATGGGGGATCCCAACTGTTGCATAATCATTTCCTGCACTTGCTTAACAGTATCAGTTTCTTTTACCCAGATAAATTTCGATTTTCCTTCAAGGAGTTTTATAAATACTTGGAATCCCCTTGCCGGAGATCCAACTCTTGTGTTCGATGGATCTAATGCATAAATTTTATTCTGTGGCTTTTGCATGCCACATATCAGTGGTTGGGCGTCTAGATCTGACATGAGATGGGACCGATCTACCATGCGGGGATCTAGTTCGAAGGGCCCAAGTCTCGATCTGTGCATAATCCCATGAATCGGGATAAAAAAGGGTCAGTTTACCCCAAAATGGTCTAGATCTGATAGCCCGGGGCACAAGCTGAACTAGGTGCCGCGAAGCAATTGTCAATCAGAGCTCCCTCGTAGGTGGGTAGCCAGATCTACGCCATAAATAAACAGATCAGCATTCTGATATTCAATGAAAAGGGTTTTTCCTCCATACCTTAAACAAAGTCTGCGTTTTTCCATCCTCAGGGCTCCATTATTGTTGAAGACAGCCCCCCCGTCAAGCTTGATCTCGTTGGCAACTACAGCCTGGTGGCAGACTGTCGAATGGCCGTTCAACCCGCTTGTACCGATCCGAGGATTGTCGGCTATCTTCGCCTTCTGGGTGTAACCCGTATTTGCCAGATCTTGGTAGATTCGGGTCTCAATCTCCCCTATACGCCCTGTCTGCTGTGTAATACATTTGATACTTCCGCTCTGTACTCTGGAGATGGCCCTGACTGTTCGCGTTTCCTGCTTCTTGGGCTCTCTAGAGGGTTTGTCGGCACATGTGGGAGCCATAGCTAACGTAGATTGTCTGCCTCATCAAATTTAATTAACTATATAAAATATTCAATTTCATTTCAAAATTTTTAAAAGATTGTGTATATAAAAATTTTCTTGTAAACTTTAATAATTTGCTAATGATTTAAATAAAATTAGATGCATATAAAAACAAAATTTTGACCATGTTTTAACCTTTCACTAACTTGATATTCATGAGAACTACTCCAATAACCATATTTTTAATTGAATTTTAACTTTATTATTTCAATAATGGTTTATATAAAATTAAGTTGCTATAACATATATTTGACTATATAAAAATTTGAATGTCATTTAAAATTTTATAAAAGATTGTGTTTATAAAATTTTGTTTGTAAACATTAATTTTTTGCTAATGATTTACATAAAATTAGATGTATATAAATAAATCTATCTGGTTTTGTTTAACTTTTCTGTAACTTAATATTGATGAGAACTACTCCAATAATCATATATTCAATCCAATTTTTAAACTTTATGGCAAACTGCAAAGTTTTCCTTTTTCACTGTGCACATGGTGAATTGTGCTTGCAGATTTGCAAACTACAACTCTGGTCAGCCCTTTTTTTCACTCCAATTACTTTATTCGCCTTACAATTTTCATGTGAAATGTGTTTTTACACAACAATTCAAACTCTAATTTTATTATATTTAAATTAAGTAGCAAATACTAACTACTACATAACACTTGTTTCATTTTATATTTCATTTTATGTTTGTTATTATTTTATTTTTTTTAATATTTATCACAGATGTGTATTGTGTATTGTTAGTAAAACATTTGGTTTATCGGTTGATACGCAATTGCATGCATTTCTCCTTAAATAGGGAAACGATTTATTTTGAAGGAAGTTTCTAAGAATATTTCAAAAACTGATCAAGAGGAGCGAGGTAATTTTTTTTTCATCTCCCAAGTTTTTTTTATTGGACAATATGTTAAATTTACTAATATCTTCTACAATATTAAATTAGCGCACATCTTATTGGTGTGGCGGTCTTCGCACTCATTCTTCACTGTCAAGGAGATTTGTCACAGATTTATCCTGGTAGATCGGCCACGCAACTCGCCTGCAGTGAAAGAAGAGACTGGAAACCGTGAGTTGAAGCAGCTTCTTGGTAATTCTACTATTATTCCCTATGGCAGTGCCGTCCCAACATTCACCCAAAACTGTGCCCAAGTACGGTAACACGCGCTTGAGCTGCGAGTTAAATATAGATGTGAAACGGCATTTGCAACATTTAAATGTAATTACTTTATTATAACATCTAATGCATAACTTTAGATTAAGAATCGTTACGATTGCATTAAAAATCTTTACGATTTACCAACTTAATGCATGACTTTACTCATGGAGTATTGTGGGTTGATATAGGGAGCATATATACGTATATTGAAAAGTAGGGAAAATCCGACGTCGTGCTTAGCTGCGTTGTGCACCTCTGATTCTACAAACCCGGGGCTTTTCACGCAATTCTAGCGTACGATTATGTGAAAAGACCCACAAATATTTTGTAACGCCAGAATGTGGCACAGACAGAGCGGTCACCACTTTCAAGAGGTTTTCGTTGGCGTTATATCTACCTATTTCATTTGCTGGTTGTGGAAGAAGTAGAGGTGCCCCAACGCAAGTGAGCATGATGTCAGGTTTTCCCTACTACACATTTCCCCTCTGGACAATATATCAATGGTAATTTGAAATTCCATGTTAATTTGAAAGAATGGAAATGAATGTTATTTTCTATTTTTTCTTCAGAAGTTTGCATCTTGTTTGCAACAAATACATAAAACGTTAAATTTCAAAATTTTCATTTTTTTTTTCTTCTTGGTAATTTCATTATTATTCGCTATGGTGGTGTCGTTTCCAACAGTCACCCAAAACCCTACACAAGGCTGGTAACGGGAGACTGATAGTCGATGTTTTTTTATTTTATATAAATGTTCTCAACCAGTATGTCTGTTGATCCAATACTGTCTGCTCTTACCACCTGAACGTCTATTCTTCGCGGTTTGAATTTGACAGATCGTCCCGTCAGTGATTCCTTACTGGACAGAAATTCAATTTTCTTCCTATTGGAAGCTCATCTTCGTCCCTAGCATAATTGTGGTGGAGGAGGAGACATACAAAGTCTTGAATGAAGTAATCCAATTGTTTGTTCGCTGCCAAATAAGGCCCATCTAGCCCTACACGGTGGATAATATAGTTTTGTGGTGTGCCTTAACCGTTGTTGCAGTGGCGCACTGGAGCGGGAGCAGCAGAAGCTCGTACAGGACCTGCAAATACAAAACAAACGCGATCATCCGCATCTTAAGTCTTTAAAGAAATTAGAATTTTGGTCTTACAGTGCAGAGAAATATCGCAAAAAAATTCTTTAATATATATAATGAAATGGTTTTTTTTACAATTATTTTTCTGGTTAATTTCGACCAAAAATGAAATGGTTTTATTGACGATTATTTTTCTTGTTAATTTTCACCAATATTTGATAGAGATTTTAAAAACTTGAATTTAAATTGTTTAAGATGTATAATCTAGTCCTCATTAGTACAAAAAAATTCTTTGATATATATAATGAAATGGTCTTTTTGACGACTATTTTTCTGTTTAATTTTCACCAATATTTGATAAAATGTTTAAAACTTGAATTTAAATTGTTTAAATAATCTAGTCCTCACTAGTACACCAAGGGCATTTTTAAGACATTTGTTTAAGACAAAATAAATCCTTTGTCTTACAAAATTACTTTTTATTTTATATGAAACTTTTAATATGAACTTAGTTGTCTTAGGTATAAATATTAAGACTATTTAAGACAAAGACACCTTAAGACAAAAATAGTTTAAGACAAAAATATTTGTCAACAAAACCACTTAGAGAGAAAAATATTTTAAGTCAACTTTATATATAAGAGAAAATAGTTTAAGACAAAAATATTTTAAGACAACTTTATATTTAAGAAAGAAATAGTTAAAGACAAAAATATTTGAAGCCAAAAACACTTAGAGACAAAAATATTTGAAGACAACTTTATATATAAGACAAAAATAGTTAGAGACAATTTTTTTAAGACAATACTTTATATTTAAGGCAAACAATTTGACACAATTTTTTTTTAAGACAATACAGTGTGCCCTAAGTCCTCAAGTGTGCAGGATACTATGGTCTCACACCTATATCAAGGTTTTTATTTCACTTTCCATTCATGTTATCTTATATAAACCCAATGATTTGTTGGGATCTTCATTTTGTAGGGGTAGCCAACTTTGAATAAAGCGACAACTTTTCCTGGCAAGATTTCTCAGACATCAATTCCTCTTTTATCCCTTCGATCTCTATTGATGCAATTAGAGACAACTTGTCTTTCGTTTCATTCATAATTACTAAATAGAGGGGGCTTTTAAGACAATTTGTTAAGGAAAAGGAAATCTTTTGTCTTAAAATTTTCAATACAAGGCGCTAGTAAGAAAAGGTAAAGGCAAAGAATTAGTGGTCCATCTTTACGCTATTGATGGGTTGTTCATGAAGTAGAGAAATGGAGGCTGACACCAACTGATGGTATTTAGAATGATGGAGGCTAACAATAAAGGTGTCCTTCATGAGAGGAGTGATGGAGGCAATGAACATGGATAGGTAATAACATAGTTGGATTATTTTTCGGGGTCTCCATCGATTGTGTTTTAATGTGTTTTTTGATTGTTTTATTTATTTTGAATGCTACTTCTATTTGTTGGTTGTTGTTATCAACACATTGTTGTGTTGGAACTCCAGACTCTCATTAGTAAAATGGCTTACATCGACCTGAAGGATTGTTCAAAAATGTAGCAAGAAATTCTCAATTTGATTTTGCCTTGATTAAATTGAGAAAATTTTAATTTCCACATCAACAGACAATTTGGATGCTATTAACTTGTATGAAATGGCATGTGTTACCCAATTTACTTTGTAAATTTGAGTTCGAGGAGTTAGAGTTCACTTAAGCATGTGTGATTGCTAATTTGTAGCAATAAAAGTAAATTATCTCAAGTTGTTTTGAGTTAAGCTAGTTCTAACTATTGGAGGAACTAGTGGAAGGTCAGTTGTGCAATGGGACTTCAGTCAAACTCAATGACCATCTAGTTAACTGATCACTCAATCCAAAATACCTAGTGCATGCAAAGAATTTAAGTTCCCCAGTTGTGGTGGACATTCCAAGTTAGTGTAACATCAGTTGTAGACTAGTCTCGGGTGTACAAGTGTTGCATGCAATCAGATGATCAACATTAGGAATTACACAATCCATTTAAAAACATTTATTAAATAATGGTGGAATTTCTCAAGGAATTACACAATGAAATAGAGGCTCAGGTAGAGGCACAAATTGACTAAGTTTGGGTCAAAGCTTCTCAGTGAGTAGAGAGATAAGTTATTCACTTGCATTGTGCTCAGTAGAGAAAATACATTGTAATATAGCTATATTCATAAGATTAATACAAGAAGCCATTGGGGTTTTTAATAGATTTCTTTCTCTGGGAAAAATATTATTTGGATTTTTTTTTATTTCTTGTTGCATGTTTAAAAATTTTGTTCTAAATTGTGAATTAACTGATGCAGAGTAGTAGAGTAGATTTGTGTCTCATGATTCTGAAAAACATTCATGAGCAGTCGCAAATATACACCATAATTTTTACACTGAATCATAGAACGATTCACGTTAGAGCAGGAATTTCGAAGGTTTTTCTCAGGAGGTTTGAATTTGCAATTCATTGTTGTAGGATCTCTTAAGAGTTCACAACATGACTTTCCATGGGCCAAGGCTAGAGTACGCATTGGAACTTAACACTAATTACATTTCTTGGAAGGATTGTTGGAAGTAATTCTTCCATGTCTTCTGAGTTGTCCTGAGTTGTATTGTGTGAGTTCCTAGGTTAATAAGTGTACTAGATATTTTTATTAATCTAGATCCACCATTCTTGGATCTAGAAAGATCATGTATTCCTATATATGTAATGTTTGTTAGATCAATAAGATATACTGCATTTGGTGTTATGTTGAATTGATCTCTCTGCTTTCTCTTTATTTTATAATATGGTATCAGAGCCTAAATTTGTAAAGGCATACGTGATAGCAATATTTTTGTTTCTTTATGAAGGCCAATGTGTTCATCGTTTAAGGAGACATAAGGGATTAAAGATTAAAGTTTTTTTTATGGTAAATTTTTCTGTGATGAATTTTTTTTTATGGTGTGTGAAATAAAGTTGTTGTGATTAGTTGGTATGTTCAAGAAAAAAGAAAAAAATGTTGTTTTTAAAAGTTAAATGATGCAGAACCACAAATAAAAGGTAAATTATTATGACCCGTCATGCTCCGTGAGCATTAACCAAAGGTAGTTCTTAACAATGTCAGGCTGATGTGACCTACCGTGCTCGAGGAGCATGAGTACATGTTATTTTATAAGGTCAAGTTGTATAATTGTTTGCTGAAGACATTCTCTATCCAGAATGTTATCTTGTATAACTGATGAAGGCTGCAAAGGGGCATGGATTCATAGATGGTGGAAGTTCCATAAGATGGTTCAATATCAAGACTGACCCGTTGTGCTATGGGATGTTGAGAAGTGTCAATTCTACAAATTTCATCAACGATGGTTAGAGGCAGTTACATTTTAAATGGAGGTCAAGTGATGCAAGAAGATGTGGTGGTGAAAGAGCGGAGTTTGCGAGATTCCAAAGTCGATGTGGGTGTTGATGATGACCATATTAGACAAATATGATAAATATTTATTTATTTTTATAATGTGGTTGTTTTTATATTTTCTACATGTAAGCATTTATACAAAACTAGTGGGTTCACTCATGTATCTTGTGAAAATATGACCATATATGTGTTATGCAGTGAACCAGTGAGGCCAAGCTATGGTTAGGCCAACCAAACTATTTTGGAAGGAATCTAAGTGTGTTTTATGGTACCTCAGAGGCACTACTCAGTTTGGACTATAGTATAGATGAGAAAAGAGAGTGAAGTTGCGTATTTTCATAGATGCAAATTCGGTGCGAAGTGTGTTAGACCGAAAGAGTATATTAGGTGGAATTTTCAGTGTTGAATATGCCTTTGTTTCTTGGTACAACAGGAAGTTAAGATCTATGGTGCCCAGCTTGACAGAAGCAGAATACGTGGCTGCAAGTCAAGCAACATGTGAGGCAATATGGATGAGAAATATACTTGTTGGATTGTTTGGTCAGATGATGGATCCAAACATGATAATTAGAGTTGCATCAAGCTCTCTGAGAATCTTATATTACAAGATCGATCCAAGCATATAGATATCTAGTATCACCATTTATAAGGCTATGTGCAAATGTGGATGATGTTGCTACCCTACATTTTGACAGAGGAACACGATGCTCAGATTTTGACAAAAGATTTATAAAGAGGGAAGTTTGAGTTCCACAGGTGTAGGATAAGGGTGGTTGAGAATCCCTTTCTTGTTGAGAGGGATTCTTGAAAAATGTAGTGAGAAATTATAAATTCGATTTTTCCTTGATTAAATTGTTAAAATTTGAATTTCCACTTCAACAAACAACTTGGACGTAGTTAACTTGTGTGGCATGGATTTTGTCACCCAGTTTATTAAGTAAATTCAAGTTGGAGGAGTTAGACTTCAGTTAAGCATGTGTGATTGCTAATTTGTAGCAATGAAAGTCAATTATGTCAAGTTGCTTTCAGTTAAACTAGTTCCAATTGCTTGAAGAACTGGTGGAATGTCAGTTGTGCAGTGGGACTTCAATCAAACTTAGTGATCATCCAATTAACTGACAAATCAACAATAAATAGCTAGTACATGCAAAGAATTTGAGTTCCCTAGTTGTGGTGGGGATTCGAAAGCAGTGTAACATCAGTTGTAGACTAGTATTTAGTGTAGAGGTGTTTCATGCAATCAGGTGATCAAGCTTGGGAATTGCATAACCCATTTTGTAGAAATTCCTAAATAATAGGGGCTTAATTTCTCAAGGAAATTTGGGCTCAAGTAGAGGTAGAAATTGACTAAGTCGGGGTCAGAGCTTCTCACCGAGTAGAGGGACAGGTTATTCACTTACAGGTTGTGTTCAGTTAAGAAAATAAATTGTAATACATCTCTATTCACCATATCATGCAAGCAAGGATTGGGGTTTTTAGCAGATTACATTCCCTAGGAAAAATTTTGTCTGCATGTGTGTTATTTCTTATTGCATGTCTAAATTTTATGTACTAAATTGTCAATTAACTTCCTTAGAGTAGTAGCATGGGCTCATGTCTTGTTATTTTGACTAAAAATTCATGAGTAGTTGGAAATCTACACCATCGTTTATACAAGGATGGTGGAGGAAAATTACAGAATGTCTATTAGTAGACAATATGTCTACCTCAAAATATTTACAACAACTTTTACGAGAAGCAGACACTAAGGGTAAAAGATTGGATTGTGGAAGCATTAGTCACAAAATTCATAAGGGCATTAATTTTGGCTACAAATGTAGATGTAGATGGATTAAATCTAATTTTGGTTGCAGCAGTGTATGTAGAAAAGTCATAGTTACTCCTTTGATTTTTTTCAATGATGTGTTACTACTTGGTAGATTACATGTTCTAGAATGGAGACAAATTTATGGTCTTATTGAGCTCTTTGGATTAGTCTATGGAATCCCTATGAATAATACTAAATCTCATATGATTTATTCTTACCCAAATGATGTACTGGTATTACAAATTTCTCATATTTTTGGTGTTCTCTGCACTGCACTGGATGCACCTTTTAAATATATTGGATTTATGCTCCAATCTAATTTTTATGGAATTAAGGACTGGAGATGGCTTATAGATAAAATTCATTGTAAACTGTTATCATGGCCTGTTGTGGGGAAAAGTATCCGATGCGGATGACCCTATCCCTACTCTAAAGGTGACAGTCTTTAGCAACAACTGAAAGTAAAGTTTTGATGATTTCCTTTATGAAAGTACAGAGAGAATGAAGAAAGATTAACCAACCTGGTGTCTTTCGCTTAGTCGATCCTTGTCCTCTCTCTTTGTCTCTTGTTCCCAGCTCCTTGCTCTCTTTGCCGGTCCAGCTACACACAGATCCTGCACAAAACAAGAGAGGAAACTACAAGATACAAGTACTCATAACTGATACATGGATTAGAGTGAATCAAATATACATGTAAATACAATACATCAATGCAATACAAGTATATAGGAGAACATGCAAAACTTTATTGATAGAAGTAACAGGGTTCTGAGAAGGTTACAACCAATGATGGCTCCAATCCAGCAGCACCTCCCCAGCAGCAAGAACTCTCCTCTTCACCTCTAGTAAAACAATCACCCAATAGCTCTAACTGTAAACCAACAGCACCTCCTTGCTTTACACAAAATTCCAGCCTCCTTAGACCTCATAGAAGAGCTCTATATATAGGAGAGAAGAAGAGAGGATGAGTCAGCTTGAGACTGACATGAAGCTGCCTTGTGTCCTCTCCCTCTTCAGTTAATCTTCAGTTCTTGAGTCCACTTGGAGATCCTTGCTTACACATGGTGATCAAGTACCTCTTACTCATCACAGGGCGAATCTCATGAACCAAGTGTCAGTTTGGAAGCTTCCTGGGCAGTTGACACCTTGCAGGATGACTGTGCCACTTGGCCAATCTCGCCCAGCGCAGGTAGCCTTCATTAATCTTGACTTCCAGCGCAGGTACAAGGAGGGACAGTTGCATTCCAGCGCAGAAGCTCAGTGGAGCAGCTGACATGATCCAAAATAAGCCTGTTTTGAAGTGTTTTCAGGTGGAGAACTGATTGGAAGTGCTGTTGTTTGATGACCTTGTTCTTTTAGGGGTAAGAACAACATGTTTAGGGACTGAGGATCCCTGTGATTATTGACATTTCATGCTCCATGATGCGAGGCACAAAAATGTCTATAACAGTTGCCCCCTAAAGTATGAGGCCGTTTATCGGGTGAAATGCTTTATCTAGAGGGTCCGAAGTTCATTCCAGTGCTGAGGAGGCGCCCTGTAATACAATACAATACAATACATTTTTCATTCTATTTTCATGATCTAGCTGAGGCGGGCATTCCCATGCTCAGCTTTTTATAAATACATTTTGGTACATATGACAGACGATCGTCTGAAGATAGACTGATAATTTTCTGCTGAAATTATCATCCTTTGAATAGGATGATCATCTGCTGCAATGATGCACATGGCAAATGCTTTTATATATCCTGAATATATATCGCAGCCCGGATGGATGAAACTAGATCCGGGGTCTTCAAACTCGTTCGATCTTCACTCTAAGTACAAGTCGATCCATGTGAGAACTTCGCTGAAGTCGAACATGGAAAGACATCGCTTGATTACCGGTCAATAATGAAAACCGTTAACAAGCGCGAGAGGAATCACCAATAATGACGATGACCCTCAAGGTACTGCAGTACAATTCACGTGGCGTGAATAAAGGACTTGGCGTCGAACACCACGCAAAATCTTCTGGTCGAAGGTCATTGATGTATACCTGTTGCCGGAAGTGAGAAACTTGCCATTGAGGCATGCAAGCTTCAAAGTACTGGGGGGGGTGTTCCTAGATCAACTTCTTGGATAATGAGCTGAAGTCGACAAGAAGCGATCCGTCAAAGGAGGGCCTTAATGAATCCCACATCAATGACACGGAACGGAGCTAATGATTTTAGTGGAGGTGAAAACAAACTGTGACATATGATTCAGGGTGGCGATCATGAATGGATGAAGGATAATGTATGGCAGTGGATGGGACACGGTTGACACTTTCAGAATGACCCCTCTTGAACATATAACGACACTGATGCGATGGATCGGTAGCATTACCCCAAATGTGGATGGTTTGGCGAGGACCATGGTGATGAGACCGGTGAACGAAACAACCCAACCCGATGTGGTACGGAGGAAAAGTGTCATGTTCAAGAGTGACTTGCTACCATTAAACTTTGATGTTCTCCCAATTTTTCCCCAGTCATTTCTGACCAGTACCTCTTTATTTTTGTCAAGCTTGAGGAGGATAACATATGCTTGTTCTATAACCTGCCCTTCGGGCAAGCCCATCGCTATGATTTAACGAGCCTAGCGATAGGGAAACTCGTTCTCGTCTAAAGACAAGTTTGTCGCTATTTAATCATTTTAACGAGTCTAACGACAAAGAAAACTCGGTCCTTTTCATTTTTAGAGAGTCTAAAAAGGTACGGAAAGTCAACTCCATAATTCCTTTTTCGTCAGCAAATCCCTTAAGTCCGAAAAAGTATAAAACAATACAGAAGGGATGGCTGTTCGGTACTTTTAACGAGCCGAACAAGACAAGCGCTCGATCCTTTTGTGCAATAATCCCTCAGGTCCAAAAAGATTAAAATTTAGAGGAGGGATAGCGTTCCGGTCATTTAACGAGCTGGAAGGCCAAAACTCGGCAAACTTTTCATATTTTACGAGTCAGTGAAAAGAGCTGAAAGAAGACTCGTCTTTTGAGGAACGAGTGATAAACAGGGATAGCAATTGATTCCCGGTACAAATTGGAATTTTCCAATCACGGCAGTGTTACGAGGATGGCTAGGTGGAATCACTCTTCGCAGCTGTTTCTCAAAAGAGGTAAACACACAAATGGAAGTGAATGATCGGCCAAATGAACAGTGGAGGTGATGGATGAAAACACGATCAAGGTTCTTATGGCTAATGAATTTACGATCTCAAAAGGTTATTTACCGGTTCATTTTTTCCATGAGCTTGAACTCTGGGGGAAACTTTTGCTCACACTTTTCTATTTTTTAACGAGCATAAATTCAGTCATAAAACTGCTCGAATTTGCGTTTATTTTTTAACGAGCATGAACTATATGCTAAAACTGCTCGATATACCAGTCATAAAAAGAACGCCTCCCGTAAGGACCAATTTTTATAGAGCTTATGCCTTACCACAGCTATGCTCACTTTTGGCAAATTTTACTTTTGCCCCACAGGCTTCTTTCATGCAAGTTTGGAAACAGCTAATCTTAAAACCAGATAAATAACCGCCCCTAGCTTGCACTCCAGAAGGTTTGCATGCCCCCAGGTATAGGATAGAATTTCGAGGCTGCCCCTCCTCTCCCCTACCTCTGCTTTTCTTTGGGTGTTCACAGTTACTTGTCATCTTGCCAATCTAATGTTAACGATACTTGTCTTCTCGTTATTCTAAGGGGTCTTACGCAGTACTCAGGCTTCCCGTCGGCCCACTTTTAACAAACAGCTATTTGTGACAATGGAAGAACACTACTCAAAGATAAAACATTGGTATTATTGAGGGAGGCTTGCCTCTTTCTTATTATTC
The DNA here is from genome assembly GCA_031772625.1 of Pinus tabuliformis. Lineage (NCBI taxonomy): Eukaryota > Viridiplantae > Streptophyta > Pinopsida > Pinales > Pinaceae > Pinus > Pinus tabuliformis. The sequence goes on along the minus strand of CM062813.1, from coordinate 652,851,880 downwards.
CAAAGACGGTTCGATTTGCTGCCGCAAATCAATCTCTTTCTTCGGCGATGTCTAACGTTGGGTTACTAAAGATGGTGACCACTCGTTGTAGCAATAGAATCTCTTTGAAGGATGCCCCTGCTTATCCTTCAAAACATTCGTTTTAATGGGCGAGGCTTGAATTCAAAGACGGTTACTACTTGTTACCGCAAACGGTCTTCATCTTCGGTGTCCCTATTACCTAGACAAGGGGAGCGAGAAGCCAATTATCTCACTCACATAACTTTGACAAAAGAATATTATTCCAGAACAACCCCACTTCCTTCCACGGACGGGGTACGGACTAGTCATATTTTTTTGCGGAAATTCTTCCTTATACCCGGGGTTTCTTCTGCCCGAAGCAGACCAGGGTGCATGCCCCCTGGGTTCCAGTCTTTCTTTCCGAATCACTCGCACTCATCGGGAAGAAGGACTGGGGGTGGAGGCGAATCTTGAGTGAACAGACCATTTAGGAATGGTATTTGACTATTTGCGATGCGAGATCCCGGAAACGAAAGTTGGTCTACGAGCTTGACCACCCTTCCTTCGTGTGGAAAACACATTACTCTAAAGAGTGAGGAGACTATCGCTCCCATGCAATAAATATAGTCCCGCCCAAGGAGTAGGTTATAATCCAAAGGTCCTTGGACGACCATCACGTTCATCTCGACGGTCTTCCCTTTCAATGTAACAGGTACATTGGGGAGGATCCCTAATGGTCGACTGGTTCCTTTATCAAAACCTGAGAGATTTCTCAACTCAGGTAAAAGCGCTGGGGAACCCAGTGCTTTCCAAGCAACAGAGGAAAGGATACTCACAGACGCCCCTTCATCAATGATAGTACCAGCCATGATCATTCTATAGATCTGGACAATGATTCTGAATGGTACACTGGCTGGTAACCGGGGTCTGCCTAGTTGATTCCAATCAAAGGATACAACCAGGTTGCTTGGTGGTGGGACCGAATATACGGCCGGATATGACTCTGATGATGTTCCTTCCTGCGATAAAGGAATGGGCGCATTGCCCTGACGCTCATCGGAGTCGGTGCTGATGAAAAGAACCTGGATGGTGTCATCCTTATTCTCTTCAGTGAGGGTGTCGCATGAAGATGACTCTTCGGCGACGGTGTCATTTGAAGACGGGTCTTCAATGACGGAGTCATTGGACGATAGAACCTCTGAAGGAAGAACCGGGTCAACTGCCGTTTCGACCTTTAGACTTTCGTCTGGTCTGGATTCAGTAGGTTCATTCTCAATGACCGACACTTCAGCTGACCACTTGAGCGGGCCAGCTGGATTTTCAACTATCGAGGGATTAGGCACGAGTTTTTGGTATCCAGGAGGAAGTCGTAACGGTGATACCGGACGATCTTCCAAAACTCTCTTTGCCTCATCTAAGAATGGACATTTGTGGATGGCATGATTGCCTTCACACAATAGACAGGGTGATCTTGGTCCCCTTCTTCGTCCTTCACTCTCATTAGTCGACGGATTGCAATCAACATGACAACCAGAGGTTGATGCTACCGGATTGTGCAACCTTGGGGACCAGTCCCTTAGTATCCGGGGAATACAAGGACAATCACGATGGAAGTGGATCCCTTTGCAAATGACACATGGCGATTTAGGCCCGGTCGGTGCAGTGTGTGGGTTTTTGTCAGCTTTCTTCTGCTTGCCCCCAGTCGCCTTCGCCAGAGGCTCCTTCTGCTTCTTTTCTCTCTTCTTCTTTTCCTTCTTCTCCTTGGGAGGCTGACTTTTGCCAGCTCTACCTTGGGAAGATGAAGGATCAGAGGAAGTATCATAAGAAGTGGAAGGCTGGTGGGTAGTTCTAGATTGTTCTGACTGTTGATTCGACTGCTCAGGATTAGTGGCGATCTGGACTACATTAGTTGAAAAGAGCCATACAGGGAGGCCGATTGTCAATCCTGGAAGTGACAATGTAGCCATATGAGGCGCACCAACATCTCCCCAAGAGGAGAAGGGGTTTGGACTTCCGCCAAGGTTATTTCCTTGGTTGGTGGGCTCCATACTTTTCAACTGAAAGATCAACGTGGGAATAACAGGTGATTATGTTCCGCTTAAAATAAATTTTATTAACGACGCTTTTAGACACAAACTTGCTTTTTCATGTTTTAAGAGTCGAGAAAAAGCTAAAGATGACTCTAGTCGCCTTCGATGTATTAACGAGCCCGAAGTGACAAATGCTCGGTTGGACTTTTTCAGTTATAGAGTTTGAAAAAGGCCAAAAGAAACTGCTCTGGAGATCTAGGCAGAGGGTGTGCCAAACCTTTCGCGAAACCACAGAATACGTTTTACGGTACGGGTGGTCGATCTTCGTGAATGCTGTGTTCACTGCATCGCGATCAGTAGGGCGGCCGACACGGTTTCCTAAGGATAAAGGATAAAAGCCTATAGGGGTCTCCCAATATACGCGACGGTACGCGGGAGCTCAAGTCCGTGTTAGTGCCACCGACTCTCAGGAGGAATCACCCACCTTCGTAGAGATCGACAGTCACTATGTTTAACGACGCCGGAACACGTCTCTACCTAGACCTCTAGATGTTTGCGTTAAATTCCAAAGCGTTGTTATGTAAATTGAGTTTATTTTAATGTTGATCTTTCTTAACAGTTTGCCTTTCAGGTTCGCCACGAGATGTATATATACAACTTCCTATATGCAATCTAAGAATGAGAAGCAAATCTTTTCAATCTTTCAACTTTGAAACCTTAATCTACTTGAGGGAAAAGAAAGACACAACTTTTTCCACAGATCAAAGAACACACACTAAAATGCACATCTTCCTAAATCGTCAAGCATACAGTCAAATGCAAAATGCACAATGCATGTATTTCTTTTCGTTATCCTTAATGTTGATGCTAGACAGAAAGGAAACTGTTGTATAATTTTGAATCTAATTTCAAGTAGAAATAAACAAGCTTGTCCACAATCAAAAAGACACCTTATGATAGACTTGTTTAAAACACAGGAAATGTATAGATTCAAACCATGAAATGAAAAGCAAACAAACTCAAACAGCCATGAACAGTAATAAAACTAGCTCTTAAGATCACAAAGACACTTTTACAGTTCAGGATCTAAGAGGCCAAAGCTATACTGGTTCGCTTTTCACAATGGGAAACTGTAACTGAAGCAAGAAATACTGAAAGAACATTCACAGTTTCATCACACAACTGAGGCGGAATAATGTCAAGGAGAAGTGGTTTACAGCAAGTACAATGACCAGCAAGCAATCAGCAAAAAATCAGTGAAAACAGGGCCAAGACACAAAGGGAAAGCTGAGTTAGACAATGGCTAACTGGACCAGCGCAGGTTCTAGTCTGCCAATTTGACTCTCAGCGCAGTTCCCGAAGGGAGCACCTGCGCTGTAATGCAGACTGCCTGTGGACAGCCTGCTCTGGGACACGAGAGTTACGTCTACAAAGTTTTCCGGGTCATAAAAAGCTCAAAAATGCACTGTTTTTGCTGAAATAAAAAGCTATAGGTCAAGTACAGGCTAAGGGATGATCAAGAGGATGAAGATCTATCACAAAGAGTAAAGAGTCTTTTGTAGATTAGCTCTTTAAATCTTGAATTTGCTCAGCAAAGAGCAAGAGTAGCAGTCCCTCTACTTCGCTTTTGATATAGTCAAAAGCTTTTCGATTTGGTACTCTCTTCTTCAAGAAATGAATAGCAAAATACTACAAACACCAACAAGATACTAGGCTCCCCAGCGGAGTCGCCAGTTTGTTGTGGGGAAAAGTATCCAATGCGGATGACCCTATCCCTACTCTAAAGGTGACAGTCTTTAGCAACAACTGAAAGTAAAGTTTTGATGATTTCCTTTATGAAAGTACAGAGAGAATGAAGAAAGATTAACCAACCTGGTGTCTTTCGCTTAGTCGATCCTTGTCCTCTCTCTTTGTCTCTTGTTCCCAGCTCCTTGCTCTCTTTGCCGGTCCAGCTACACACAGATCCTGCACAAAACAAGAGAGGAAACTACAAGATACAAGTACTCATAACTGATACATGGATTAGAGTGAATCAAATATACATGTAAATACAATACATCAATGCAATACAAGTATGTAGGAGAACATGCAAAACTTTATTGATAGAAGTAACAGGGTTCTGAGAAGGTTACAACCAATGATGGCTCCAATCCAGCAGCACCTCCCCAGCAGCAAGAACTCTCCTCTTCACCTCTAGTAAAACAATCACCCAATAGCTCTAACTGTAAACCAACAGCACCTCCTTGCTTTACACAAAATTCCAGCCTCCTTAGACCTCATAGAAGAGCTCTATATATAGGAGAGAAGAAGAGAGGATGAGTCAGCTTGAGACTGACATGAAGCTGCCTTGTGTCCTCTCCCTCTTCAGTTAATCTTCAGTTCTTGAGTCCACTTGGAGATCCTTTCTTACACATGGTGATCAAGTACCTCTTACTCATCACAGGGCGAATCTCATGAACCAAGTGTCAGTTTGGAAGCTTCCTGGGCAGTTGACACCTTGCAGGATGACTGTGCCACTTGGCCAATCTCGCCCAGCGCAGGTAGCCTTCATTAATCTTGACTTCCAGCGCAGGTACGAGGAGGGACAGTTGCATTCCAGCGCAGAAGCTCAGTGGAGCAGCTGACATGATCCAAAATAAGCCTGTTTTGAAGTGTTTTCAGGTGGAGAACTGATTGGAAGTGCTGTTGTTTGATGACCTTGTTCTTTTAGGGGTAAGAACAACATGTTTAGGGACTGAGGATCCCTGTGATTATTGACATTTCATGCTCCATGATGCGAGGCACAAAAATGTCTATAACATGGACATAAAGGTGGCTCTCCCTGGGAGGCAAGTTGTGTCTATTTTGAGTAGTTCTTCAGAGCATATTTTTAAACTAGCTTCATCTTTTTGCTCTGCTTAATAATATCATTAAAAGGACCTTTTCAACTTTATATTGACACGGGAAAATCTATGTCGTAAAGGACAGAGTGAGCCTGGTTTTTGTTACTCTATATAGAGGAAATGGATGACCCCACTCATCTATTTCTTCGACGTTCCTTTCCAAAATCAAAGTTGTAGGGTGTATTTAACGTGCTACATTTATAGACAAATTGGAACTGCTCCTTCATGGATGATTGTATTCAGGGCTGGATTATTGAGTATAAAACATTTGGACCACTTTTATATTCTTTGGGGTTTTGACCTAAATAATGCATTATTGTCCCAAGCTCATTTGTTGTGATACATCATCCTCCATCCTTGTCAAAGAAACTAAAAGCCTCACCAAACTTGGAGATGTGTTCCTCTATAAGCTTTCCATCATTTTCACATAATGCAGGCAGATAAATCACTTGATAAACTAGGATGGTCCTCTAAATAGTTTTCCCTAGGTCAATATTGAACTTACTTTCTCCCTCTCAACCTTATTCCTTCTCAAAACAAAACAAGGGATGAATTTGATTGATATGTACCTTCCATGATCCATTATCAAAATAAGTGAACAAATCTTTGTCTTTTGTGGTTAATAACAATATTTTATTTTTATTAGAACAAATCCTTATAATTTCTAAGAAGATGAATTGTTGCAAAGAGTGATTTATATTGAACTTTCTATACTTGCAGGGTCTAGGAAAAGTACTTGATCATGCTAGTTATTTACTCAGTGTGGGTTTTTCCATTGAGTTTAGGTTTATGAAGGAGAAAAAGGAGGGTTTCACGATTTGAGTTTGGGTTTATTGAGGAGTATAAAGGAGGCTTATTTTTTGTAGACCTGATTGTAAACATTTTATTTGCATTTGACATTATTATGACTTGCTTCGTACCTTACCTTGACATAAGAACATAATTTCTAGTAGATAGACACTAGGGGATTGCTAAAAGGATAGTTTATTTTGTAGTTCTAAATGCCATGAAGAAAATTACAAGTGCCTATTTTCATAGATAAAGTTTGAAAACTACAATTAATAGAATTCCACTCATTATAAAACATTATCTCATCATCTTCTAAAACATTATAAAAAATTATAAGACCTAATCATGGCATGTTTCAATATTTCCTTCTTCCATTGTCATTGAAACAATTGATTCAAGTAGAGTTGGGAGCAAAACTTCACCTAATGACTAGAGGGAGATGAAAAGTAAATGATGTCTATTTGGAAATACCACATGTCATTATTTTTTATTCTTCATCCACTTCCATATATAAATTACCCACTACGATCCGCCTTTTCTCCTTCCATATTTACACATCCATGCATCATCCTTCGAAGTTACTTTCATTTCTCCACAAGTGATGATGTTATGTAGAGTAACATATTAGATAATCCTATTGGGAATAAATTTAACATGGGAAATGGTCAAATATTTAATATTCAAGATGATTCCCTTACTATTATTGTAAAAGAAAACACCAAGCATTGATTGAATTTAATTATTTTAAGGAAACACCAACCATTATATGAATTCTATTACACTTAACAACATTAGCTTTTCAAGGAATATCAAATTGTTTTTCCTCGTATAGATATCTTGTAGATGCTTCAAATCTAGATGACACAAAATGCTTTGACCAAAGATAATGTGTTGCTACCCATGTAAAACAAATGTCTATAGAAACAATAGAAAGAGAAAATATTCAAACCAACACAGTCATTTTATGAATGATTTTTAATTTTTTGCATATTCCAAAAAAGATTATTTTATTGTAATTTGATAGAGATATAAGTAATTGGAAAAAATATTGAGGATCAATACAACATTACAACCACATTTTTCATCATCATGTCACTCATTAGGAATTGAACGTAGGTGGGGAAGATAAAAACCATTCTGCACAAAAGATAATCCCAATTGACAAGGTCTTTACTATTCATTTTTTAATATTTCAACTTTATTCTTCAAAACTTATGTTTTTATATTCAACTTTTAAATTGTTATAAATATAGTGAGACGAAAATTAAAAATATCAAATTTGTAAGAGGTATCAAAACACATGGTGAGAATAAAAGAATGAGACTAGTTGATATTCAATTAATTTAAGAGGCTAATGACATACAAGTTTAAGTTTTTTATGTTTCTGACTTTTTCAAATTATATTAAAATAATTTGGCGACATATTTTTTGATAAATCACAATTCTAAATTATTTAATTCATATCTTCTATACATAAATTGATTTGCATCCTCAAAAACCCCTAGGACACTTTAATTATAAAATTTCAACAATTAATATTTGTAATTACAAGTTTATTTGACGATTTTTTGGGTGAAATTGTTTGGAAAAGCATACCCAACAAAAAATTATAAAGTAGAACATCTAAAATATGTGACCAATAAGGTCTTATTCTCTCACATCCCTCCCTCCTTAGTTCACTTCATTGTTTAAGCCTTTGATATTGAGACCATGTCTTAACATTAATTTTGATGTTGTTCACCTCATTATTTAGATCATTGTTCATGATATCTTCTCTTCTCACATCCCTCTAGTTTGCACTCACCTAGTTCTTTAAATGATATGCCACAATGAATAATAAATATTATATATTCATATATTGCAATAATTTTAAGAATTTCAATGGTTTATGATAAACAATCAAACCCCTACCAAAATATGAGATTTTTTTTAAAGATAAATAACTTCTAGAGCATAATTTCTAACTTGAGTGATAGGAACTAACTTGCCCTGCAACAATTGTTTTAAATGAATGGTTAATTTTGTATTCAATGTTTACATATAATTAAAATTTAACTATAATCAAAATTTAACCTCCTTTTCGGTATTCCCTTCCCTTGCTTTAGGGTATTCTAGTTTACAATGGATTTGTATTTAGTGCGACTTTTGGGACTTTTCAATGCTGAAATACGACAAAAAAAATGAGGTGAAATCTTGATTTGTGTTATTTAAACTGGATTTTTGACTTTATATGTGCATTCAGGACCCTGAAAAACCCCTAGGGCACTTCCATTATGCAGGAAATGCCCATCAAGCTTATGATTTCAATAAATTCCTGCTAGATTTTAGAGAAATTAGAGCAGAAAAACCCACTAGAAAAGCTTCCAAAAGTCTCATTAAAGACATCTCAGTTCAGGATTATGTGCCATAAACATTAAAGATAACTCGGTTTAGTATTATGTGCTATAAACCCCATATACATAGATATTTTAGGATTAGACAAGGATTTTATTAATAATTGTATACCGATGTAAATTAACAATGAAGGGTTTTTAGTAGTTGCAAGGGAAATTAATGAAAACTTCAAAGGTCTTGACATAGGGGTAAAAATATGTACTTACTGAACGCTCGAGATGAATTTTTGAGTGTGTTACATTGTTAGTGTAACTCAATAAGAGTGTTGCAATGCAGAGGTGAGTTTTGAACTCCATTATTGGCAGAAAAGAGATCTGGATTTGACAAATAGATTCTAGACATTTAATCACAGCTCCTATGTTCCCACTATCCTCCTTTTTCTCTGCCAGATCCCATAAGCCTCCAGTTATTGCCTCCATGATTCATATGACCCTTGTTTTCACTGTCTTTTACCTAGTTGCAACCAGAATTTGTCATGCAACGTGATAATTGGAGCAAAGAATTTTATGCCTTGTCCCATTTAAGCACTAGCTTAAAATGCAGCCCAAATAAAAAAAGGAATGAAACATATACAACGTCTAGGGTTAGGAGTGCGAAAACACATGTTGTGACAGAGGGGCATTGGGTTTACAGTGAAATCAATTGCTCAAGGTTTTCTTTCAAAGGGATTTTGAAAACCCAAATAAATGTGCTTTCACTTCATAGGGAGAAAAATTAAAGAGAGACTTGATGAGGAGAGGAATGGAGATCTGGGAATATTTTTGGCAGACTTTAGAGCACATGGAGAAGTGGATAAGGGGCACACTGGTAGATTCTAGAAGGAGGCCTGTGAATGTGATGACTAGTGAAAACACCAGGAAGACTAAGGGGTCAAAATGGTAGAAAAAATCAAGGAGATAGGCTACTAGCCTAGGGAAACAGTAGAAAAGGAAGTAGGTGAGGATGAGGATAAGATAACGCGAAAGAAGGGAGCAATAGGGAGATCATGATAAAGGATGAAAAATGAGAGTTTGGGCAACGCATGAATAAAAAAGAGAGAAACATTCTATCAACTGAGGGAGAGACTGCAACATCGACCACACAGAAATGGTAATCTGGCCTTACTGATACAATGACAGAAGGGAGCTTGCAACATGACAGGTCAGTATCAAAATCCTTAGGAGATATTATGGTCTTACACCCTTGCTACCATTCTCTTTCAAAAGACATTAGAAATAAGTTTATTATGGTGTATCGAGTTTTATTACTATATGTTGCCTGTGTTTCTCATTAGCTCACTGGTTATAACTAACTATTTATGGTCTGATGTGTCTGCAAATCACATCCCTCCAAATTATCACTCGATATTAATAATCCTTACGATGTTTAGTGTTGAATCAAAACTATTTGACAAAATTCCTAAAACAATTGACATGCATCTAGATGGCCCTATTCATGTTGCTAAGGCACATTTTTGCTTTGACCATCACTCTTACAAAGTTTATAAAGGTCCCCACTCAATGAGACACATGTTAAGTTGGCTATCTTTGGTCGTTCTCTTATTTTCTGTCATATGTTTTGGTTACACCAACATTTTCACATTTCGATTCAGTTCAAAAAAATGTATGCCCACAACACCCATGGATAATGACAATATTTATCCCCATGAAAAGCTCTTTTGAATGTCCATAGAAAAATTATATGCCTAGTTCATGAACATGAACCATAATTGGCTTTTCTTAATTTATGCACTAAGGGTAAGAGGCAATTTTATGTTAGTTTGAGACAATTACATATAGTTTTACTTCAACAAGAGCCACATAATAAATGGGATACATTGGCTGAAAGTTTAGGATTTTGAATTGGCATTTCTATGTGTAATGATTTTTGAGGAAAATTCGTGTTGTAGAGAGGTTGATCTTAATTAATTAGCTTAATCTTCTAGGATAGTGATGACTCTTTGAAATACAATCTTTCTTTGACAAGAAAACATTAAAATTTACAACTTTAGATATAGAAACTATGAAATCAATCATTGTATCTACACCATATATTTTGGAATAAACATAAATTACAACATAATATAGTCGGAATACTTTTAGAGAATATGATTTGAAATATGTTATTTTACTCATTTTTTCACATAAGATGAAGTCTCTTTTTTTTTGCAATATGATATTTTTACCATGGTATTAAAATATACATTTTGTAAACTCTTGGTCATTGATTCAATTCATTTATATTCATTACCTCTTCCATATTTCTTGCTATTCAACATGATCGTTGTACGTGCATATACTCGTTGAAAATTTAGGTCAAGAACGTGTAAATAAATGGGCATGATGAGTAATATCATAAAGTTTGTTGGAGAAGGGTCTTTCATCAATTCCTTGTCATGTCTTCCCTTAGCATAAATTTGGTTTTCCTCATCTTGCAGTTCCTAGATGAAGAAAAATAAGAGTCCATTCACAAGTAAGTGGATCCTTTCCTTCTCCATTCTTTTGTGTGATGCATGAAGTAATCATGCACGAGATGCCCTTGTTTAATTTTTAATTTTGCATTATTGTGGTTATAAACATTGGTGATATTTTTTGAGTTGATGATTGATTTGTAATTGCAAACATTGATATTTCTAGAAGTTTAGCTACAAGATGGCGTGGTTGTCAAGGGTTTTCTATCAATAGTCGATGGATTAATATATTGTAAGAAGCTTGAAACACACTCTTTAATTTATTTTTAAGTGAACAATGTGGTATGGTTGAATTCCTAATGTATTCATCCTTATTGAATTGAAAAGAGTGTTGATCATTGTGGATATAAAGTGATAGACTTATATGTCATGAAATAATGTGTGAAATTAAATAAAATGTTTTCTTCGATTAAGTGGTGCAATGTTTTGCTAAAAATTGTGTTAGAAAAGATTTAATCTAATCTAGATTAACTATAAGTGGTTTAATGTGTTGCCATTCTACTAATGGAATTTGGGATGCATAGTTGCCACATGTGATTTCTTCTTTATTTCCATTGAGGTAAAATTCTTTCTAATGAAAACAATGTATGTAAGATAAAATCATCTTTCGCTGAATTCAATTTTCATTTGAGTCGTGACTTGGGGCTCCTAGAAGGTACCTTTCTGGGGCTAATGGGAGGATTTTCTTTTTAAATTTATGAGAAATTGTATTCACTTCCATGTAATCAACTCTAGCAAAAAAAATGCATGGAAATACCTAAACTCCATTTTGATTAAAATGTGGGTTGTTTGGTAAACCATGATTGGAGAGGCTTGTCTCTAGATTAATTTTTTTTTGCTTTTGGGTTGGTTCTGAGATTTATTTTTATAAACTTAACAGTGGAAACACACCATCCATAACAACATTATGAATTAATTTTTAGTTTTTTTGTTTTTGTTTTTGCAAATAAGAGATCCTTTGTGGTTGTCATGATGGATTCTGTTTAAATTTATGTCATAAGTTATGCTTTTTCATGTACTACTGGGATTGGAGTTCACTAGACTGTATACTTAACATGCATTTGATGGTTTCAATTGTGATTGAAGAATTCTATAGTCAACAAGAAATATCATGTTAGCCAAGCTTAAAAATATTATTGAGTCAAATCCTATCCTCTATTCTAATACAAGCCACAATTTCCTTCACTGAAAACTTCTTGTTTGCGAACACTTATCAATCAAAAGTTTATATACATTTGATTTCCATGTGACTTGATACACAATTGTTGAAATTTTAGTATTTTATGCATGATGTGTAGTAGTTATTGTAATTATTTTTGATGACAAAAACAATAGTAGATTATTCTATGAGTTTCGCACTAGGTGCATATTACTGATTTGATATTCCTAATATTGGTGTTTGAAATTTATTGTAGTTTGAATTCGCAAGATCAACTATGTTAAAATCTAAGGACTAACCTAGACATAAAAACATTGTTTATTGATCACCGTTGTGGACATCCAAATGGAGCTCATGCACCATCTCTTGCAACTAATTCTCTGATGGAAATGATTTTGAAAGGGGAGGCTTCCTACAACTTGGTTCTCATGGGGTATGTTGAATTACAGGTGAATTTAAAAAGAATTGTGATGAGATTACCGATAGTTGTGCTTGTAAAGAGAGAATTTGATTTAAATGTATTTGAATCATGAAGAGGTTTTTTCTGATATGTTATTTTAATGTTTATCTCCATCCTCCATTTCAAGCAGCACCAACAGCCGTTGTTACTACCTTGATAGCGTGGATGGTTAATGCCACTCCTGCACCTCATCATGCAGTCTTTGTAGGCCCAATTGGACATAGTACTATAGGAAATCCAAGTAACTTATACACCAACAATTGACATGTAAGTTTTGTTGATATGGATTATAAAGTGAACCATTGTCTAAATTCTAATGATGGTTTATATAATAAGTGATGTCATTTATATGTTTGCATCTTTAGCATTTATATGGTTGAGTAATCCCATTTTGATTTTTTTCTCTATTTGCTTTGCTGAACAGTCTGGGAACCCATCCTAATGCTCCCTAAGGGGCTTATCAATTAGTTGATTCTAATTACTTTCTAAAATGAGCAAGGTGAATCGGGTAGTCTGGTGCTGAGGTATTCTAAATTTTCCTTCTCCATATAATTAATTTTCACTATCAAACATCAACTAATGTAATTTATGGTTAGTTAATATGAATAAAATGTAACATGTAAATCTTCAATCCAGTATCAATGTGATGGTTTATAAAAGCATCAATATTGTTTGAATATTAGGTGCTTTAACTATAACAAATTCAAAGGTTAGCTATACTAGTCCAAATATTCCACAAGATGACCTTCCCAAGATTGTCGCATGAACTTTAAATCAAGGATCTCCGGTGAAGAGAAGGATTTTCATCCTTTGCAGTAGCCCATACTTTTAGGTATGACTTTGATTTTTATAATGCTTATTTTTGCTTTTTAGATTAATTCATATGCTTAGGAATGCATATTCTCTCTTTGGAAGGCACGAGTGCCATTATTCTTCTTTATATTTCCCAAAGTACATAATTTTATGGTGCTAATATGAATTCATTGTTACTGTCGTGTAGTTGGTACACAAGTGGGTGAAATTGGTGCATGGGAAGTAGGTTGACATGAAATATCACTGATATAGACTTCAGGATTTGGGATATTGGATCTTGTTCAATTTCCATGCAGGTAATATATATGATCTTTACACCTTTATAGTCACAAAAGAAATCTTTTGGTTTCCCTTGATGTATCCTATATATATTTAGGTTGGGAACATTTTAGGTATCTCCAATAACTGGTCTTTACTTATCCATTTGGCTGTTCTGGGTTGTTTTTGGAAAATTTTCATAAGTATAACTTGTATCTTTCTGAACCATTCTTTGTAATGAATTTTTTGAGTAATCTAGTCATCCCATTTTGTGGACAACAAGCAACAATTCTCAAGGATCCTCTTGTATAGGATAACCATATTGTGCACAGTCCATATGGTTCTTTGTTTGGTATGTAATTACACTAGGATAATTATATATTATGCCAATATTGAACTTGTCTATATATATTCTTGATAATCAAATGATTGAACCCATATTTTAAATATAGTGTATGATTATGTGTTTTTTTAATATAGGTGAGTAGCTTATTCATAGTACATAGTGCACATATATTCCTTCCTTGTTGCAAATGACTTGTGGCAACACTCACAGGTATTTGGCCCCTCTTGTTTGGTATTCTTGTAACAATCCTAAACCTATTTACAAAGAGAATTGAGGTCTATGTTACAGAAAGTGCTTCTTGTTTCTCCATGTATTGTATTTGTTGTATTGTTTGCTTCAGTGAATTCACTATTTTTTCACATCTAATATAAAATTTCATTTGGTATATTGATGCCCTTGTTGAAGGTGTAAATGGCCTTTCTTTTTCATATCCCAACAAGAAATAGTGTAATTACCTGTGGATATGACAAAACAATAAAGGTTTGACATGAAACCCTATATTGTGCAAAGTGCAGGGCTTAGAAACTTTTGGGCTTAGAAAGCCTGGTTGGTGTAGGAGGTATGGTATGTTGTTACTAGTGTTAGGCAGTATACTTTTGAAAGTCACGAGGCAGTTGTATCCCACATGCCCCCATTGTAAAGAAAACATTCAGGTATGAAATCTTTGTTGTGATTTTGATTTTTTTTAATATGACTGGGAGAGTGTTTATTTTTCAGGGAGACTAATTTCATGGATATAATGATTCCTCAAGTTGAAGATTTATATTGGACCCTTATTGCGTGTTATTTTATCTTTTCAACGACTATTGATCATAAGATAAAGGTTTGTTTATATGGTTTGATGGGTCCAAGGGTTGATTATGATGCTCTTGTCTAGTGGTTCACTACAATGGCTTATAATGCTGATGGGACAAGGTTGAGTCATCATGTCATTTTAGCTCTTGCTTTGTGCTATGCATTATTTCTGTTGATTGTTGGTTAGCCCTACAATACATTGAAAATAGAAATACTAAAAACTTGATGTACACTCTGCTCATGTGGAATAAGCAAATAAAGAGAATTTTTTCCTCTTGAATGGAATGTGAGTGAAGGTTTTATAAAGCATACTTATCAAGGATTTTGTAAGCACTATTTTGGTACTGTGCAGTTTGATATCAATAAGAACTAATTTTTAGCTGCTGGAGACGAATGTTTGATGAAGTTATGGGACGTGGACAACACAAATCTACTAACAACTATTGATATTGATGTTGGGTTAGTTGTATGGTTTTACATAGTTTCTTGCACTATTTTTTTAATGTGAACTACTTGCATGGATAGAAAGAAAGACATTCTAGTTAGCTTTTATTTTTTCCAATTTTCAGAGTACTCCTTATCTCGACTTCAATAAGGGACATTATTTTCATTTTCAACGAGTGATAATGGCATCAAAATTTTAGTCAAGGCTAATGGCCATCAATTATTAGGCTCATTCAAGAACCGTACCTTTCATGCAGCAAGAGTACCCTCTGATACGAAGGCAAGAGTTCTACATTTATTATGTGTTTCAATTTCAATATTTACATCAAATGTAGCTAAACTAATATTTGGTTTTGTAGGTGTCAGTAGTAACTCAAATGGAATTTGTAAGCACACCTGGGGCAAAAACTGTTGGGGGATCTGATCTAGTTGCTTCCATAGTTTCCATGGACTCGTATGTCTAATTTCATACTATACGATTTCTCTAGACTACAATGTGCAACACAGCCCCTTAACTAAGGATGGTTACTAAGATGATCCAAAACTCAAGGTGCAGTTATCAGGTTGGGGTTTAGAAGATGTTTTTTGTTTTTTTTTTTAAGAGCTTAACTAACATATCCATTTGTGTGTTGAGTCTAAAACATCTAGGATCTTCTCTGACCTATTTTTGGTCACTCATTAGATAACAAAGTTACCTTATCATACCTAGCCTATGCTTTATCTTGAAACCCTAAAATCTAAATTTCTATGGGCTCAAACCCTAACTATAGTTTTCACTATGCTTCAACAAAATTGATGGGAGAGATCAATACATAAGAAATCTCCTGGAGAGAATCAACCAACACTACAACTTAAATTTCCTTGTTGAAGAGGTTGATGACCCTCGATGGATAAGTTTCATTTTCGAAGCAGGAAAATCTCACCACTAGCTAAGTGCACCACCAAGCCTGTAGGGAAGATTTGTAAACAATAGAATCTCATTATTGTAGTGAAAAAATGAATACCCACAATCAAAGTAAAATTGTTTCATCTATCCATATAAAAACATGTTCGAGATATCATTTACGCAACTTATAAAGATAAAACTTAAGGTCTTAGTTACTTCCATGTTTAGTATGAAATTTACCTACAGTGCCAGCAGCCTAGATGAATTGGAAGTTGGCACTTATAAATAGCTCGAATTTATTCACTTTTTGAGTGTTGTTCATAAATTGAATGCAAGTGTGGAAAGATATGGGATTTCTAAGTGCATGCAACATTCAACACAAATAGGCAAATGTTATAGACATTTTTGTGCCCTACAGCATGAAGCATGAAATGTCGATAATCTGAGGGATCCAAAGTCCCTAAACATGTTGTTCCTACCCCTAGAGGAACAAGGTCAGCAAACCACAGCACTTCAGATCAGTTCTCCACTGAAAAACACTCAAAAACAGGTCAATTTTGGATCAAAGCAACTGCTCCACTGAGCATCTGCGCTGAATGTCAACTACTCCATGGTGTACCTGCGCTGAATGTCAACTTCATCAAAGGCTACCTGCGCTGAGCGAGTTTGGACATGTGGAGGAATCTTTCCTCAATGTGTCAGTGCCCAGGAAGCTTCCAAAATGACACTTGGATCAAAAGATTCGCCTAAGTGAAGAGTAAGAGGTTCTAAAACTCCGAGTGGAAGGTAGAATCTCCAAGTGGACTCAAGAACTGAAGAACAACTGGGGTTGAAGAGGACAACAATCACACATCAAGCTGACTTATCTTCACTCCAAAACTCTATATAAGGATCTTATCCCATGGGATCTAGGAGGCCGGAATTTTGTGCAAAGAATTGCTGTTGGTTTACAGTTGAGAGTATTGGGTGATTGCTTGAGGGAGGTGAAGAGGAGATTTCTTTCCGTCGGGAAGGTGATGCTGGATTGGGCCTCTTATGGTTGTATCACCGCCTGAACCTTACTTTCTTCCATTAATAAAGAATTTGAGGTTCTTCTATTCGCATGTGTTTCAATGATGTATTGTCTTACTTGTGTATTTGATTTATGCTAATCCTTGAATCAATTATGAATGCATGCTTCTTGTAGTTTCCCTTTCTCGTCTTGTTTGCAGGATCTTGTGTAGCTGGGCCCGTGAGAAGACAAGGAGCTGGGAGCAAGCAGCAAAGAGAGAAGACTGGATCGACCATTTGCGCAAGACATCGGTAAGTGGATCTCTTCCTTTCCTCTTTTGCATGTCATAAAGAAGTAACCTTAGATAGCTTTTCTTTGACTGTTGCTAAGGAACTATCAGCCTTAGAGTGGGATAGGGTCATTCCGTGTTGGATACTTTTCCCCACAACAGACTGGCGACTCCGCTGGGGATCGTGTCTTGTTGGTAGCCTGTGTTTCTTGCTATTCATTTCCTAAACAAAGGGAGTACCGAATCGAACTGCATTCGAATCCTTCGAAGGCAAAGTAGAGGGCAGCTACTCTAGCTTAGTTCTGGGCGTGTTTATGATTTGAAGAGCTGATCCACAAGGACTCTTATTATCTCTTTGTGATAGTGTTCATCTTCCTTTAATCATCCTCTAGTGTATACCTGGTTGATAGCCTCTGATTTGGCCTAAAACAGTTGATTTTTGAGCAATCTGTGACCCAGAACCAAAGAGAGATGAGAGTTTTCTCTTCAGTGCAGCTGCAGTGAAGGCTACCTGCGCTGCAACGCAGGTCTCGAAGGGGCTACCTGCGCTGAATGTCAAACTGACAGTGTCTTACCTGCGCTGAACCAGTTTTGCATTGTGCAACTCAGGTTCCCTGCCTTCTGTTGCCCAGTTTTCAGTATTGTTTTTGCAGCCTGTTGTCAACCTGTATACCCATCTGAAACTATCTTTCTTTGCCATCATTCCGCCTCAGTTGTGTGAAGAAACTGTGATTGTTCTTATTGTATTTCTTACTTTCATTCACAGTTTCCCGTAGCGAAAGTGAACTAGTCTTGCTGTGGCCTCTTGGATCTAGACCTGTGATAAAGTGTCGTTGTGATTCTAAGAGCTAGTTTATTACTGTTCATAGCTGCTTGAGCATTTGCTTTCGTTATATGGTTCGGATTTCAGTATTTCTTGTGTTGAAACGAGTGAATCTTAAGGTGTTCTTTTGATTATTGGACAAAAGCTTGTTTGCTTTCGCTTGAAATTGAATTCAAAATCATACAACAGCTTTCTTTTTGTAATACATCAACATTAAGGAAGAAGAAAAGAAATACTTGCATTGTGCATGTGCATTTTGACAGTTTGCATGTCGATTTAGGGAAGTGCATCAGTGTGTGCTCTATGATCTGTTTGAAAAGATGATGTCTTTCTTTTCCCTCAGTAGTTAAGATTTTCATAAGTTGAAAGAATTGAAAAGGCTTGCTTATCATTCTTAGACTGCATTTAGGAGTTGTATCATACATCACGTGGTGATCCATCAAGGCAAATTGCTAAGCAAGATCAACCTAAAACGAACTGAATTTACATAACAACGCTTTGAAACATAACGAAACACAGTAGAGGTCTAGGTAGAGACGTGTTCCGGCGTTGTTAAACATAGTGACTGTCGATCTCTACGAAGGTGGGTGATTCCTCTTGAGGGACGATAGCACTAATACGGACTTGTGCTCCCGCGTACCGTCGCGTATATTGGGAGACCCCTATAGGAACAAAGCCTTTATCCATAGGAAGCCGTGTCGGCCGCCCTACTGATCGCGATGCAGTGAACATAGCATTCACGAAGATCGACCACTCGTACCGTAAAACGTATTCTGTGGTTTCGCGAAAGGTTTGGCACACCCTCTGCCTAGAACTCCAGAGTAGTTTCTTTTGGCCTTTTTCAAACTCTATAACTGAAAAAGTCCATCCGAGCATTTGTCACTTCAGGCTCTTTAATACATCGAAGGAGACTAGAGTCATCTTTAGCTTTTTCTCGACTCTTAAAAAGTGAAAAAGCAAGTTGTGTCTTTAAAAAGCGTCTAAAATTAATTCAATTCGAAAACACATTTTACCCTGTGTATTGTTGGTTGATCAAGTAATCCGCAATCGTGGAAGAAAGTCAATCGATGACCCGTCGTTCGCGGAAGGTTACGAGTCAACCGTCTTTGTCTCCAGAATCGAAAACAACCCGGGCAAAGCAAACTCGTTCAACCGGTTCCAAATCTCCTGTCAAAGTTAGAACAAGTGTTCCAACGACATCTGAGGTTCCGGTTATTCCAAACATTTCTGGAAACCCTGCCCATATTGAATAAGTTCAACAGCCCCAGAGGGACGGTAACACTGATCCTAGTCTGAGAGCAAATACTTGTGTTACTGAATCAGTTCCATCGGTGATCAGTTCAGAGAGTCTTGCTCCTCAAACAACTGTCGCTGTCGAAACAACCCCTTCTTCGGCACCAGAAATATTTTACGGACCTGACGGTCTTCCTCTTCCACCTGGTCTGATCGCAATAGAGGAAATTGTAGAAGATCCGCAAGCAACTACTCCAACCCATTTTGGAGCAGGGATCACTCTATTTCCTTCTGCATCAGAGGCTAGCCTATCACCCGGGGAGGTTCCTGAAGAATCACTAGGCAATCTACTGGATAGACTCAAAATGTCTGAACAACCGTCAACATCTAGGACTGTGCCAAATGACACAGCGACAGCAGAACCCCCTGCAGTCACTCCGACAATGTTCGCCGGCATACCATCTGTCCCCAGCTCTCAACAGCTGGAGGGAGCCCCTTCGGGGGCCATGACGACAATATGGTCTGTTCCTGTTTGTTCTCCCGGGATAATACCCGGTAACTCCTATGTTGGAACTCAACAAATTGATCCTTTCGGAAATCAGTTTGGGCAATCCGGTCCTCAAGGTTTGATAAATCCTTTCAGTTCCGGACCACCACCGTATGGGGGGCAATATGCTTTTTCGTTACCCCCTCCGGGAGGTTACCCATACGGGAGTTCACAACCGTATTCAGGTTATACTGGAATAACTACAAGTGGTTGGATACCTATGCTACCCCAGCAACCAAGAGTTGTGTATTCTATGCAACAACAAATGCCTGTGACGAACATCCCGACGACACCAGCGATTGTAACCGTGTCGCAAGTTCAAACGATGCCTGTTGTATGTCAACCTCAGTTTCCTCAGGTTGTAATGCAACAGCCCTTTGACCCTGCAACTCAACCACAATCGCCAACTGGCGGGGCGGCACAAGCGCAAACGGGTACCATTACCCCTCATCTTGGTCCAGTGGTTAGTATAGCACAACAACCCTTGGCGTCACAACCATGGTTGGTGCAGTATCAACAACCGTAGTTCCAGCAAGTGTACCAAGGTACCGAGCAGCAGATTTTTGCGAACAGTGGGCAACCGTACATACAAAACGGTCCAAACCAACCACTTTACAGTGGGGTAGTCCACCAACCGTATCAATCATACCAGCACCAAGTACATTATGCCGGTATGCAAAGACCAACTGCTCAGGCAATCCCATCGTATCCTGGGTACGCTTCGCCTAATCTGAGTCAACAGCTGCCATTCGTAGCAACTCTAGAGTTACCCGATTTACATCGGTTGACGAACGATCCGATTGCTTATGCCCCTTGGTGGCCAGCGATTCCCCACAAACTCCCTTCGGACATTCCTAAATTCAATGGAAATCCAGGTGAAGACCCGTCGAATCACGTCATGACTTTTCATCTGTGGTGTTCGTCGAACACTCTAAACGATGATTCGATAAGACTTCGCCTCTTCCAGAGGACATTGACAGGTCCGGCGGCCAAATGGTATATAGAATTGCCAAGAGCCTCTTTCGACAATTTCAGCTCCTTAGCCACGACTTTCTTAACCCATTTTCAATTACCAATCAGGTATGAAACAGGAACCGAGATACTGACCAACTTCAAACAGACGACAGCTACTCACATATCAGATCATATACATGAGTGGCGTCGCCGTCGTAGGATGGTGAAAACATACGTTCCTGATCAGCTATTAGCTGAATGGTTTATAAAGTCATTACTTCCGGCTATAACGGAAGATGTGGCCAAGGGGGGAGTCGTAACAGAGGAGCAAGTCATCGCTCGTGCTCAATATTTAGACTTAGTATATACTCAGTCTGGCACGCTCTACGACAAAATACCTGACGCCCCTAGACCTGAATTTTCAATTCCTCCACCTCCTAAATCGAATATTGACTCTCATGCCGGAGATGGCGTGATTGGCACTGCAAGCGCGAAATCGAAAAAGGCTTCATCCCAGAAAGCCCGTAAGACTTCAGATCAAAATGCCCATGAAGAGATTCTTGCTTCGGAAGTAAATGCCATATCAGCAGATAAAGGCAAAGAAACCAATCAACCAGGAAGCAAGAAGAAGCAAAACAAAGGGAAGAAGAAGCAACAGGACGATCAGTCACCTGAAAAAACTTCTTCAAACCCTCCTGAGAAAGGGAAAAAGAAATGGCCTTGTATGATATGTGACGAAGATCACAAGACAACAGATTGTCCATACAAAGCTGAGCTCAAGAGATTCTTTAAAAGTCCAAAGAACCCAGCTGTGTTGACAGATCCATTTCCCAATCCAGGTCAAAATATGGTTGATAGTGGAAATGCTTCCCCGTCACAAGTGCTAATGTTATCGATCTCCAAGCAGCAGAATGATGCTTTGATTTCGACAAGGAACAAAGATTACGGGAATCCGCAACTGTCAAACGAAAAAGGTAAAGATCAACCTATTAGTTCGACAACGACTTCGACAGAAGTTGTCCCACCCATAATGCCAAAGTTGACAATAAAACCGCCTAAGGGTGTAGTACACAAGTCGACCTTTAATCCTCGCGCCAGAGCGGCGCAGCATTATAACATAGTAGAAGATTTGGCCCAATCGCCATCCGCTATGTCGACTCTAGAGGTACTACAAAATTGTCCATCCCAAAGGCAAGCATTGTTATCGGCAATAGGGGGGGTTGATCCTAAGGATTCCAATCTTGTGTCCTTTGATCACAAAGGATATGACCCTCAGTTACCAGCTCAACTAGCTTTCCTTATTCAAGTGAAAGCCCTCAACAAAACTGTTCATCGAACAATTATTGATGAGGGGGCATCTACATGTATTATGTCGATGAGTTGTTGGAAAACATTAGGGTCGCCAACCTTGTCAAGATCTTCGACAACACTAAAATCATTCGACGGTAGGACATATACCCCTTACGGTATTCTAAGTAACTTGAAGGTTGAACTAGGTGGAAAAACAGTAGAGATTGATGTTGAAGTCATAGATGGAAATCTGGATTACAACATCCTGCTGGGAAGACCATGGATTTATGCCATGGCAGCTATCGTGTCGACTTATTTTAGAAAGATTGCATTCCGGTTTGAAGGAGGGATTACGGTCGTCGACCAACAGAACTTCCTCCTTAATGGTTCACAAGTTACGGGAAGCATTCCCATGATCCATGAGAACGACCATTCAATCCAAGATATCGGAGTAGGCCTGCTGAAAGACCCCACGATGATGGGGACTTTCTCGCTACCGAATCCTATGTACATAGGGAATGTACCGTTGGTAGCAACCTGCAACATGATATCTTCCACGAAAGTCGCAAAAGACAAAGTCATCATGGATTGTGCAATGGTGTTGCACCCGAGCCCAATCGAAATATTGTAGCAATCAATGTTTCAGGCATGGGAGGCGAGCCCAAATCAACGCTTGTCAGGAGAATGTGGTACCCCTTTGGATCCTTGGTCACGAGTGCATGCAAGTGACGAAGGAATCCTGCAGTCAATGTTGATTGAGGGGGCACCATGGGATGATAACCACCATCGTTCCCTTCCTCAAGAAGATACTCAAGGCGACCTGTATCACCCTTCAGTATTTGAATTCCTAACAAATACTGTAAATACGGTGGATTCCGAGAGAAACCTATCCAATATAGAAGAGACTATAGCCATAAATATCTCGACCAAAACAGACATTGTAGAGAATATTTATGTCGGCAAAGGTTGTTCCCCTTCAGAACAGGAAATATATAAAGCTCTTTTCCGCGAATTTAGAGATGTCTTTGCTTGGTCATATGATGAAATGCCAGGCATTGACTCGAGTATCGTTGAACATGAAATTAAGATGTATCCTGATGTCAAACCAGTAAGACAACGGCTTCGGCAGGTGCACCCCAAGAAAGCCGCTGCCATTAAGGCAGAAGTTGAGAAACTCCTCCATGCTGGTTTCGTCTACCCGGTTCCTCTAACCGATTGGGTATCGAATATTGTCCCCGTTATGAAAAAACAAGGAACAATACGAGTGTGCGTCGATTATAGGGATGTAAATCAAGCTTGTCCAAAGGACAACTACCCTACGCCCTTCATCGACTAGATAATTGATGAATGCGCCGGATGTGAAATCTTTTCTTTTATGGACGGATTTTCCGGGTATAATCAAATTAATATCCGCCCACAGGACCAGTCAAAGACTGCATTTATTTGTCCGTGGGGCACGTTCGCTTATAAAAAATTACCCTTTGGTTTAAAGAACGCAGGGGCGAAGTTTCAGAGAGCGATGAATTATGCTTTCCATGACATCAAGAACATCGTTCAACCTTATCTCGACGATCTTCCGGCTCATTTGCAAAAGCGGACTGATCATTCGCAACATTTAAGAGCGATATTTCTGCGTTGCCGACACTACAAGATTAGACTCAATCCACACAAATGTGTGTTTTGCGTCGGTTCTGGTTGTTTACTCGGCTTTAATAGTCTCCAAGGATGGGATTCGTCTCGACCCTTGCAAGGTGCAGGCAATCATTAATTTGCCTCCACCTTCGAACTTGCTTCAGATTCAGAAACTCCAAGGGAAAGCAAACTTTCTGAGGAGGTTCATTCCAAATTACGTAGAACTTGCTAAAGGTTATACTCGTCTCTTGAAAAAGGATGTACCTTTCGTCTGGGACCAGGTTGCGCAAGCTTCCTTTGATGCTCTGAAAGAAGCGCTAGTAAAAGCATCATTAATGTACGCCCCGGACTATCAAAGAGACTTTAACCTGTATCTGGCTGCAGCAGATACAACCATTGCAATGGTTTTAGTTCAAGAAGTCGACGGAATTGAACACCCTATATATTATTTAAGTAAAAACTTAAATGATACAGAAAGTAAATATTCTCATGTTGAAAAGCTAGCACTTGCTGCTGTTCAAGCGATACAAAGATTTCGCCATTATGTCCTCTTCAGGAAGACCACCGTATTGTCAGATTGCAACCCCATGACTTATATACTGTCGTGACAGTTGCTTGGGGGCAAATATTCAAAATGGATAGCTATCCTTCAAGAGTTTGATCTGGAATTTGTGAAATCCAAATCAAAGAAAGCTTTAGTTTTCGCGGAATTATTATGTGATCTCCCATCATCTTGCAACGATGAAACGTCCAAAGAATCGATCGTGGACGAAAGTTTGTTTCTGATATCAGCAAGTGATGAGTGGTATGGAGATATAATAGTTTATCTCCAAACCCAAAAGTTTCGACCAGACACCTCCCACTCAGAACAAAAATGCATTCGATACCAAGCAAAAGACTACATGATCGTCGGTGATACGCTTTACTGTCGTGGTGTCGATACGGTTCTGAGAAGGTGTCTCACCCATGAGGAGGCCGAAAAAGCCCTGAATGAATGTCATTCAGGCACCTGTGGGGGGCATCAATCTGGATATGCTACAACACAAAAAATCTTACGAGCAGGATACTTCTGGCCAACCATGTTCAAAGATTGCATAACCGCAGTCAGAAGTTGCCATGCTTGTCAGATTTTTGATAGCAAAACCAGAAGACCCCCCGCTCCTTTACAGCCAATAATAGCTGTAGGGCCTTTCGCCAAATGGGGCATCGATTTCATGCAATGTAACCCCACCTCGACCGGGGGGCATGGGTATATTATAGTCGCAGTTGACTATTTTACCAAATGGGCCGAGGCGATGCCTACATTGGATAATACTGGTGAAACAACAGCCCTATTCTTTTTCAATCATGTAGTCGCCAGATTCGGCGTACCACAGGCCATAGTAACAGATCATGGATCGCATTTTCGCAATCACATGATGGTTGAATTAACTGCCAAACTAGGATTGTCCCACGACAGCTCTACCCCGTACTATCCGCAAGCTAACGGACAAGTTGAAGCAATCAACAAGGTCCTGAAGCGCATGCTGCAAAGGATGGTGGGGATTCACAAACGAAGATGGCACTTGATCCTGTACTCGGCTTTGTGGGCCTACCGAACATCGGTAAGGAATGCCACTGGGTTCACACCGTTTCAACTGGTGTATGGCCTGGAGGCGATCCTACCAATCCAGTGTGAAATTTCGTCCCTTAAACTCGCAATTGATCTCCTCCCCGGAACTTCGGAAGAAGAGGCTCGTTTCTTGGAATTAATCCAGTTGGATGAAACCCGTCGTGATGCCGCTTTGGCTAACGAAGCCCATAAGAAACGAGTCAAGGCGTAGTTCGACAAAAATGTCAAACCTCGCATCTTCTTAGAAGGTGATTTGGTCTTACTTTATGACCAAGAATCCGACAAATTGGGAGCTGGGAAATTTAAGTCCTTATGGATGGGCCCTTATATTGTTAAGAGAGTATTAGCAAAAGGAGCCTACGAGTTGGTAGATTATGACGAGATTCCACTGGCGCAACCCCGCAATGGGTTGTACCTTAAGCGTTACTATGCCTAATAGTAACCCTTATGCTTTTGTTACATTTTTGTTTTCGCTAAAGCGTTTGTTTCGGTTTAAGTAATCCGCTTTTTACACTTATTGCAGATGTCAAATCCATTGGAACCGTGGGTTGGATATGCCGATGGAGCGAGTCGTAGTTCGAGGAACCTATCCTCTGCAGCATGGGCCATTTTTGACCCAAGCGGCGAGTTAGTGAGTTTCAGGGGGATATGTATTGGTCAATCAACGAATAACATCGCTGAGTATAGCGCGTTGATAGAGCTCCTCTCTGATGCCATCACCCATGGCATACGCCGGCTAGTCGTCAGGTTAGACTCACAGCTCGTGGTACTACAACTCAATGGTACCTACTCTGTCCGAAATCCAGCTATTTATCGCAAGTTCCTAAGGGTTAAAATCTTGGAAAGACAGTTTGATTTTATCCGATATCAACACATTTCCAGAAACTTAAACACATTAACCGACTTATTAGCAAACTATGTGTTAGATAGACATTTGCAAAATTGATAAAAAGAGAAGCATCGTCGATGTTTCATACATGGATCACATAAAAACTGGAATAAACACCGAAAATAAAAAATATATATAACTGTTTAAGGTTTACATATAATGTTCTGTAACCAAGACAAAATCGGTCACATGACCCCAAAACTCAAAAATGGTTGGGGGGCACCCTAGCCTAGTGATGCTCATGATAACATGCCACGGCCTGTGCAATCATGCGCAGAAGACGAGTCCATCGTCTAGGAACACCAGCAGTATGTCGCTGCAATCGTAAAGGCAACTCGTCGATCCGTACATCCGGAATCCCAAGGGTAAGACCCTCGACCTGTTCCTGCACAGCTGCTAGAGTCTCGGCCAAGTCAAGGTCGCGGAGAATAGCTCTCCCAGGAGCCTCCCCTACTGGGGCAGCGGCCGGAGCTCTCAGACGAACTGCTGGACGGATAGGACCAACATCTGCATGCACACATGAGTTTGATTAGAGTCTTGATAGAGTAAAGCACAAGGACATTATAAATAAAGAAACAGTAAACAGTGATAAGGTCAAGATTTTACCAAGATCGCCCCACTGCTCGCCATCCGGTAGCACCAAATCCGGATCACCTCGGAAATCCATGCCAATATATGGATACTCGGAAAAGGCCATATCCTGCCGCTCGAACCACCTAAAGAAGGTGTCAGTAAAGGTAATCTGAGATTGACCTTCATGTCTGGACATGTGGTCAACCCACCTCTACATGCGTGGCTCAGTGGGAGAAGGCAAGTCGAGTGCAATGTACTGAGGTTGCATCAGTGGTATCTTCTCCAAAGCGAAGGCAGTCAGAACTGAACCAAAACCAAAATTCTTCAGCTTCCCGTCCTTTACTTTGGTCAACTGGCTTTTCATCTGAACCAGTACTGCATCACACCAGTTAAAAACTTTCGGCTGAAGACACTCCAGGGCATGCTGCACATAAGACCTGTTGGCAACATGAGGGGATGCACTACCGACCATCCTACAAATCGTGTACAGAATAGACCTGAGAGACTTGTCAGTGATCTCACGGATAGTAACCTTGCTGTCTCTGCTCGGCTGGGATCCTTCCCTACAATACTGACGGACATAGTCTCTCACGGAATCACTCCCTCGGGCCGAACCGGACAAGGAAATGGGGGCACCCCGCCTTGACAACCCAGTCAAGAAGTAAATGTCCACTATGGTCAAGGGGATGGACTTGCCCCTAATCTGGAACACTTGGTTAACAGGATCCCAAGCATCAAGCAGGTACTGCAGTAAAAGTATCTGTGCCCTCATGCTAGAAATGCGGAAGAATTTTAGCAAGCCGCAGTTCCGCAGCGCGTTCACCGTAACAGGATCATGGAGGGAAATCATGTCCTCCTCTTCATGCTCTCGTTCTCGCCATGTAAGAGTCATTCTGCTCCAATAAACTCTGCAAAACAAATAAGAGGAGGAGTAAGATCCCTGACTTGGTGAAAAAATGGCAAAATTTCCATGAAAAATTGTGCAACAAAGAAGCTTTTCTACGCCCAACGCAGGTAGAGAAGGGTCCCACCTGCGTTGAGGGACAAAATGCCCTTAAACAGCTTGAACCCCAACGCAGGTTTCGAATGAGGCACCTGCGCTGATGGCAGAGCGCCCTAATGAAACCCCAGGGGCTCATGGGGGCAAGAAAACGGGCACAAAACTGGAAAATGAAACCATGAAAAGAGAGAGCTAAGGTTTAGCTCCTACCTGGTCCAGACGGCGCTGAGAATCGTCCACAGAATCTCCCGAAATCAGCTGGTGAAAAATCAAAAGGAAGAGGCACCTCCAAAGCTCCAACAAGCCAAATGCAAATGAAATGGTAAAATGAGAGGTAAAAACATCTTTTAATTGCTTTTTACGTAGTTCAAAGTGAAATATTAGCATTTTTACCTCATAATATCTATTTCTAACTAAGTTTGTTGCAGCAATTGATGATACAGTACTATCTCTGAAAAAGAAAAGACTAGTCATGGTAAAATATGAGTTTGATCTTATAAAACGAGCAGTTTTGGCAACGTTCATGCTCGTTAAAAAATAAACGCAAAACCGAGCAGTTTTAACGCGGAATTCATGCTCGTTAAAAAATAAACATAAGCATGTGAGCAAGCTTCCTCCAGAGTTCAAGCTCATCCAGAAAAAATGAACCGGTAAATAACCATTTGAGACCATAAATTCATCAGCCATAAAAAGCCTTGGTCGTGTTTGCACCGTCACCTCCATTTTTCATTTGGCCGATCATTCACATCCACTTGATTGTTTACCTATTTTGAGGAACAGCTGCGAAGAGTGATTTCACCTAGCCATCCTTGTGACACTGCTGTGATTGGAAAATTCCAACCTGTACCTGGAATCTGCTGCTATCCCTGTTTATCACTCGTTCCTCAAAATACGAGTCTTCTTTGAGCTCTTTTCACTGACTCGTGAAATATGAAAAGTTTGCCGAGTTTTGGCCTTCCATCTCGTTAAAAGGACCGGAAGAGCTATCCCTCCTCTAGATTTTAATCTTTTTGGACCTGAGGGATTATTGCACAAAAAGATCGAGCGCTTGTCTAGTTCAGCTCGATAAAGCTATCGAACATTCATCCCTTCTGTATTGTTTTATACTTTTTTGGACTTAAGGGATTAGATGACGAAAAAGGACCTTTGGAGTTAACTTTATGTACCCTTTTTAGACTCTCTAAAAATGAAAAGGACCGAGTTGTCTTTGTCGCTAGGCTCGTTAAAAATACTGAATAGCGACAAACTTGTCTTTAGACGAGAACGAGTTTCCCTATCGCTAGGCTCGTTAAAATATAGCGATGGGCTTGCCCAAAGGGCAGGTTATAGAACAAGCATATGTTATCCTCCTCAAGCTTGACAAAAATAAAGAGGTACTGGTCAGAAATGACTGGGGAAAAATTGGGAGAACCTCAAAGCTTAATGGTAGCAAGTCGCTCTTGAACATGACACTTTTGCCTCCGTAAAAACATCGGGTTGGGTTGTTCTCATTCACCGGTCCCTTCACCATGGTCTCGCCATACCATCCACATTTGGGGTAATGCTACCGATCCATCACATCAGTGTCGTTATATGTTCAAGAGATGTCATTCAGAGAGTGTCAACCGGGTCCCATCCACTGCCATACATCATCTTTCATCCTTTCATGGCCGCCACCCTGAATCATATTTCACAGATCGTTTTCACCATCATCACAATTACTAGCTCCGTTCCGTGTCACTGATGTGGGATTCATTAAGGCCCTCCTTTGACAGATCGCTTCTTGTCGACATCAGCTCATTATCCAAGAAGTTGATCTAGGAACACCCCCTCAGTACTTTGAAGCTTGCATGCCTCAATGGCAAGTTTCTCACTTCCGGCGACAGGTATACATTAATGACCTTCGACCGGGAGACTTTGCGTGGTGTTCGACGCCAAATCCTATATTCATGCCACGTGAATTGTGCTGCAGTACCTTGAGGGTCATCATCATTATCGGTGATTCCTCTCGCGCTTGTTAATAGTTTACATCATTGACTGGTAATCAAGCGATGTCTTTCCATGTTCGACTCCAAGAAATTCTCACATGGATCGACCTGTACTTAGAGTGAAGATCGGACAAGTTTGAAGACCCTGGATCTAGTTTCATCCTTCCGGGCTGCGACATATATTCAGGAGATAAAGACATAGACATGTGCAACAGATGATCATCCTACTAAAAGGATGATAATTTAAGCAGAGAATTATCAGTCTACTATCAGACGATCGTCTGTTTATGTACAGAAAATGTATTTATAAAGCTGAGCATGGGACATGCCCGCATCAGCCAGATCATGAAAGCAGTATGAAAAATAATGTATTGTCTTGTATTTTGTTACAGGTCACCTCCCGACGATTGAATGAACTTCGGATCCTCCTAATAAAGCATTTCACCCGATAAACGACCTCATACTTTAGGGGGCAACTGTTATAGACATTTTTGTGCCTTACAGCATGAAGCATGAAATGTCGATAATCTGAGGGATCCAAAGTCCCTAAACATGTCGTTCCTACCCCTAGAGGAACAAGGTCAGCAAACCACAGCACTTCAGATCAGTTCTCCACTGAAAAACACTCAAAAACAGGTCAATTTTGGATCAAAGCAACTGCTCCACTGAGCATCTGCGCTGAATGTCAACTGCTCCATGGTGTACCTGTGTTGAATTTCAACTTCATCAAAGGCTACCTACGCTGAGCGAGTTTGGACATGTGGAGGAATCTTTCCTCAATGTGTCAGTGCCCAGGAAGCTTCCAAAATGACACTTGGATCAAAAGATTTGCCTAAGTGAAGAGTAAGAGGTTCTAAAACTCCGAGTGGAAGGTAGAATCTCCAAGTGGACTCAAGAACTGAAGAACAACTGGGGTTGAAGAGGACAACAGTCACACATCAAGCTGACTTATCTTCACTCCAAAACTCTATATAAGGATCTCATCCCATGGGATCTAGGAGGCCGGAATTTTGTGCAAAGAATTGCTGTTGGTTTACAGTTGAGAGTATTGGGTGATTGCTTGAGGGAGGTGAAGAGGAGATTTCTTTCCGTCGGGAAGGTGATGCTGGATTGGGCCTCTTATGGTTGTATCACCGCCTGAACCTTACTTTCTTCCATTAATAAAGCATTTGAGGTTCTTCTATTCGCATGTGTTTCAATGATGTATTGTCTTACTTGCGTATTTGATTTATGCTAATCCTTGAATCAATTATGAATGCATGCTTCTTGTAGTTTCCCTTTCTCATCTTGTTTGCAGGATCTTGTGTAGCTGGGCCCGTGAGAAGACAAGGAGCTGGGAGCAAGCAACAAAGAGAGAAGACTGAATCGACCATTTGCGCAAGACATCGGTAAGTGGATCTCTTCGTTTCCTCTTTTGCATGTCATAAAGAAGTAACCTTAGATAGCTTTGCTTTGGCTGTTGCTAAGGAACTATCACCCTTAGAGTGGGATAGGGTCATTCCGTGTTGGATACTTTTCCCCACAACAGCAAATGCACGCCTACAAGACCAAAAAATATTTTTTCTTGATATTTGTAGAGACTGTTGATACCTCAAATATCATGTAATGGATAGAGTTTGGTTTGGTATATCTTAGGTCCGAAATTCCTTTTTGTGAAATTTGGTCTTGTGAAGAGATCTAAAGTTCTAGAAAGTCACAAAAATCATCATTCCAAATACTTTTGTTTTCCTAAATCCTTAACATCCTCTACTATGATTTCCAACAATGAATCAAATAAATGCATTGCGCATTTATAAAGAACAACCCTTGTAGGAAACTTTATCAATCTTTAAAAGAAAAATGTGATACAGGATAAGGATAGCTTCAAATAACTTGGAAATTGAAACAAGGAAATGGAAATGAATGGAAAAATAACTATAAAGTTTTTGCAGGCCCTATGTGACGAAGGAGAAATTGAAGATAAAATTCATGTGTTGTTGGCATTTTTTCTTACAAATTTTTTTTTATGTATATCATTTTCCTAGCTTATGGCATCATCCCATCTCTTGATTTCTTGCACAATTGATATTTTTATTGACTACATACAACCTATGTGGCTTAAGAAGGGTGAATCCTTTGTTTCATTAACAAGTTAAAAATTTGGCCAATGTGAATAAGATCTAGGGTAGAAGTATGGTGATGCATAGTTGGAGAGACTTATGGATTATATTATTAATATATGCAAGGTCAACTAGTCTATGAGACAAATAACATACATGTCATGTAAGTCCTTTGAAACTAAATGAACAATATAAATATCATAGAAGCGAAGGGGGAGTTTAATAATCCCTATTAGTAGATGTATCCCTGATCATTTAGGCTCGCATTCCAATGTTATCTCACTTGATGTCACTATGAAACCTTTTATTAAATAATCTTTCAAAAGAGAAGAGAGTTGCTTTAGAATGAAGCAAATCATCAAGACATAAGAATTTCATGAAACTATGCCAATGGAAGGTGTTGTAAAAGCTATGCTTTTCTTGGATTTACCCTTTGTAAAACCCAATGACCCACTTGTTGGGTTGTGTTATATTATTTCGACGACTGGCCCATGTAGTTAACTGGGGTTGTTAAAGGGGGGGATGGAGTGCCGCCTTTGTTGTGCCGATTGTGTAGCAGGCGGTCACAAGGGGTTTGTGGGGTGTAAGTAAGCCCCCTCAATGGGGTCGATGTAGCACCCCAGAAAATTTTGTTTTTGGACCCTATATTAGGTTGGGCAGACCTACCTATGGTTTTGTGCATGATTTTTGCACATGGTTTTCGATGCGATGGTTTTCAGTCCATGGTTTTGGAGGCAATGGTTTTTTGGTCCATGGTATTGGATGCTTCGGCATGTATAAATATGTATTGTAACATTGAAAGGAATGTAATGAAAAATCAAGCTAGTAGTCTCGGTTTTGGGATCTAGGGAAAAATGTCTGTGTATATGTGTTTCATGTGTTATGCTCTTGCATTTTTTATTTTCTATGATTTAGAATTTTTATGTAGGTAATTTCTGTACAGGGTTAAAATCTAGATTGGTATTATAGCTATTTTGGCTTCAAGGTGATGCATTTCTTGCTGAGGGTTTTTGCTCGAGCCTGTCGTAGACCGTGTTCAGTGGGAGATCAGTAGGATCAATTCTGCTGGTGAAAGAAGATGACGAGCAGTGGAAAGATAGATATTGAGAAATTTAATGGTCAGAGTTTTCAATCATGAAAACTAAAGGTGGAGGATCGATTGGTGGATGAAGATCAGTGGGTCGTAGTAGATCCATGTACTAAACCAACAGGAGTGTTCGCTGAAGAATGGAAGAAGTTGAAACAGAAGGCTAAGAGCACAATACGATTGTGTGTCTCAGATTCAGTATTGTTGAATGTATCAGGGGAAGCTATGGAAAAGGCTTTGTGGGACAAGTCAGGGACTTTATACCAATCTAAGTCTCTGGTGAATAAATTTTTCCTATGGAAAAAGATGTATAACCTAAGGGTGAAAGATGGAGACTCGGCGACAGAACATCTGAACGCATTTGATATTATGGTAAGTTAGTTATTATCTATTGATATTAAAATTCCAGATGAAGATAAGTGCATCAGTTTGTTGTGTTCTCTACCATATTTGTGGCATAATCTAGTTATTACAATAGGTAACAATGCAACTGCCTTGCCATTTGATGAAATAGTCTCATCCTTGCTGACAGAAGAGATGAGACGGAAAAATATGGAGAGCCAGAATGGTGATGCCTTGTTTGTATGAGGACGGTCCTAGAACAGAAACAAAAATAAGTCATCGAGTGGGATATCTAAATCTCCAGGAAAACCTGTAAAGGTGGTGTGCTGGAAACGTGGAAAGGAAGGGCACTACAAAAGGGATTGTAAATCTAAATCTCCTGACAAAGGAAAGGAATCTGATGATTCTCCTTCTACAAAGGCGAAAGCAACCTTAGATGAAGGTGGGGATGTGTACTCAGCTTCTTCAAGTACACATCTAGATCATGAGGCATGGTTGTTTGACTCAGGAGCATCCTTTCAATTCACTCCCCAAAGAGAGTGGTTTTGTGAGTATGCGAAATATGATGGTGGTGATTTCTTCTTAGGGGATGATAGGAAGGCTAGAATCATTGGTCGCAGAAAAGTAAAGTTGAAGTTGCAAGGTGGAAGGGTTAGAACACTTCTGGGTGTTCTGTGTATTCCATCATTGGCTAGAAACCTGATTTTCATAAGTAATTTGGATGATGCATGTGTGAAAACCGTGTTTGAGAAGGATACCTTCAAAATCATTTAGGGAGCACTGGTATTGATGTGGGGAGTTAGGATTGGAACTCTATAAAAGTTGAAAGGTAGCACTATTATTGATGGGTGCAATAGTTTCGTGGTTCCTCAAAAGTGGAGTAGAAAATCTAGTGGTCTCTAAAGAGAAGACCATGCTATGGTATCAAGGGCTTCAACATATTGTGAAGAAGGGCCTTCGAATACTTCATGGTAAAGGTATGGTAGAAGGTATGAGTAATAGCTCTTTGGATTTTGATTTCTATGAAAATTGTGTATATGGGATGCAGAATCGGGTGAGTTTCCCCTCTGGTGGTAAGAGAGTGAAACATATATTAGAACTTGTGCACAACGATGTGTTTGGACCTGTGAAGGTTCCATCGCTAGGTAAGTTTGTGTATTATGCATCATTTATAGGTGACTTCTCAAGGAATACATGGATATGTTTCTTTAAGAAGAAATCTGAAGTCTTTGATAGGTTTAAAGAATTTAAGGCTATGGTGGAAAACCAGATAGAGAATAGGATAAAGGTGTTGAGGACAGATAACAGTGGGGTGTTTTGCAGCAAGGAATTTGAATAATTCTTTAGGAGGTGTGGTATAGCATGGCAGGAGACTAATCAATACACACCTGAGGAAAATGGAGTTGTAAAAAGAATGAACAAGATGTTGATGGAAAGGGAAAGAATCATGCTTAGTGGTGCCAGGTTAGGACAAGAATTATGGGCAAAGGCGGTGGAGACGGCATGTTACCTGGTCAACAGATCACCTTCATCAACCTTGGAGGACAAGACTCCAAAAGATTTATGGATTGGTAAGAAACCATCTCTTTCACATCTAAGGGTATCTGAATGTGATGCATATGTACATGTTCCAAAGGAGAAAAAAACAAAATTGGATAGTAAATCTAAAAAGTCCATCTTTGTTGTGTATAAGAATGGTTTAAAGGGTTATAAGCTTTGAAACCCAGTAACAAGGAAGGGTATGCACAGTCGGGATGTGGTGTTCAGAGAGGTAAAATATGTTATTAAACATGAATTCCAACCAAAGGGACCTGAGAAGATAGAGTTTGAGCATAAGGAGGAAGAATCAGACTCTACAATAGAGGAGGATTCAGAAGATCAAGAGCCACAAACTCTGGGCATGGGAATATCTGTTCGAGAAAGAAGACATTCAGAAATGTATAGTCCATCTTCTTTCTGTTCAAATTTTTCTTTATCTATTACTGATGATGATCCAATAACTGTGAAGTAAGTAGTAGACTCTGAGGATGGAAAACTCCGGAAAGAGGGCATGGTTGATGAAATGGCATATTTGCACAAAAATGAGGCTTGGGATCTGGTGGAGTTGATGGCTGTAAGGAAACCCATTGGCAACAAAATGGGTGTTCAAGAAGAAGACAAATGCAGAAGGAAAGGTGGAGAAATACAAAGTGCGGTTGGTAGCAAAAGGTTATTCGCAGGTGCAGGAATTGATTTTGGTGATATTTTTTCATCTGTTGCCAAGGTAACTTCTATTAGATTACTTTCATCCGTTGCTGCTACTTTTGATTTTGAGGTAGAATAGATGGATGCGAAGACAACATTTCTTCATGGGGATATGGAAGAGGAAATCTACATGAAGTAACCTAGAGGCTTTGTGGTGAAGGGTAAGAATGAACTAGTATGCAAGTTAAAGAAGTATGTGTATGGGTTAAAACAATCACCAAGGATGTGGTATTAGAAATTTGATGCATTTATATGGGGAATTGGCTTAACCATAAGCAAAGTAGATCATTGTGTGTATTTTAAATTAATTGGTGACTGTGTTATTTATCTAGTCTTGTATGTGGATGATATGTCGTTGGTAAGAAATAACAAAGAAATTATCCAGGATTTGAAGACCCAAATGTCCTCCAAATTCAACATGAAAGATCTTCGGGCTACAAACTATATTTTATGCATGAAAATTAAAAGTTATCGGGCAAAGATGAAGCTCTGGATAAACCAGAGTATGTCGAGACAATACTACAGAGGTTTAATATGTAGGATAGTAAACCAGTGAAGGTTCCTATTCCTGTAGGTGTGAAGTTATCTACTGAACAGTGTCCCAAGACACAAGAAGAGGAAGAGGACATGTCCCATGTTCCATATGCAAGTGCAATTGGTAGCCTGATGTATGCAATGGTCTGTACTAGACCAGACATTGCACATGTAATGGGAGTATTGAGCAGGTTTATGTTAAAGCTAGGGAAGGAGCACTAGACAACAGTGAAGCGAGTTTTCCGGTATTTGGGTGGCACTAGTGATAATGGTTTGTGCCACCAAGGAAGACCAACACTAGACAGAGTGTTGGATATTCGTGGATCTGTTGATGTAGGCTAGGCTGGAGATCTAGATCAGAGAAGATCTACAAGTGGGTATGTGTTTAACCTATTTGGAGGTGTAGTTAGTTGGATGAGTAAGAAAAAATCTGTAGTGGCACTATCAACTATAGAGATAGAATACATGGTAGCCACTCATGTAATCAAGGAAGTAGTTTGGTTGCAGAGATTGTGTTCAAGTATGGGGTTAGTATAGGGAGTTATAAGGATAGACCGTGACAGCCAAAGTGCAATTTTCTTGGCAAAGAGCCCTGCATATCATTCAAAGACAAAGCACATTGATGTTAAGTATCACTTTATGAGGGATATGATAGAATACAAAAAGGTGTTGCTAGTAAAGGTGGACACTTTGAAGAATACTACAAATGCATCGACAAAATTTGGGAGCTCTGAGAAGTTCTCTTGGTGTAGAGAAACAATTGGTGTTGTAGGGCTAGATAAATGACTAAGGTCTCTTGTGACCCCCTTCAAAAAGAAAACAACAAGTTGGAGAATGTTGGGTTGTGTTATATTCTTTCCACGACTAGCCCATGTAGTTAGATGGGGGGTTAGAGGGGGCGGTGAAGCCTGGCCTTCGTTGCGTCGATTGTGTAGTGGGGACATCATAGGGGGTTTGAGGAGTGTAGGTAAGCAGCCTCTATGCGGTCTGGGGTAGCGCCCTAGAAAATTTTGATTTTGGACCCTATATTAGGTTGGGTGGACCTACCTATGGTTTTGTGCATAATTTTGGAAAATGGGTTTCAACGCGATAGTTATCGGTCCATGGTTTTGGATGCGATGGTTTTCCAGTCCATGGTATTGGATACTTCGGCATGTATAAATATGTATTGTAACATTGAAAGGAATATAATAAAAAATCAAGCTGGTAGTCTCAGTTTTGGGATCCAGGGGAAAATCTCGGTGTATATGTGTTTTATGTGTTATGCTCTTGCATTGTTTATTTTCTGTGTTTTAGAATTCGTATGCAGGTAATTTCTCTATGGGGTTAAAATATACACAATTGAAAGTTATTGTTTAGTGGACCATACAATTTTTCACATTATTAAGGATATGCTATAATTGAGAAACTATGTTCTTTTCTGAACTTAAAATTCCTAAGGGATCTTTAGAATTATAATATAGGTGAGATTATTATCATATCTTTGGACGATATTTCACTCCTAAGAATGCTCTTAGTTATAAAAAATTTGTAGATGATTAAAGAGATCTAGATGTTCTTTACCTTGTATCTTCATAACATTTATTTGTACATAACTTGTCAATATGCAATAATCGAAGAAGAAAAATTTGTACATGATATCCAACATATAATTGAATTAAAAAGAGCCAATAGAATCATCTATGATAACTGATCAAATTGTAACTCCAAACATTTTGCTTATGGAGACTTATTCCTTGACCAATGGACCAAACATAGATCTTTGGAAACGTACCCAAGCCATTGACTTTTTTTTATTAAAATACCTGGTTTTGGGTAGAGAAATATTAATATTTCATCAAGATTTTAAGGTTTCGGAGGACAACAAATCAAGAAGTGAGGTAGAAAACAAGTGCATTTGATCTCCAGTGTACATATGCATAGAAAATGTAAAAGGCATACATAAAGTCCAAATGTTGCCAACGACATTCAAATATTTTGATTCTTCCACTATGATTTTGTGAGCCCTTGCAAGAAAATAGGAAATAGCCTATATATCTTAGAAGACTTGGATATAGACTAGGATGCTTGATCACATGCATTCAACTTCATTCATTAATTTATTCAATCCAAAACAATCCATCTCCACCCTACATATGAAGCATTGTGAGGGACAAAAGACTTGATGTTCTGAATCTTAGATTCATTTACCAATATGAATCGATCTATAATACTGAAGATTTATTTTAAAATAGTAAATTTCTCAAATTTTTAATGCAAGAAAGCCTAGGTATCACTTGTACAAAATCATGTCTAGGATTTGAAACTAGGAAAATTTATTTTCAATTCTCTAATTTCATCATCTATTTAGATGATACAAAGCGTGCCATATCCTAGAAGGATATATCATCCTTCACTCAGGCTCTTTAGAATATATCTACACAGTGTTTTTCCCTATGACATTTTTTAGTGGTTGAGGTTAAAAGTGAGCTCTACAGTTTAGCACACGATCATGCACATAAATCTAATTAGAGCATCTAGGATTCTTATTGTGACAACAAAATGCGCAAGATTTAGGGTGCCTAAGTATGGTATGGTTTTTATGTTAAGTAGTGAAGTTAGAACTGGCTAAAAGTATTATCATTTAATTCCTCAATGTTAGCAACAATTTATAAGTATGTAAAAGAAAAGGTTGAAAAATGTGATTTTTCTCTCACTTGCAAGTAGAAAAAAAGTTAGTTCCATATCTCACAACATAAATGATTGTGTATCTCACCAAAAGAAGTTATCTTTCCATGGTACAGGTCGACCAGGTGTAAACAAACTAGCTAAGTAGGAGAGTTAACTAGGTGGAGGTTAATCAAACATCTCACATTGAGACACAACATCAATTCCTCCTTTGTGTGTAACTAGTCATACTATTCAGTAAGAGAGATTGACTTCTCGGTCAAAATAAGAGAGAGGTATAGGTCAAATAGAAGGCTTATTACACCAGCTAACAAAGAAATTAATACCCAATGATGAACATAGCACAAGGTGTTTTATATAGAGGATGAAGGGAATGCATAACAATTTAAGTCAAAATTGTTGAGGTAAGAAACTCGACAAAAAAAATCACCACATTGTAGTGAGCATGTAAGAGAGTTGACTTATAGTTTGTGGATAGAAAGAAGATGCCCAACAACATAAAAATGCTGAGAAAGATCTATGGGTAAAGTGTAATCACCCAGACAACACTAGATCATGAAGTATGGTTTGTATGTGACCTATGGGCAAAGTGTAGACACCCAACAATGGAAAAAAATAATGTGTGACCAAGCGAGGAGATATGACCACAACAGAGGCGGAAACACAACCAACAACAATTCAACTCAAGGATTGAGGGAAGTCCCATCCCCCTCCCCCCCAAAGGATCTTGGAAATTAATTTAGCGAAACTCTTCCATCATCTCTAGAATCACTCAATGGGATAATATAAACATGAGATTCATTGCTCACTGTAATGGTGATGGATACTTATCTTGTAGCAAGACCAAGAAATGAGTTCAGGACCACAATTTTCCTCCCAACCTTAGACCAGGTTGCGCTATAATCATTCTTGGTGCCCACTCACCACTGAGCCAAGTTGTGAGGCTTGAGAGGACTTCTACATGGACCAAAACTATTCTACTAATTGGAATAGGAATCCAAAAAAACAAAAACTAGACCTCCTCCCTCTCCTGTGCATGCTTCCTTGAGGTGATTAGACAAAGTTTTGTTCTCCATAAATTTTAGACCTCCTTTCTCCTTTCCTATGAGCGTCGATTTATTTTATTAAGCTCCCTCTACCATTATCCCCCAAAACACATATATAGGGTCCGATTTGCCTAATTGGTGTCTCCCTTGGCTCTTTTCCTAAGCTTATCAAAGATTTTGCTCATATTAGTCTTAATCATGGTCCAAATCCTCTGGAACAATAAAAAATATTCCACCTATCCTTCTATTCTAGATTATTTTTATGGGTTTTAGATAAGCTTGTAATCACTAAGTGATTTTTATGTTTGTCTACCTCTTAATTAGAACATTTCCTCAGCATGCAATCCCCCCTATTCCTAGAACTTATGTCCTTAATTTAGCATGTTAAATTTTTTATAGTAAGTGGGGGATGTCACTAGGGATATTATAGATATCTCTAAACTAAAATGACAAATATCTTGCATAAAGCATCGAATACCAACTACTTAATATTTTCAAAGTATATTGAAGGTTGTGGAAGTTTCATGGTAGGAAGAGTTTAGATGATTTTCTGTGCTTTTGAATATGAATATGCCTGTTTGTTTTCAACAAAAGGACATATTCATAGCAAGAATGGTTGGAAATGGGTAAACTAAACAATTGAAAGTGATTGATTTTTTTGTTTGTCAAAATGGAGTGGATTATAGGAGTGTTGGAGATAAGTTCCACAATGACAGAAGATTCGATAGATAAAAACAAGAGTTGGAAGCCCACTGAAATAATCGAACCAGTTCAGTTCGATTCCTTGAGACTCCTAGATAACCTACAAACGAGCAAGGTGTGTATTATCCCATGTTTAATAACTTGTAATGGATTACTAGGTGAAAAAATATCTTGTATCAATCAGATTTTGTTATGAAATTTGTGATATTGTATAATGTGCCACATTTATGTTGAAAATTAATTTGTATTGCATGCTTAGAAGCATCATTGTGAAGTTTCATTGCTTATTTCCATTTTCTTTTGATGTAAGGGTAGTAAATATGTATTTTTCATTGTTAGAGTAGATGAGCCTGTACCTTTCAATATTTCTTAATATGCAACTCATTCAGTCTTATATCTTTTTTTTTTATTATTGTTCAGTAATTATGTCTTACAAATCAGTGTATTTCACAAGTGCCCATTTGATGGATATTATATGGGTATTGCCCTTATATTTTCTTTTCTATGAACAAATATGAGTGGTTCATGGTCATAAACTATTATTTTATCCAAAATTTTAATATATCTAGGACACATGACCATTGAGGACATCGACATCATAATTTTGTTGAATTGTTCACACTATTTTTTCAAAAACTCTAGCTTGGTATATAAAGTTTCTATTTATTCCCAGTTTAAGTGTCATGTCATGTATGGTTTTCGAGCATTATTTGGCACATATTTAGATTTTGATTCTGAATGCCTTCCCATAGAGTTTGGATATAAAGTGAGAATTGGTACATTTCAGTTTTTTAGCTTACAACAAGAGCCTTTCTTTGTATATATTTAGTTCTTTATTATAATCAATTTATAATTTCATGATCTGCAGATTTCAAGATTAATATATATTAATTTAGGAGTTGTTGTTCTAGAATTGGCTTCCAATGTTGTGCACAAGCTCTGTAAATGGAATTGAAATGATCACAATGCTAGTGGCAAGGTGCTTATGTTACCATTTGTTTAGGTCATGTTTTTTTTAATATATGATATCTTTTGCTTAGGTCATGTTCTTTCAAAAGGCGTGCATGAAGTTGTTACACTAGTTAATTGAGAGAGATCAAGCTATTTGTATCTTACAAATTAATTTTAAAGTATGTACTAAATGCATTTGGTATATGATCTAAAAGGAGTTATTTTCACAGGAAACAACCAGTATTCCACCTTAGTTATGGCAAGCCTCTAGTGGCATATTGATGACAGATGACATAAGTGATACTAACCCATTATCGACAAATGACTCATACATCATGTCAGCAAATGGTGGTAAGTATTCTTTGTTCATTATGACATTCAAGGTAATGCTTCTAATGATGAATGACAAGTATCTAGCTATTTATTTATTATATTCTAAAGAACATATCTTTAAATAGTTTTATCTCTTGTTGCTTCTTGGTTTTTCTACATACAATGACAACTTTCATTGCACGACCATCACCAGCAATATTTCTTGCTTTCTGCCCGTAGGACAAACAACAAGTAGCAATCACCAATCATACTTTAATTTATTTTACTTCATGTTATCTTATTTCCTAATAAAAATGAGGTGTCTTTTACACTCTAATGTAATATTCTATAATGAATTTTACTTTAGACAGTTGGAAAGTAGTTACCAATTGTGTTAAGATGTATAAAAAGAGGGAAAATTATAGAAGAATGGTCCAAATTTTGGAGGAAACTGAAGACTATGCTATTGTGTACAGTGTTGGGTATGATTTTGTAATTTCTTTGTTATGTGTCATTATGTTTCTTTGTCTCTTTAAATATGGTAATGAAGCTACATATCTTTTTTTACTTATGCAAATAAAGTTAAAATTCATTAAAAGAGCACTCCCATATTTAAAGATCTATCTTCTATATTTCTTCTAAGTTACAGATAATAGTTCCTATCAAACACAACATATTATCTTTAATTTCTCAATATATTATTCACACAACATTTACATCCAGCATCACATGACATTTTGAGATTTTCATATAAGCTAAATATTATGTGTTAAAACACAGGTCCTTCAGGTCCTTCATATGAAGATACATTATACAAATAAGTGACATGCCTAGTAAAATTTAATGTCTTAATTATAATTTCTCCATAGCCAAGGAATTGGTTTCTGAAGGGACAAAATTAATTGGCACCGCTATTGAGGATCGGAAGCAAGAACATCTGCCGTAGGTTTTTAATATTTTCATCTTGTTTTTTTAGTTAGGAGGAAATATTTGGTTGTACTGAACAAAAAAATAACAACTCTAGCTTCAAAAAGGCCTCATATGAGGTTAGATACCTCACAACAGAAAGCTCAAGCCCTTTTAGACCCTGAGAGATTAGTTTCCAAGAGGGTTGGAAAGCCAAAAACTCCATTTACACCAATTTCCACACTGTCTACACCTGGCAGCAGCTTAGCACATCCTTCATCCAAACATTCACATTTTATTGTTCAAGAATTACCTTTTACATCCTCCTTATTTCAAGAACCCAACTGTCAAGAAAATTCTTTAAAGTCTGTTTCTTTTTCAATATTCAAAAATATATTTTCTATAGTTTTTCAACCTGAACCTATGTCTACATTGCCCATTTCATACTCCATTTACTCCTCAGATAGGTTCTACATCTACTAGTAATCAAGGTTTAGTAAGTTTAGGTGCAAACATGGCATCACGTGCATTCTTGTTGGATAGGTATGAACCTATTCATTTTCCTCAACAATCGAATCCAATGCCTCAAGAATACCTTAAAATTTTTTCTCATTTCTCAGGGGAAGATGAACAAACAACATATAAGCATATAACGGTGTTTTGTAATTTTGTAGAAAATCTCAATGTTGAACACCTATATGTTGTTTTAAGAGTTTTTGTGCAATGCTTAGATGGTGAAGCAAGAGAGTGGTTTAAAGGGCTTGCTAATAACTCTATTCCGTCATGGGAAGAGATGGAGCACTAGTTCACCGAAAGATGGGGAGAGAAATGAGATCATGGGTATTCACTTACAGAGTTCAATTCTATTAAGAAGAAATCTCATGAAAGTGTTGTTGAGTTCATCAGAAGGTTTAATAAACTTTACAGTAGTCTTCTAGTGGAGATCAAGCACTCTCCTACTAGTGCAAAAATAACTTTTGCAAGGGCATTTGAATCATATTTTGGGTTTAAATTAAGGGAGAGAAGATCCACAACCCTTGACTAGATTCAAACTGATGCTTTAGAAATAGAAGTCAATCTGGTGGTCGCAAGTAAAGCACCAGAGGCACAACCTACCCAAGATAAGGGAAAATCTAAAGTGGAATCCTCTCAAAGTCAAACGTTAGAGGATATGAATAATGTGATTAAAAATTTGTCTAGAAAATTTATTAGATTGGAATTAGAGAGTAAAAATTCTCAAAGGCAAGTACAACAAAATAGAAACCTTAATCCCCAATATAGAAGACAACGTCTGCAGATTTTACAGAAGGAAAGAAAAGACCAAGATCAGGTTCAAACACCACTTTACTTAGAGGCAGATCCTGATGAAATACCAGAAGAGAATTCCATGGATCATGATGATCGTATTTCCTCATTGTATGTAGGAGATGAAGATTAACTAGGTGTTGAGGGAGAAGAATATACTGAAACATATGCCACTTATGATGAAAATGAAATTGATGAATACTAGAAGCAATTTACTGATTTTATGCAACCATAATTGCATAAGAAATATGACTTGAGATCAAGAAAGAGATATAGAATTAAAGAAAATGAAGGTGAGTAGCAAGTTCCTACTCCCCTACAGAAGGCGACTCAACAAGAAGAACAACCTGCAAAACAGTTAAATAAACGAAAGCAACGGCAGATTACAAATAGGAAAACTTAGATACATCAAGGTGAGTCTTTCGAGGATAAAATTGATAAAGTTTCTTTAGAAAAAAGTGTTTCCATCCTACAAGAGATTTTAGTGATGAGGAAAATTAAAGAAGAAACAGAAACTAATACCAACCAGGTCCATGCATTTAGTCTCACTTAAGAATTGGAAAAAATTAAAATTCAGGTGCCTCTCAGAGAGTTGATCAAAACACCAGTTTATGAAAGAGAGATTGTTGAGTTTATCAACTTGTTTCAGAATGTGAATATAAATGGCACTGTAAATATACAAGAAGATAAACTAGTAGTTGTTTTAGGCCCACATGTGGAGGAGGTGGATTCTTCAACACCTCCTTTGTACATTTATTTATTGATTCATGACTTCCTCTTGCATAATTCTATGATTGATTCAGGAGCTTCACATAACCTTATGCCATTATCAGTAATGAAATAGTTGAACCTACAAGTTACTAAGCCTTACAGATACCTCTATTTTTTTTATTCAAATAAAGTGACGTGTCTCAGTGTCATTAAGGATATGGTGGTGTCATTAGCCCAGATCTTAGCTATAAGCTTAGTAATGGATATAGTAGTAGTAGATATCCCTGATAGGCTTAGAATGTTGCTATATAGGTCATGGGGGCGCTAAATTGGGGGGAGTCCTGAATTTGGATTCTACTTACACTATCATAACAGTTTTTTGTGCACAGGAAAGAAGGTTATACATAGAAACAAGGTGTGTTAAAAGAATCACAAAGAACAGAGCAAGAAATTCACCTGTGTACAACCAAGAAAAATATGACTTTTCTTGTTTCATGTTGCACGATAATGCA
Organism: Pinus tabuliformis; assembly: GCA_031772625.1. Taxonomy (NCBI): domain Eukaryota; kingdom Viridiplantae; phylum Streptophyta; class Pinopsida; order Pinales; family Pinaceae; genus Pinus; species Pinus tabuliformis. The sequence goes on along the minus strand of CM062813.1, from coordinate 652,806,957 downwards.
AAGCTGACTGGAGATAATTAGAGTGAGCTTACTCCAGCATGTGTAAATACAGAGCTACAAATAGAAGGGGCATGTAAGTACTTCTTTGATCGAGCCTATTATAAGGAAGGAATAGGTGTTGGTTTCCTATTAATTACAACTAGAGATAACATCATCCCATTTTCTTTTAAATAAGAGTTTGAAGCAACTAACAATGTGGCAGAATATGAATCTTTAACCATTATTCTTCAAATAGCAAGAGAAATGGGATTCCAGTCTAATTCTATTTTTGGATATTCATATTTGATTATAAATAAAATTAAATATCATTGTCAAATAAAACACCCTAGGCTTAGGGCATATAGAAATGAAGTGTGGGATTTAGTTGAAATTTTCTTTGAGGCTTTCAACATACAGTTCATTCCAAGAGATGGGAATAGGGTAGCAGACTATTTGGCTATGGCTGCCAGTACCTTTAGGCCTCCTATGAATCCAAGACCGAGATATGAGGTTGAAATGAGGCACAAGCCATCTATTCCAGATAACGTAAAACACTGGCAGGCTTTTGAGGATGATTAGTAGACTAAGGAATTCTTGACCTTGATTGAAGAATTTCAAGGCAGCGAAATTTATCAAGATGGAGATGAAGCAATAGAAGGCGAAAAAGTAAGTGACTTTAAAAATTCTATAGTTAATCAAAAAATTATTCAATTGAAAGATAATATTCTACCAAGAGGACTTGTCCCTCTTGAAAGACTTTTTAACTCTAATTATGTAGCTGTTATTTTAGAGAAAGTTTCATAGGATGAGTAGATCTGAGATCACAATATTGGAACCCAGAAGGAGCCCAACTTAGTCAAATTGTTTAAGGGAGTTCCACTTCATTATAAAGTGAGATATATTGAGCTTTTCAAGAAGTACACAAATGTTTTTGCTTGGTCCTATGAGGATCTCAAGACATATGATGTGAGCATCATTCAGCACAAGATTCCCCTGAAAGAAGGGATTAAATCATTTAAGCAGAAACTCTGGCAGATTAATCCTTTGCTTTTACCATTGATTGAGAAAAACTTTAAGAATCTTCTTGATGCCAAGATAATAGTTCCACTCTGATACTCTGATTGGGTGGCCAATTTAGTACCTACAAGGAAGAGAAATGGAGAAATAAGGTTATGTGTGGATTTTAGAAATTTGAACAAAGATTCCTTAAAATATAACTATCCATTACCTAAAATGGATCATGTGCTGGAGAAGGTAACTCGATCATTCATAATGTCAATGATTTTGGATGGGTTCTCCGGCTATAACTAGGTGGTTGTTGATAAAGAAGATCAAAAAAAGACTACATTCACAACTCCTTGGGGAACCTTCATGTATGCTTGAATGCCCTTTGCATTAATGAATGCAAGTGGAACATTCTAGAGGGCTATGAACATCGCATTTGTGGGTGATAAGTTTGTAGTGATATACTTGGATGATATCACTGTTTTCTCTAAGTCATATAAGGAGAATTTGGAACATCTTAAGATGAATTTTGAGAAGTGTAGAAAATTTGGGATTTCTTTGAATCCTAAGAAGTCTATTTTTGCTCTAGAAGAAGGAAAACTGTTGGGAAACATTTTTTTCAGAGATGGAGTAAAGATAGATATAGCAAGGGTGCAAGCTGTGCAAAAAATACCCCAACCCAGGAGTAAGAAAGACATTCAAAAATTTCTGGGAAAAATATTTTTTTTAAGGAGATTTGTGTACAATTATATTGAAATTGTAAAGGAGATTACTAATATGTTGAAGAAGGAAAATGAAGTACATTGGACCAAGGAAGCCAGAGAGTCATTTTCTAGGATCAAAGAAGCTTTAAAAGTAGCTCCAGTTTTGATTAGCCCTGATTATCAAAATCCCTTTCAAATATTTTCATTTGCATCACTCAATTCAATAGTTGTTGTCTAGCTGCAGAAAAATGATGAAGGAAAAGAGCAGCCAATTGCTTTCTTTAGTAAGGTTCTCAGAGATTTTGAACTCAAATAAAATATTGTTGAAAAACTAGTATATGCCTTGGTAAATGCCCTAAAGGCCTTTAGAACTTTTGTGTTATAGTCACAGATCATTGCTTGTGTGTGAAATGCTGTAGTGAAGGATGTCTTAGTCCAGAGTGATGTAGAAAGTAAAAGAAAAGTGGATAGATAAGATCTAGGAATATGACCTAGACATAAAGCCCACCAAGACGATTAAAGGGTGGGGATTGGAAAAGTAGTGTACGATGTCAAATTTTCAAGCATTTGGAATCAACTTATTAACACTTGTAAATGAGGAAATAATTAAAGAGGGTGAAGAAAAATCAAATCCACGTATGGAGATCTGATATAAACTTTTATGTTGAAAATGGTACAGGAAAATAGTTCATTATTTATGTTTTCTTTCTTGTCCCCATCGATTGGATAGAACAAGATATATAGCATTAAAAAGCAAGGCACAACTATAGGTGATTGTGGACAGCAAATTGTATTGGAAGGATCCTATGGGAATTTTATTGAAGATTATCATGAAAATTTATGTGGTGGACATTACAGCTGGAAGGCTACCAAACTCAAAATTCTCTAGGTAAGCTTTTATTTGCCCACTTTATTTGGTGATATATATAAGTTTGTCAGAACCTGTTAGAACTGTCAACTTTTTGTTGAGAAAAAGAGGTTAGCTCATTTTCCATTGATCCTAGTCTTCATAGAAGAACCATTAAGACAATGGGGGGTAGACTTTGTTGGAGAAATTAACACACCTTCGAATGGATAGCACAAATGGGTCCTTATAGCCATTGATTATTTCACCAAGTGGGTATAAGCTATACCTACTAAAAAGGAAAATGACCAGGTGGTGATGAAGTTTTTAGAGGAAAATGTTTGTCAACAAATTTGGGTGCCCTGTCAAAATCATAACTGATAATGCTCAAGTGTTCAGTTCATTTAAGTTTGTTGTTTTTGTTAGACGTATAATGTAATTTTTTCTCATTCAACAACATATAATCCTCAGGGGAATGGATTGGATGAATCCACTAACAAAAAAATGATGAAAATTATTAAGAAAACTATTACAGAGAATAAGAAAGACTGGGATTCAAAATTAAAGTTTGCTCTTTGGGTTGTCCGGGTAACTACAAAAAAAGTATATACGCAAATCACCTCTCGAGTTAGTATATGGAACTCGAGGTTTGTTTCCTAGTCAGCTTGTGAAGCCTTTGATTGCAATGATTCAGGAGGCAAAAGAAGAACCCGATGCTCTAATAAGAAGGATGCATACGATAGTGGAGTTGAATGAAAGCGGAGATAAGGTAAGTGATAATTTGATTCTGTATCAATAAATAGTAAAGGGTATTTTTGATAGAAATGCTAAAGAAATTGATTTTAAGGCTGGAGACCTGGTGTTAAGGTGGGATACTAGAAGAGAAGATAAAAGAAGACATGGGAAGTTTGATCCTCTCTGGTATGGCCCATTCAAGATTATAGATGGAAGGGAAAATAATACATTCTTCCTGGAGAATATTGATGGTGAAACATTACAGCTGCCTGTCAATGGGCAGTATCTCAAACATTATTTCCAATTCTGAATCACGAATACACTGTCATTGTAGATACCAAAGTGAATTCATTGTACAATTTGCATACATTTAAAATTAGCAAAGGAATATATGACTCCATTCCTGAGGTGAAGGCGCTAATCTGTGGTTCTTAGTGCTTCTATAACAAAAGAACTATTCCCAGCTGGAGCCATATGTTGTAGCATCCATCATCATTTGAATTTCATTTTTAATATTATCACAAAAATAATTAAATAAAGTTAGATATTATGTTTTAAAAATAAAAAGAGAATTTGAAAGTTTGAAGTAGTGATTTGATTTATAGTATCGATGACATTTAAGTGCAATATAAGGTGGGCCCAAACCATATGCTAAAACATGAGCAGTATTATGAAATATAAAGAAAACGATGACTTAAGAGGTAGGCAAAGCACTCTACAGGGGAACAACGAGCACAAGTTATAACTCGGGCTCAACCCCTGCAATTGACCATGACGTCGATATGGTTGACTAAGATCTACAGCCTGTGATCACTTCAGGGGTTCAAGCTTGATGAAACTCTCGTACACTTCCTACCCCATAGTGGGCCACTAACACTATTTCACTCCAGCTCATCTCCTCCACGTCATCTGCCGCTCTCATTTATTACTGTCCACCTCAACCATTGTACCTTGTCACCTCATCTGCTACTCCATTAATATGTTACATTAATTATAGGGTTTCCCTCCGTTTTGATTACCATATATATAAATTAAAAGTAAAATCCTTGTTACATTAGTCTTTTATTTATAGTACTGAGCAACCTCGCTTCCAGTTCAGCATTTTGAGTCAGCAGCTACCACTAGCAACAATCATCAGCAGCTGTCATTTACAGATACCATGGCCCAACAAGTAAGTTCTTCCTTAGTCATCCATACCCCATTAATGGATGTTGAACGTACAGTCTAAGTGGATGTTGGTGGCCACTCACCTATCCCACTTGGACTCCCATAGCTTTGTCCTTCATTTTTTCAATTTCCTTATTTGTAGCAAAATTTACTATTTTTAGCAGTCTTTTGGGTATTGAACTTCTAGAGTTGTTTTGAGGCCCTAAATGAAGTTTTTTGGGAAATCACGGAAAAATATGCGTATATGGACCGATTTTTATCCTCCCAAAGTTGTAGTGCTCAGATATATCTTTCTAATGAGCTATTGTATGCGTCAAACGAAGGTCGGGTGCGAAACTTACAACCCTCAGAAGTTGATTTACGAATTTACCTAAACGAGGCCCATAGTTTGGCGTTCCATCTACTAGGGTTAGGTTTTTGGATGTTTATGGTTTTCCATTGTTTCTCAATAATAAATAGGCCTTTGAGCCTCATTGTAACATAGTTTATAGGCGTTTAGTCACCACATCTCTTCTCAGAGATAAGCTACCATCACCTTAGTTGGTTTATTTCCATTTAGGTTTGTAAACATATCTTAGTATTTTACATTAATAAAATGAAGTATTATTTCTACTGCATCTCTATGTTTATGGTTATCTATGTAATTTGTTGCATTCTTGTTTAAATCGAGATCAGTGGTATCAGAGTGGTCTGCTTTTTCTCTGTTTTTCTTTGCATGTCCCCAATGATGTCGGGATATAAGGAGTTAGGGCTTGAACTGGTCGAACCTTTGAAAGACCAGCTTCACAAATCCAGATGGCCTCCCATTGGTAGATGAAAAGAAATATGAGGGGCCAGGAGATCCAATCAAAATATTGCTCGAAGAAGCCCTTGAGCGACAAAGGAACACAATGATGAACAACTTTGCCCAGATCTTTTAGCAGCTACCCAGAGGCAACGCATCGGCATCCAACAGAAACTCCAGAAATGCCACACCATTTACAATTCGAGTTAATTTTGAAATCAACATATTCGAGGGTCAGATAGAAACAGATGTTGTCAATAAATGGTTAAATATTCTAGAGGGTTATTTTTCTGTTCATGATTCTTCTTGTTGGGAAAATATTATTTTCGCTATTCTCAAAGCAGCCCCCCACATCAAGGATTGGTGGGAAACCTATAACGAGCAAAAGGATGAAAGTAAAAGCTCAGTATTTTAAGCCACACCCACTTGGAATTCATTCTAGGATGCCATCAAGGAGCAGTACTACCTTGAAAAAAACTATGAGGACAAATACATAAAGTGGACCACACTGCGATAGGGATGGGAGCAATATGTGCTAGAGTTCACAAACATTTTCATACCCTTCGCACACAGTTGGGTGTGAAGGACTCTGATCTGCATTTTGTACTCAAATACTGTGGCTACCTACATAGATACATCCAAGATGATATGGAGTTCCTGAACATCTCCTCGCTGGGCACGATGTAAGTTTACACTGTCAAAATTGAGAAAAGTTTTAAACAAAATAAGCTAGACTTTGGATCTATGAAATCGAAGCAAGGGAAAGGCTTCCCCTAATCGCAAACTAAGGAAAAAGCCAAGATGGGCCAACCAAAGACAAATCCTCAAAGCTACAAGAAAATAACAACAACGCAAAGTCAAAGAAGGACACAGGAAAGTGGTGTGACTTCCATAAGAGCCCCACTCACAACGTAAGTAAATGTTGGGCCAAGCAGTCGTTGATGGCCCAGTTGAAGGCTTCAAAACCGGATGCATGTTCCAACCCTGACTCAAAACCTGATAGTGGGCATGGAAAAGGGAAGTAGATCATTGATGCAGAGCCCAATGTCATTGTTTCCACCGCCAAGATCCAGAAGAATGAGCCCGAAGATCGAGAGGAGGGGGAGCGACTTTTCCACTCACCAATGTGGGTAAAGGGTTCAGTGCTGCAATTCATTTTTGACAATTGGAGCGAAAAGAACCTCATCTCAGTAGAGGTCATGAAGCAATTGGGCCTACTGACTAGGCCACACCCACAGCCTAAGCATTTTTGAGTCCACCAACAATGCCGACTTCCCTATAGCATCAATCCCTTCAGAGACGAGGTATTGTGTGATGTTGCACCACTTGATGTTTGTCATGTATTATTAGGCTAGCCATTATCATGGAGGTGATATGCGATGTACGAGTCAATGCCTCGCGCTCTCATTATTTCCTTAGGTAATTCATTTTATAGGATACTAGAGGTAGCCCCACCTACTGCCACCTTTTTGATCTATGCTAAGAAATGTAGTAAGATCATCTCCTAGACTAGGAAATTTATTTTTTGCCTAGTTCGTCCCCAAAGTAAGGGGAAGATCGTTGCCACATCCATGACCTCAGCGAAAGGTTCCTCAACACAACAATAGAAGCAAAGGGATATGGTATGACAAAACACCAGAAAAAGTTCCCTTCACTCACAGGGGTACTAGACAAGTCTCAAGCGGGTGACAAAGTTTGGTTACATCTGCAGAAAGAATGCCTTACAAGAGCCCATCAGAAGCTCAGATCACTCTGACATGGTCCTTACAACATTACCAAGGTTGTGGGAAACAATGCTTTGGAGCACAGAATTTCTCCATTCCTTCACTTGCACAGAGTGTTCAATTTCGAACGCACTTGACCATGCTTCCCACCATTACTTGACCATGCTTCCCACCAAGGACCAAGTTCGGCATGTTATAACTCCAATACCATTTGTTATAGATCTAACTTGAAAATATATGAAAATACAAATAAACCCAAGAATAACAATATCGAAATAGATAGAAATGATTCACTTTATTAATCAAACCCTTAAGGTAGGGCAACACCATACATTCACTCCTTAGGGAAGGAGAACACTCCATAAGCCATATGCCTATTCATACAATAATTCCTTGACATATCTCAATGGGGAGACTCTAGCCTCTATATAAGCCTCATACATACAATACCATGGGTCATTACTATGGTTCCCTCAATACCATCTATCCGATACCACGGGCTTATTACATTATTGCTAACTACTTGTCATCCCTTACATGATATGGGTTAACCACCTCATTTATTACTATGGCCCATCCATTATTACATTAATCCCTTGGGTACCTCCCTTTGTACCCCATATTATCCCCCCTAGGTATACTACATTCCACCCCCTTAACATCTTTTGTCCTCGAAACATGGGAAGAACACAAATAATAAGATCTACTCAAAAGAGTATTCCATTGGTACCATGCTCATGCATCTAGCCATCCTAGAGAAAGGTGAGTTCTCGATCCAGCTGGTGCCTTGCTCGCTTGAGATGGAAGTTGACCCTCGTAGCAATTCTATGTTGATGTATAGTAGGTGGATTGTCGCCCCTCTTTATATGCCATGCGAGGGTTGTTTTCCTTGTAGCTAATTCGTTGCCATCTTGTTGGTTGTTTTTTTGCGGGGTGATGTGGGTGGTGATATGTTGAAGTTTTAACCCATAGTGTATCTATCTTTTATTTAATACCTAATGGAGCCTAATTGGTATTTGGTACATGTTGTGGTCCTTGCTGTTGCTTCTTATCTCCCAATATTACTTCAGCCACTGAGTCCTCATCTGATGTCTCAATACTTGTAGCCTATTCTGCTTCAGCCTCTGTTTTTGTTTGATTCTCGACCATCAAAGGCTCATCATCTGATGTGTAAGTGTCATTAGAGCTTTTTACTTCTGCCTCCATAGTCTCTGCTTGGGTCTTAATGGAAATATCCTACAATGTAATTTTCTTCTTTTTATACCAGAGCTTCAAGACTTTCTTCTACACATTGATATTCGCAGTACCCACAAATTCCATCCAAAGATATCCCAAAACAACATCCATATTATCCATATCTAAAGTATAAAAGTCACAATGCAACACATACTTATCCATAGAAAGCTTTAAATCTTTATAAACTTGAACATCCTCATTATCAACCTGTATGTTTTCAATGTGTTTTGCTGGAACTTACAAATTTTTTGCCAAATTAACATTGATAAAATTATGCTTGCAACTAGGATTTATAGGCACAATGATCTTCTCCTTCTGAATCAATCCATGAACCTACAATAAGGAGATACTAGCAGAAAATAACCCTTTAGGTTTCCTTGTTTCCTTCTTTCCTGTACCAATATAATCTTTGCTAGGTTTTGTGGTTTTCTCATTTCTAGTATGAGACCATTCATTCGAAAGTAGTTCTTCTATTACATCAGCACTACATAACCTCAGAAACTCACTATCAAGTGATTCCCACCATATAACGACCTCATTTCTCAAATAAGACCCTATTTTGTCCTTCGAACACCCTGGATGGTCCAACTTAGGATGTGCTATAAAATTTTCAATAGAATGTTAGCCTCTCTCATAAAACAATAATAAATCCAAAATAAATAAATTAATTAAATATTCCAAGTTAGGAATTTGTGCCTAACTCTTGGGTTGTTCCTCTAACATAGGAGTTAGTTTAGGTAACTCCTATATTGGTGTGTGTCTGGTGAGAAATTATCTCAACCAAAGGAGAAATTATCTCAACCAAAAGTGTCTAAGATAACACGCACTATCTTGAGAACACTATATCTCATCTATTTATTTGTAACATTATATTCAATTATTTCAGGGAGAATGTGTAATGAGAGAGAAGCATGAGGCTTCAGCCTTTTTCCGCCAATATTGTGTCTCTGGTTTTTATGTGTGATTTATATATTTTTCTGAGTTAATCTCATTTTCATCATGTGGTATCAGAGCTATATAATCCTGTGAGGGAAATATGAGAATAATATCATCGTCGGCCATCACCATTTTGAATTTGAGTTGAAGGATTTGGTGGAAGATCGTCCAGCCCAAAATTACTTTTGATAGGCTGAGTACGCTGAAACGTTGTTGGACAAAGGTTGTGCGTAAGGATTGCATTGTGATTCTGTGCATTCTTGGCGTCCTTGGGGATTTCAAATTTGTCTTCTTCTTGCTCCAGCCATCCCCGATGCCACCCAAGGTTGAAATTAAAGGTGCGGCGGTTGGCGTGATACTTCTTCCGCTGGCTGAGGATATGGAGGGACAAAGAAATGAATTCTTATAAAGATAGAGCGAAGCTATGGCAGCGAGATTACAGAGAATGCTATTCATTTTCGATTCATTCAAATTCCAGCGGCGTTCCCAGGTTTAGCGATTACAGCCACAAGTAACAGAAAGGTAATGCGTGAAGAGAACAACACTTTCAATCTAATTAAAGCTCAGCCTTGCATTGGAAATTAAGGCCCTATTAAGGAAAGCGCATGCAATGTGGATCATATTAGTGTGAAGATCTTTGATTCTATTGTGATGAGTTCCACCATTGGAAAACCTGCAAAGCCTTCGCTGCCTGGTCACCAGCCTTGAGATAATCAACCTTGATTGATTGCTTCAGCTTGATATACACTTGTGATCAAATTAACAATTTTCTCTTGCTGGGAGATAGTTTGCCGCAAAAGATTCTGAAGATATGGAGCAAGAACTGCTACCGGTATTGTAGTATCGACAGGAGGATCCTTAGGTACCTGTGCAGCAACTGCTTGTCTCTGTTCATAAAGCTAGCCACAGAAGGCCAGACACAACACGGTGATGATCATAGTTGTTGCACCTACACTATCATCGTAACTGATGGCCACCCCGATACTCCTAGATAAGCTATCCGATCCCTGTGCTCTCGCTGGTCTGGTGGGCCGATTGTCCATTAGCACGAGTCTGAATGCTTTAGCCTTACATTTGTCATCGTGGTGATGCTTGTGTTCATGCCCAATTTTTTATTCTTCACACAAGACTTCACAGGCTTGGAAGAAGCCGAAGTCAGGAACTCGTTTGGCTTAACATAAACTCTAAGAGAGCTCCTCGGTACAATTGTAGTCTTAGTAAGGCTGGGTCTTGGGGTTATAATCCTGAGCTTACCGATGTCATTCTTTTTGTTCGGTGCAATTGCTTCAACGCCGCCTCCAGTCTGACTAGTCTTAGGGTTTCTGAAAAGCATTGAAGAGTATGAAACCCCGCTCGAAATAAACCTCTTCATGCATATCACACCACCCACCGCCATGGGAAAGGCCGATCTTCTCATCGAAGCCAAGAATTCTAATGGGTGAACAAAAGATTGCAGAAGGTTGGTCACAGTGAGGCCCGAATTTGGCAATAGCTCGTCGATGCCATTCTTATTTTTCTGTGCAATCATTATGAGGACCGAATTGGTTACTTGTTGTGTATATCCTGTAGCATTCGTTGGGTAGAAAATAGGTTGAATTGCAGGACAAGGTCATAAATCTAGCGCTGTTTGTATGTATTCTGAAGACTGGACATTTCTAAGAAAAATATATCAGTTGTTGGTCGATAACAGAAGGCAAATGCATACCTGAAGCAACCAACCAACAGAAGCGCAAATACTTGTGTGGTACATCCAAAAACTGACCGGAGAACTTCGAAGTCAGCCAGCCTAAGCCAGCAACAAGCCAGTAGTGTGAGCCAGTTGGCCCAATGGAAACTTGGTGAGGTTTTTCTCGGTTTTTTTTATTATTATTTAAAAAAAAAGGGGGTTGTATTCAAAGTTGAAAGGGTCATAATTTTTCAAAGTTAAAAGTCATTAAAGGGTTGGTAAAATATTTTTTTTTTGGAGCGATAAGGTGCATTACATTTTGTAAATTTGAAGAATATTTTGTGGAGATATAAGTGTCTTATTTTGTATTTGGAGTGATAAGGGAAAGTTGTTGTAATTCAAAGTATTGTTTTACTTTGAGAGGGATCCTGTCACTATCCATTAAGATTTTGAAGGTGAGTTGTTTCAAAGGGTTGTCAGCTTGGAATTATCATTGCTTCAGATGTACTCAGTGATTAATAAAGATATCATTTTTTTTGGTGTTGATGTGTCCTAGATCCGCCTGAAATTGAATAAGGGGATCTAAGGTACACTATGTGTGTTTGATGGCGCATGTGTTTTATGGATTCATGTTTTTGATTTCTCTTTGTGTCTAGTTTTGACACATAAATGATCTCATTTAACACATATAAAGTTCAATGCAAGCAAGCACAACACCTGTAACAAAATAGTTGCAAGGAAGGATAATTAAGCTCAACACATGCATTTGCGTCACTACAAAAAATAATCAATGTTTTCAACATCGGCATTCTACCTCAGCAAACAATTTCATTCAATACAATCAAGTTCATGAATCTACAGACTCCAGCATTTCAAAACAATGTCTACATCACTACAATCAAGTTAATGAATCTGTAAACTTCAACGTTTCAGAGCACATTCTACATCAACATTGTTGAACTTGTAATCAAACTCAAATCACATTGAATTGTAAAGGGTGCATTCTCGGTTGAAACCGACACCTAAGTCTTGAATTGAGTCATTGTAGTGAATCATTGAAATCATTGTAAGCTTTTTTGGGTGCATTTTCGACAGTGTTCGACACCCTTCCTTTCAAGCAAAATCAAGTGAGTCCATGAGTTTTAACTCCTTGAAACAACCATCACAACAACCAAAACAAGTTCAACTCTAACACCAATCAAGCAAGTTGAGATCGACATCAAGCGAGCGTGGCTATTCATTCAAGTGAGCGTTCACACAAACGCGATCGTCATCAAGCGAGCGTGCCATTCAAGTCCCATAGCAAGCGAGCCTGTCATCTAAGTAACAAAATCAAGTGCAATAGTTCAAAGCACGACATCTACAACAAGAGGGCATGATTTCAAGTGAGCAAGTTCAGATGGCGCAACATATTCAGTTGTTAAACATTCTTCACAGTTTGATCATCTCTAGTGATGAAGACATGGTGCACATCAGCAAAGAAACTCTTGCTGATATTTCACGGCATCTACAACAAACACATGAAACCATTGAGTTTCTTCAACTTGAGTCCAAACTTCAAAGGAATGAATTGCAAGAAAAGAGTGATACTTTCAAGTCTTTGAACCATCCAGATGATAAGTCATTCATCCCAACAACTTCAAGTGTCGAAGTTGTTCATGATCAAATTCAAATTTCTTCCAAACCCATCATCAAGCCCTGGGAAGAAATTCAAAATAACAAGAATCGTCGAGGCTTAGGATATGTCACTAATGACACCACCTTACATATCCCAGATTATTCCAAGCCAATTAAGTTCGCGAGTGCAGGATTTCTTGAACCACTCACCTCAGCAGGTTCTGAGAAAGATGCAGTCCAACAGAATTGCACGCAACCTGAAGTTGAAGTCCAACCGAAGTGTTCTCATTGTCAAAGAACCAGTCATATGGAAGATCAGTGTTTTGATCTCCATCCTTGTTGCCATTGTGGCAAGCATAATCATTCCTCAGAAAAATGTCGCAACCAACAAAAATCAGCCAGATTGAAGATACATTATGAATGGATTGATCCTTGGGAATGGTCATCCACAGTCAAACGATTGTCTCAGTTCTACAACCGACTACAATCACACATAATGCAGCCAGCAGTGAACAGATGATGGTACTCTCATGCAGTTGAATGAGGGAGTACAACAGTGAAACTCTCCTACACCTGAAGGGGGGAGTTCAAATATATTTTGGAGAAGATTGTATCTCCTTTTAGCTGACAAAGGGGGGAAAATGTCAATGAAATTGACAAAGTGGTTGTCAGACTGAAAGTCTCGTCAACATCAACGAAGTAGCCAGTGGGCATCTTCATCAGCCAGTGGGCATTTGTCATCAGCAGTGAGCATCAGCAAATTCGCCAGTGGGCGATCGACAGCCAAAGTAGCAGTGAGCAGCTTTCATCATAGCAAAAGCAACATTGAGTTCTTTTTCGAAATCTTCAGCCAGTGGGCGATCATCATCAGCAAATACGCCAGTGGGCGTTCATCAAATTGTGTCAGTGGACACCAGATGCTGTTTTCAAGCAAAGGACAGTTGGATCCTTTTGCGGCTTGGCACATGATGGAGTTGTCAAGCATCCTTCAGAGATGAATCAAGCATGCAGCTGACTCAGTCTCTTCATTTTGTGGTTTGTTCAGTATCCAGATTTGGCGGTTTTTTCAGGCAATGTTTTTCAGGATCAACATGAGAACTTGGAAGATGGTTCCTCGTTCTTATTTTGGATTTATCATTGAAGCGGGGAATGTTAGCCTCTCTCATAAAACAATAATAAATCCAAAATTAATTAATTAATTAAATATTCCAAGTTAGGAATTTGTGCCTAACTCTTGGGTTGTTCCTCTAAGATAGGAGTTAGTTTAGGTAACTCCTATATTGGTGTGTGTCTGGTGAGAAATTATCTCAACCAAAGGGGAAATTATCTCAACCAAAAGTGTCTAAGATAGCACGCACTATCTTGAGAACACTATCTCTCATCTATTTATTTGTAACATTATATTCAATTATTTCAGGGAGAATGTGTAATGAGAGAGAAGCATGAGGCTTTAGCCTTTTTCTGCCAATATTGTGTCTCTGGTTTTTATGTGTGATTTATATATTTTTCTGAGTTAATCTCATTTTCATCATAGAAGTCCAATCATCTTTTCCTTTAAACAACTTACTATTATAATCCATGAAGAGGGTTTGTAAAACAAATCGCTTACTTGGCGAAAATTTGAAATGGCCACAATTCCATCAGTATTGCTCAGAATCTCTATTATGACCTGTCTTCATAAATGGAACAACCATTCTACATCTTCCCATGTGGTAGAAATCTCGATCTAGCCACTGAAATTTCAAATCCGCATTACAATTGTCCCACCGTCATAAAAAAAAATTCTCAAAAAAGAGTTGATTTTAAATCAGCGATGTCTCCCTCATTCGGACTTCGATTCGACTGATTTTTGTTTGAAATTGGGTATTTTTTCATAAAAAAATCTATATCTGCAATTAAATTCTACATATTTGGCACCAAAACATATGAATCTGTGCCGCAAACTCGCCGCCCCGAAAAAATGTCTGCAACACCGCTGATTTTTAGATCAGTGATATCTCCTTCATCTGGACTCCGATTCGGCAGATTTTTCTGCTGAATTCGGGTATTTTTCCACAAAAACTCTAGATATATAATTAGATTTTGCAGATTTTGCACCAAATTGTACAGATCTAATTTTCAAACTCACTGCCCCGAAAAAATGTCCACAGCAACACTAATTTTTAAATCAGCAAAATCTCCTTCATCCAGACACTGATTCGACTGAATTTTTTTCAAATTGAGTATTTTTACGTTAGAAACTCAGATATACAATTAGATTCTATATATTTTGCACCAAAATGTATAGATCTAATCTACAAACTCGCCGACCCAAAAACTTTCCTACAAAAAAAAAAAAATCTCCACTTTGCCCAAGAAAGTGCTCTGATACAACTTGTTATAACTTTGATACCACTTGTTATAGATCTAACATGAAAATATACGATAATACAAATAAACTAGAGAATAACAATATCAAAAAAGATAGAAATCATTCACTTTATTAATCAAACCCTTAAGGTAGGGCAACACCATACATTCACTCCTTAAGGAAGGAGAACACTCCACAAGCCATATGTCTGTTCCTATAATAATTCCTTGACATCTCTCTATGGTGAGTCTCTAGCCTCTATATAGGCCTCATACATACAATACCATGGGTCATTAGTATGTTTCCCTCAATACCATCTATCTAATACCATGGGCTTATTACATTATTGCTAACTACTTGTGGTCCCTTACAAGATACGGGTTAACCACCTTATTTATTACTATGGCCTATCCCATTATTACATTAATCCCTTGGGTACCTCCCTTTGTACCCCATATTATCCCCCTGGGTATACTACACAGCAGATGGAGGAACTCAACACAATGGGGACCATTGTTTCCTAAGGGGAGAGGAATGATCTAGGTGGATGTTGGTGGTGACCCACCTATCCCACTTGGACCCTCACAATTGCCTCTTTCATTTTTTCAGTTTCCTCATTTGCATCACAATTTACTTTTTTTAGCAATTTTTCGGGTTGTGAACATCCGGAGCCGTTTTGAGGCTCTAAATGGCATTTTTTGGAAATCTAGGAGCAACATTGGTCCATCGATTGATTTTTCTCTTCCCAGAGTTGTATTTCTTGGATAGATATCTCTAACGAGCTATTGTATGCGTCAAACTGAGATCGGGTGCCAAAGCTACAACCCCGAGAAGTTGATGTACCAATTTACTCAAACGGAGCCCACAATTTGGCGTTTCATCTTCTAGGGTTAGGTTTTTGTATGTTTATGGTTTTCCATTGTTTCACAAAAATAAATAGGCATTTGAGCCTGATTGTAACACAGCTCAGAGGCATGTAGCCATCACATCTCTTCTCAGAGATAAGCTACCATCGCCCTAGCTAGTTTATTTCCATTTCTGTTTGTAAGCATATCTCAATATTTTACATTAATGCAATGAAGTATTATTTCCGCTACATCTCCGTGTTTATGGTTATCTCTGTAATTTTTCATTTTCTGGTTTAAATCTGAATCAACGTGATGTTTTGATACACTCTACATAATTAAGCACCTTTCACTATATCAAGGAGTCATTCTGAATCATGAAAAGTCCCCTATATTCATGGCAATGGTTAGGTCAGGTGCTTTAGTAGGTTCTGTTCTAAGGACTCATTTTTTCCCTGAATCCATTCAATGGTTAGCCTCAGCAACGTACCCCAAGAAGTTTTTTGTAATGAATCAATCAGGGGAGAGTGTTTTCCAAGTAACCTCTCAATTAATTCACCAAGCTTTGAATTACCCTGCATCTGGATCTTACACCACATTTACTAAAGAGTCTTTGGTTTCATATTATGATACCTATCCCTTCAGGAGTTTTATCATGTTACCTCTTTCCTGGCTCCTAAATCTAGTCAATTCTCTCTAGATGGGAATCTGTTCTCTTTAGACATTTTTGCAGTTGATATAAGAACTATCTTCCAAGTAATTTCTAAGATTCTAGGAAGAGAAGACTCCAAGCAGGTTAATAAATTAATGCTAACATTTTTCTCTTTAATTATGAATCCAGAGGTAGTACTATATATTCCAACATTCTCGGTGGATACTATCAATACTGAATTGATGACATTGCCCCTTACTAGGTCCTTTAAGTTTCCTTTAGTTATTACTTATTTATTTTGGTACCAAAATGCTAAACATTTTATAGGTTTGGGAATAAATGTTGTTGACATAAATAAAAAGAAGCAACCAGTAGTATTCTAGATAGACCTAATAAGGGGTGATCCAGGAGATGGTGGTTTATTTTAGCTCACTTCTTTATTCCTTCCAGTGGCTTATAAGATCTTCAATGGAACCTTGCCCCCAACATTTCTTCCTAAATATCAAGAATTCCTTCAATTGAGTAAAGATGTGAGTTATGGAGACTGGTTTATATTTGAGGAACATGCAGAGATCAAGCTTTATGGAGCCTCTGTCAAACCATATAGGTTACCAAAATTTGTGTCAATGAGGCTTTTTGCAGTTAAAAGAGTTTGAGTGTAGATTAAGTTATTTCATTAAATTTCCCAAAGAAGTAGGACCCTTCATTGCGAACACCAGGCAGGTTGCCCAAGAGGTCGAGAGATTATTTAATTATATGTGTATTTTACAGGGGGTTGAGTGGGCTTATGACCCTCACCAAATTAGTTCAAAAAGAAGGCTAGAGAATGGATATTCAAACGTTGTGGATGAAGGTAGACCAGAAACAGAAAAATTAGCAAATGAAGGTTTGCAAAACACTCAAGGGACAGAGATTGAAACCTCTAGCATCATGGAAAAAGGAGTAAAGACGGATAGAGAAGAAGTTATTGATTTGGTTGAGGAAGAATTTGAAGCAGCAAAAAGGACTAAGCTTCTGGATGCAATGTCTTCATTGTAACCTAGTTTAGTAATTTAGTTGGGATAAATAGGGGGTGCCCCAGCTTCCCCATCTTCCAGATAACTTTTTCATGATGAGGTCCCTTTAATTCAAAGTATGTTTTCTCAAATAGCTGATAGTAACTAGAAAGTGAAGTTAAAATGGAGGCTCAAGATGAGTCTGAAGTTGCTCCTAAACAAACTAGATTGTTGTCTGTTATGGATTTTGAGAAAAATCAACTTAAAATTTCTTTCTCTCATCCTACTGAAATACCATTAGGGTACACTAGTAATTTCAACATTGTAAATTTGACTGTTGACACTCACAAGCTTCCAATGCTTGACAAGATCAATTTGCACATGCAAATAGGGCAATTGATCGTAACTGATTTACATAAAACAAATGTAGCAGCTATTAAAGAAGAGAAAATGCTAAAAAAGGTAATTCAACAATTGAAGTTGGAGAAAGCCAACTCCAGAGCTTTGAATGCTTAGGTGGATGAACTAAAGAAAATTATCATAAAAATAGGTGCCAATATGGATGATCAACCTACGATTCAGAAATTGTTGCAATGTACTAAGTCGGAGATTGGGATTTTGAAGAAGAAATTGAATCTACCCACAGGTTAGTATCCCATTGCTATAGTGATAGCTGAAGTTGAAAATGAAAATGAAAATATCCTACAAGATGTATTGCAGAAAACCAAAGAAGTTTCTTTACTTAAATAATCTTTAGATAAACTACAACAATAGGTAGATGATCATGTATGTACAATAGTAATGCCAGCCAACACAGATGATCTAGCAGCACAGGTATTACAATTGGGAACAGAGCTTAAAATGGTTGATCATGATGTAAAGAAAGCACAAAGAGAATTGGAAATAGCCTGTAAGCTATTGAATTTGAGTGAAGAGGAAGGAGGTATGGAGAAATAAAATGCCAAAAAGTATAGGGAAGATCTTCTAAGGGCTGAAGATTAAATTAAAAGGCTGAAGGAAAAGATGAAGGGAAATATGTCCTTCATTCAAGCCAGGGAAATCCTATGGGATGAAATCATTGAGATTATCAAGGGCATCCGGGAATTCCTTGTTATTATCTCTGAGGAGAAAACAATAGTCCAAGACATGGAAGGTGTGGTCATGAAAAATAAGAAAAAATATTTAGATAGATCAAAGTTTGCAAAGATAATGATAGATTTCATTATTTCTAAATCTAATTCAGAATTAAAGGAGCATGACGTGCTAGATAGAGCATTATGCACAATATATTTCAATAAGATGATTGTCAGAAACATTTACAGAAATACTACTGAGAAGAAGATAAATGAGATGAAGGAAGCAGTTTCCATGTTTAACATCTTGTTTGATAAAAGAGTTAGAGTTGGACTTCCTTCTTCCTAGGATTTACAAGGAAAGTTGTTGCCATGGAAGACATATCAGACTTTTCTAGTTTAGGCAAAGAGAAAAGTTGATAACACTCATGAAAAGATAGTAGTATTAAAGGGAGCTACTATTATGAACTACGTTAACAAAGATTTTAATCTTCTATGGAAGGTAAAGACTCTATTTATAAATAAGCCTACTTATAGTAGGATTACAGCATGCAAAATAGCACTTGAAAAATCTGAAGAATCACCAAATTCAAATGTACCATTATGGAGAAAATGTAAAGAATGGATGATTACAGGACCACCTACTCAAGCCACAGATTCAAACACGAGAATCAATCACCAATCATACTTTAATTTATGTTACTTCATGTTATCTTATTTCCTAAGATAAATGAGGTGTCTTTTACCGTCTAGTGTAATATCTTGTATGACTTTTACTTTAGATAGTTAGAAAGCAGTTAAGCAGTTTGACAGTTTTTGTGGTTACCAACTGTCTCACAATGTATAAAAAGAGGGAAAATTATAGAAGAATGTTCTAAATTTTGGAGGAACCTGAAGACTATGCTATTGTGTACTCGATAGACTGATGATTAATGAAAGAATCAAGAGTTTTCCATACAGTGTTGGGTATGATTTTGTAATTTCTCTGTTATACGTCATTATGTTTCTTCCTCTCTTTGAATATGGTAATGAAGTTGCAGGTCTTTGTTTACTTATGTGAATAAAGTTAAAATTCCTTAAAAGAGTGCTCCCATATTTAAATCTCTTTCTTCTATATGTCTTCTAAGCTACAGATAATAGTTCTTGCTAAACACAACATGTTATCTTTAATTTCTAAAGATATTCTTCACATAGCATTTACATGCATCATCACATGTCATTTTGAGATTTTCATATTAGCTAAATATTCAGTGTTCAAAACCAGGTCCTTCAAGTCCTTCATGTGAAGATTCATTATACAAATAAGTGACATGCATAATAAAATTTAATGTTTGAACCACAATTTTTCCACAACTAGGAATTGGCTTCTTAAGGGACAACAGTATCCATGTCCCCTTCTCAACCCATTTTAAAATTAAAATACAAAACAAAAATAATCACATGAAATTCATAAGAAAAATACAACGAGGCTTTCACATTCCCCTCCCCATGCATACCTGATTCTAGTTTTTATTCAACAGGGTTGTGCATCTGAAAATATTCCAACTTTAACAACGCCATAATCCCTAGACTATAGCTCTTTTACCAGTGGCACTAACATTTAAAATTGGAGATGTCTATCACTAGAGTATGTAGTTTATTTTACGTATCTAGTATTCTCTTTGGAATATGGCTGTCACTATTAGATCCATGCCCACTCTTCCACCGTACCTTCTCCTCCCCTTAATGGTCCATATTTTCATCTGTCACCTCCACCTCTTCCATTTTTTGTTCTACTCCACCCCGATGGTCCGAAACCTAGGTTCTAGAGGCTATCCACTAATGTGTACCCCCAATTTAAAAAAATGCCAGGGAAGCTTGTAGATCCTTCCACAAGGAGGTCATCCAACAGGACAAAAGAAACTCAAGATGTTAGAAGTAGAGGTCAAAGTTGAGAGAGCTTCACTAAATGAAGAGGAAATTGGATTTTAATTAGAAGAATTCTTCTAACGTGAACTTTGTCATGCCTGAGACAAAAATTGTTTCCATATTTTAGCATTATAGTAGCATACCAAGTCATTCTTAGTTTTAGTGTCTTATTTCATGGCCTTTTAGGAATTATCTATTTTATTTTTTACATGTGTAAGTCCTCTAGTGAATAAGTTCTAAGAGTTCATGGTGGTTTTTGTTTCCATTTTGACAATTTCACTAATAATATATTTTGTATGTATTAATCCTTAACAATGGTAAATTATATTCAATGTAGTTTCCCTCAGGGTAGCCCAGTAGTAGTTACTCAATCTTTTTATGAATTCTCTTCTTATACTAGTGTTTAGACTTTCAAGTTTGTAGGGAGACAAATTAATTTAAACAACCTATATGTCATAAATACATGCCTAAATATCTATTGATAGAATTGACATCTTACCAATGTTAAAATAAATTATTTTAAGAAAATAATAAATGGATTATATAGTTTTTATTATTCCTGTTGGTGCTATAATAATAATAAAAGTTATAATAATAATAATAATAATAATAAATAGAAGAAGAAGAAGAAGGAGGAGAAGAAGAATAAGGATAAGAATAAGAATAAGAATAAGATTATAGATTTTAAGTGGGCGTAGCTAGAGTGTTTTGGAGGAAGGGTGTTACACTCTGCTACACAAATTCAAAGCCTATTTTTAACATGCTTTCTCTCTTAATGAGATAATTATTGATTCTTGACATGACATTTAGCCTTATACCTAGTGTATTTCCTTCTGAAACACATTATGATAAAAAAGTATTGTTTTCTTTCAGTAGTGTATAAATACCTAGTTGGTTTCTTAAAAAAACATATAATGTAAAAATAAAAATAAAAATCTAGTTTACCTTGAGAAATACATCATGCAAAAAAAAGCTTCAAGTTGGTCTAGCTTGACTGGTTGCAGGAAAATTATTAACCTCTGCACATGAATTCAAATCTAACTTATGACATAAAGCTATTTTTCATGTACTAGAATTGTTATATTAATACATACTTTTTCCCCAATGATACATTATTCGACCCCCCTTTTTCACCAATTTTAACTCTTCTACCATGCACTTCCTTATCATTTTGACATAACAATGAAGGATTGGGTTTAATGTGTATTTTTCTATGAATGAGAAGTTCCAACACTTATTTTGGGATCGATATATTAGCACACTTTCAGGAGAACACTGAACATGGTTTTTATCAGTATTGATGTTTTTATGCTCCCATTTGAGTCAAAGGGCTCCCAAACTACATGTGTGGATTTATGGAAAACAATTAATGATTTAGCCCCAAATTCACAACAATTTTCAAACAACCAACTTCGTCCTCAATTTTCATGCATATGAGAGTGAATATAAAAATTATGGGAGATGGTTTTTCTCCCAGTATAGAAAATTGGGTAAGGCATGGGGATTTTTCAAACATTCATCATGATCTTAGAGATGCAATAGGTTTTGTGAGGCAGATTTGTTAAAAATGCACAGATTTAATTTTTTTTTTAATGATGCACATATTTGAAGAAAATGGGCAATTACAACCAAAATTTGTAATGTAATATGTATAAAAACCCTATGATGGAAGAGAGTATGTTATTCTGATTTCATATTGTTAGTATGGAACTTGAGCATATGGTTGTTAATGTAAAAGACTGATTGTTTTTTAATACAAGATTCTAATGTCAACTTCTTTTTCTCATTTTTGGTGTATTTTATGATAGCTTCTTCTATGTGATTTAATATTTTAAAAAAGGGTATAAGCTAGAATAATACAAGAATTATAATGTCAAGTTCTTCTTCTCATTTTTGGTGTATTTTATGATAGTTTCTTCTCTGTGATTAATATTTTAAAAGAGAGTGCGAGCTAGACTAGTAAGACCCACCAGACCAATTCGACACCTCCCTAGTTGTATATTTTTAGTGTGGTTTGTAGATATAGTGAATAGTTTTTGTTCATTTAGAAGTATTAGTGTATTGACCATCATGATTTATTTACAAATTTACTAGATATATGTATGCTACTTATTACACTTTGTTTCCTTGATATTTATAAAACACTTTTACTTATGCTCGTTTAGCACTTATTTCTCGAAGGGTCCAACTATTAGTGTGACATATCTCCTTAATATTATTGCATTACTCAATTGCACGGATAAAAACCATAAACTATCACAATAACTCTATTATATGCTTGTAGGTGATTTTTTGGGAAACACATTGATGGCACGAAAAAAATGGAAACACGTAGTAAGAAATCTGAAAGCTTTACTATGACACATGCAGAGGATGATGAAATGCAACATGATATATCAATATTACCAGGCCAAGTGCAAATTTTTTTTTTCTCAAAAAAAATAATAGAAGCTAAGATGGAATTTAATATCGATGGTATAGAAGAAAAGCTTAAAGAAACATGGATGATTTAATAAATACATGGAAGGTTTAAAGGAATGTTTCACAAGCTTGCTACAATAAATGCTTCTTAATAGCAGAAAGGTAGTAGAGGAAACTAATGATGAGAAGAAAAGAAATGTTAATCATGATTTCATACTCTAACGTTGTATTGAAGACCCACCATATTTCAAGAATAAATATGAGGGAGTTTGATGGAAAGGATCCCATAAGATGGATACTACCAATGGACCAATATTTTGATCTCCATAATGTGCAAAACACATAAAAGGTACACATTTCCACTTTATAAATTAATGTCAAACTTTGTAAGAGGTTACGACCATCTCAATGGAACAATTATTGTGACATCCACGTGATCCCTCAAGGTATGATTGAATCCATTTAGCATCCATTTAGTGGAGTCAAGGTTATGCCAGGGAGTTGGCTACGTCAACAATCCAGCATAATCAATAGATGGCATTGACCACTGAGACTTAATGGATGGAAAGGTTTGATGGTGAGGAACTATGCTTATCAACACGAAGCCAATGACCTAGCAAAGATGAAGGTGGCACAACGTAGGTCAACATGCTAGATGCCAAAGGTCGAGTTTTCTTTGTTTACTACTGAGGAATCAATCAATGATCGATTCAGTCATCCCATGGCCAATTGCAGTAGTAGCAACAATAGTCGTGGAAGTAAGCGAGAATCACAGAAAGAGGCTTGGGCATGGAAGAAGGGGCTATCCTGACCATCATTGATGCTCAAGTTTTATGATTATGCAAGGCCACTTGGTAGAGTGGGCACCAGATCAATACGTGTGTTCTATGCTCAGGCAACCTGTGATTGTTGAAGTGGATGATATGATGATAGTATAGGAAATTTGAACTATTGCATCATTGGATCCTTACACCCCCTCGATTCATGGCCCTCTTCTCATTGTTGCATGAGCTAGCAAGGAGGAACCTTAATGTTCATGCAATGAAGTGGTTTTTCAGAAGCAGATGATATGCCTAATTGTTCAACACTAATTTGTTGACTGGCACAGGATAAGGTGATATGGTTGCAAGAAATCCATATACAAATCTTCAGTGAACACTAGAATGCATGGCAATATTGTCAAGTTTTGTTGTTTGAAATTGATACATGTCTCGGTTAAACTGTTTCATACATGCCACTTGTACCGAGTAAGAAAATATATGTCGTAAGACCATTTGGTTTGCTGGAAGCACTTAGGATTAAATTACATATATCCACTTCACGATATCATTTGCCACACGTTTAATAGGTTCAAAGGCTTGTGCCGAATTTAGAACATTTTCCAATGTCTACAAAAATTGTGCTGACTGAAAAACATTAATATAGTATGGTTATACTATATTAAGAAGCACATAAATACATTGAGATGACTCATTGTCCAACAAGGAAATTTGTTAAAATAAACACTCTAAAATTAGAGTTTTGAGGGATTATAAGAAGGCAGGAATGCACCAGCCATAAGCAGAGGGAGTGCAACAGACTCAATTCCATTTCAAGAGTTGAAGTTCAGATTTGAGTGCAAAAGGTAGAGAACCATTGCGCTAGATTGGTGCATAGACAAGCTTGAAGTTGTGAGTTAGTCCATTTTGGGCTTTCCTAATTCATACAAAAACCAAGTGCAGTGATTCAAAAGCCTCGACATAGGTTTCAAGGTGCTTTGAAGACACTGGAAGGGTCCTTTCTGTGAGTAAATAAGTCGAGATTCTGAATTTCAGTATAAAAACAAGCTGAATCTTATGTCAAGTTGAGGGAGGTTTGATTTGTAATCTTGTTACTATTGATGTTTTCTTGATTTTAGTAGAGGCTCGAGTCTAAATTCTAAGACTCTTTTGTTTTACTGCAATTGAAAAATTCATTGGTTGAATGTGCATGTGAATCTGCGAGAGCTCTTTGCACTAGAGCATTTCCATTCTAGCGAAGTAGCACAATTGTGGCAGCAAATGTAACATACCTCTTTTTCACTGAAATACAACTGGCCAAGACTTTTTGCGTAGGGATCAGAGATGTAGCCCGAGAAGGGTGAGCTCTGTGATCAACATCAGTGTTCTCTATATTGTTGATTTGAGTAACTTTTGTTTAAAGTTATTTACAGTTAATTTCATTTTTGATGAAGTCATCTGTAATGAAGAACTAATTAACAAAGTTGTATGAAGCATCATTTTAATCATTCTTTCCAAGAAGAGAGGAAGATCTAATTTCCACATTCCATATCAATAATGCACATTATCATCCCCATTTAAAACACCACACTGGTTCATTTCAATCTCAACAAACAACCTTCAATTTTTGTCCTAAAAGTAACCTAGTCTTTGTACAATAATTAAGTTGAACTTCCCAAGCAATTTACCTCCCTTAGTCCGTTGGTATCCATGTCCCTTACTCAACCCATTTTAAAATTTTAAAATTAAAATACAAAACCAAAAATCATCACATGGCATTCATAAGCCAAATACAACTCGACTTCCACATTCCCCTCCCCATGCATACCTCACTCTAGCTTTTATTCAATATGGTTGTGCATATAACAACCATCCAACTTTGACGACGCCATGATATTTGAACTATAGCTCTTGTACTAGTGGCACTAACGTTTGAAATGGGAGATATATATCACTAGAGTATGTAATTTGTTTTACGTACCTGGTATTCTATATGGAATATGGACTTCACTATTAGATCCATGCACACTTTAACACATTAACTTCTCCTCCCCTTAATGGTCCATATTTTCCTCTATCACCTCCAAGTCTTCCATTTTTTGTTCTACTACACCCTAATGTCCCAATACTTAGGTTCTAGATGCTACACACAAATGTGTTCCCCCCATTTGGAAGAAAACCATGGACGCCTCTAGATCCTTCCATAGGGAGGTCATCCAACATGACAAAAGAAGCTCAAGTTGTTAGAGGTAGAGGTAAAAGTTGAGAGAGCTTCACTAAATGAAGAGGAAATTGGATTTTAGGTAGAAGAATTATCCTGATGTGACACTTTTCATGCTTGAGACATAAATTGTTTCCACACTTTAGAATTATACTAGCATACCAAGTCACTCATATCTCATGCACTCTCTAGATAGGAGGCTAAGCATATATACCACTAGGTTTATTGAATATGATGGAAAGATAGGGTAGGATTCTTGTCACCCTCTATTCATAACTGTCAGATAAATAGGAAGACATCTTAGTGACAATAGTAATGATGGGAATACATGCACATCCCATTCCAAACGAATTACTCAACGAAACTATCTCCTCTAATTTCTCATTTTTAGTGTTTCATTTCTTGGCCTTTTAGGAATTATCTATTTAATTTTTTTTACATACCTAAGTCCTCTAGTAAATAAGTTCTAAGAGTTCATAGGGGTTTTTTTCCATTTTGACAATTTCACCCTTCATATATTTTGTATGTATCAATGCTTAATAGTGGTAGATTATATTCAATGTAGCTTTTGTCAGGTTGGTCTTGTAGTAGTTCCTGAGGCTTTTTATCAATTCACTTCTTAGAATAGAGTGTATACTTTCAATTTTGTAGGGAGACAAAGTAATTTAAATAGCCTCTATGTAATACATACATGCCTAGATATCTATTGATAGAATTGACATCTCACCAACGTTAAAATAAATTATTTTAAGAAAATAATGAATGAATTATATAGTTTTTATTGTTGCTGTTGGTGATATAATAATAATAATAATATAGACATTAAGTGGGTGTAACTAGAGTGGTTGGGAGAAAGGGTGTTACACTCTGCTACTCAAATTGAAAGCCTACTTTCTAACATGATTTCTCTCTTAATGAGATCATTATTGATTCTTGACATGACATTTAGCGTTATACTTAATAGATTTCCTTGGGAAACACATTATGTTAAAATGTATTTTTTCCTTCAGTAGTGTATAAATACATATTTGGTCTCTTAAAAAAAACATATAATGTAAAAATAAAATTAAAAATCTAGTTTACCTTGAGAAATATATCATGCGAAAAAAGGGTTCAAGTTTGTCTAGCTTGAGTGGTTGTAGGAAAATTATTAACCTCCCCACTTGAATTCAAATCTAACTTATGACATAAAGCTCCTTTTCATGTCCTAGAATTTTTATACTAATACATTTTTTTCCCCCATGATACATTATTTTACCGACTTTTTCCACCAATTTTAAGTCTTCTACCATGCACTTCCTTATCATTTTGACATAAACATGAATGATTCAGTTTAATGTGTATTTTCATATGAATGAGAAGTTTCAACACTTATTTTGGGATCTATATATTGGAACACTTTCAAGAGAAAAACAATCATGGTTTTTATCTGTAATGATGGTTTTATGCTCCCATTTGAGTCAAAGGGGTCCCGTGTTGGATGTATGGAAAATAATTAATGATTCAACCGCAAATTCGTAGTAGTTTTCAAACAACGAACTTCATCCTCAATTTTGTGCATATGAGAGAAAATATAAAAATTATGGGACATGGATTTTCTCCCAATATAGAAAATTGAGTAAGGCATGGGAATTTTCCCAAAATTTGTCATGATCTCAGAGATGCAATAGGTTTTTTGAGGCAGATTTGTTAAAAATGCACAAATTTCCAATTTTTCAATCATGCAAATATTTGAAGAAAATGGGCAGTTACAACCTAAATTTTTAATGTAATATGTATAAAAATCCCTATGCTAGAAGAGAGGATGTTATTCTAATTTCATATTGCTCGTTTGGACCTTCAACATATGGTTGGTGATGTAAAAGACAAATTGAATTTTAATACAAGAATTCTGATGTCAAGTTCTCCTTCTCATTTTTGGTGTATTTTATGATAGTTTCTTTTCTATGATTTAATATTTCAAAAGAGGGTACAGGATAGACTGGCAAGACACACTAGATCAACTCGACACCTCCCTAGTTGTATATTTTTATTGTGGTTTGTAGATCTCATGAATAGTTTTTGTTCATTTACAAGTATTGGTGTATTGACCATGATGATTTCTTTACAGATTTACTAGATATATGTATGCTACCTATTACACTTTCTTTAGTTCATATTTATACAACACTTTGACTTGTGGTCATTTAGCACTTATTTCTCAAAGCGTGCAACTATGAGCATGACATATCTCCTTAAAATTATTACATTACACAATTTCATGGATAAAAACTATAAAATATAACAATAACTTTATTATATGCTTGTAGGTTATTTGTTAGGCAACATTTTGATGCAAGTTGTTTCAAGGTTTTAGTCTTCTTGCAGATCTGAGATATTTTAACGAAGTGCATAGTGAAGCATAATTATCATTTATTGATGCCCTGAAGAAAAAAAATGGAAACACCTAGTAGGCAACCTGAAAGCTCTACTATGACACATGTAGAAGATGATGAAATGCAACCTAATATATCAATATTATGAGGCAAACTGCAACAAATTTTTCTGTCATAAACAGTAAAAGAAGCTAACATGGAAGCTAAAAATGATGGTATGGAAGAAAAATTGAAAATCAACATGGATGATTTGAAGAAGTACATGGAAGGTTTGAAGGAAGGTTCCACAAAGTTGCTACAATAAACGCTTCCTAATGGCGAAAAGGTAGTAGAGGAAACTCATGATCAGAAGAAAAGTAATGTTAATCATGATTTCATACTCTAACATTGTATTGAAGACCCACCATATTCCAAAAATCGATATGAGGAAGTTTGATGGCAAGGATCCTGTAACTTGGATACTACATATGGAGCAATTTTTTGATCTCCACAATGTGCAAAAAACACAAAAGGTACACATTGCAACTTTATAATTAAAACCCAATCAATTTGTATGTTATCAATGGCGTTTCTCTCATAAAAAAATTATCACTTGATCAACTTTTACTGAGGAAATGATAACACATTATTAGGATACAAAGAGCAACACCTTCTTTAGAAAATTTATAAATCTCAAACAAAAGAGGTGAATCGTGGAGCACATTGAGGACTTCCAAAAATTGAATATAAGGGTAGATGATGCCATCAACAAATACATTATCTACAATGTAAATCCAATGCAACCATGGATTACATTGTATGCAAAGAAAAAAAGGGGGATGGTGACGAGAAATAATTTATACGATTTGATGGTAGAACATGATTTATCTTGATCATTAAAATAAAATATGTCAAATATTTGTCTCTATAGTTGAGTGGCTAGCTAGATCATATACAAATATGACATCTTTGGTTGTTCCTCACATGGATTACTCAATCTACTGAACATAAGGATATGGTGCAACAACTCTATAATATGTGAACCTCTAAATCCCTCACATATATAGTTCTAGTATCGATGTTTCAAACTATCAACTGTGGTTCATCTTTGGAAAAAAGGGAATTAAAAAAATGATCAAGACAAAGGAGTGAATAAAAAGAGTAACAATAAATCTAAAATATTAATAAAATAAATCAAATTATTTTTATTTATTTAAGCACTTTCATTTTTAGATAAAAATTGGTCACTTGATCACATTTCCCCACTAGGAACTTTTGAAATCCAAAATTTTACTTCCTTAGTTAATATAAAGACATGTTGAGGGCCCAGAAATCGGGTCAACAACAAGGGGGGTACCCACCCAGTCCGGAACCTGGTTGGTGGGTCCTTGCCCGTTTGGTGTAGCGAGTCCCACTGAGGATAATGGGACCAGCTTCCCAATCTAAAGGTTATGTGTGTGTGTGTAGATTTTGATTATGCTGATTCTAGAAGTATTTAAGAGCTAACTCAAATCTAACTTGTAAACAGACTCTACGCTATTGTAATATAATGAAAACAACACATCTAATCTATGCTAACCCGGGATATATCTCTTCTATTATGCGATCTAAAAAGATTTCGAACAATAACTGGTAATAAAGATCATTTAGCTATCATAAGAATATAAATCAATTAAGATGAACCATTCTGCATAAGAAGTTAGGCAAAACAGTTGTGAACAGCATATCGCATAATAAGTCATTCATATGTCAAGCATAAACAAATAATTCCACCATACAAAAGTGCCAAATGGTAACCCAGACATTCATGCATACACATACAAACAACTAAAACTGCATATCACTCTAAGAATATAAGCAGAAATTGGTCAAGAGATAAAAGTACCATTTATGATTGATTTCACTCACAAACTTCAAGCAATAACGATTTATCTCTACTCACTTCTAACATCTACTAAGAGTACAGAAGTGCAACATCAGTAGCAGACATTAAAATGCAAACATAAATAAATATCGATCCTTCCATTCATCAAAACATCCTCTGAGGGTGTAGAAGCGCATGTTCCGAGAACAAGTTTTTGAAAAATTTCTGGACCCTTCTCTAAATGCATGAGAAGGGTTAAAATACTATTTCCTAATTCTAATAATAGTATCATTACAAACTTTTAGGATACGGTTTTCAAATGACCGTCCTTTTTCTAATCTAGTTAAAGCAGAGAAAAAACAACATTCTAAATGAAATCACTTATGAACTTGGTCTTTAAAGTTGCAAGTATCTATCATAGGCTTGAGGAGAGTCGGCTGACTGATTTCTGCGCTGAGCTGGGCTGCGAAAACGGCATCTACAAGAGCTGGCACTAACTTCTCGGCTGCGTTTGTAATGCATTTCACCGTCATCCATTGGCTGTGTGGTTTAACCAAATACGTCCAGTAACATTCCCAATTCAGTCTGGCCAATGCTTGGATTGCCTTCCCTTTTGCTTGTGCTTTCTGCCTCCATTCTGTTTCCAGTTGCAACTTGTTTGGTAGGTACCCCGGGGTGGTCTCTGCAATTAAATTTTCCCTGTGTAAATTCTCATTTACACAGTCGATAAGAGTGCTTGCCTGTGTCGCTGCTGTCTCTGCTGCCTGCTCCGCCCGCGTGATTTGATCGTCCCATTTATTAAAGAGAAACTATTTATGATTTTCATTAATCCTGGGTGCACCTGCTTTTTTCCCTTCCTCATCATCTTGCCAAGTCAAATATTTTGTCACCCTTTTGTCATTCTGATCATAGTCGCTCCGCAAATCCACCACTTGACTGGTGATTTTGTCACTCAGCGCACAATAGTAACTCCACTGTGATATTTTACGTCCCAACTCTTCCTGTTGCTGCAGTAGTTTCTCGTTCAAGCCGATAGATTCTGAGATAAACTCTGCCAGCTTAGGCTCATCTTTATGCATTTCTTGCAAAGTCTGCAATTGTTTTTATTTTTCTTCAAGACTCCTTTGATAGCCTATCTGCATCCGTTGAAAGTCTTCCTGTAGCTTTTCTAGCTGTCTGGAAGCTTCAGTGTTCGCATTGGCTTGTTGCAACTGTTGTTGTAGTAGTTGTATATGATTTTCTTGTTCCTTTAATAGTTGCTAATCTTCAGAGGCCTTCTCAATAGTTGCAGAAGCATACGCTCTTGCAATCTGAGATAGCTTCGTAAGATTTTCAGTCGGATTATTATTGGGGTCTTTCCATAAGACGTCCAAATGTTCAGCCTCTTGAGACAGTGTATTTTCAAGCTTTCTTTTCTTTCTCTGTCTCCTTACAACTGCTTTGTGCTGGGAACTATAGAATACATCCAGTGGGGGAATTTCTTCTACGTTAAGTAGAATTTCTGAGGTTAGAGCGATAGGAAGGTGTTCAGCTTCTGTGGCACTACTGACCATGGTCAAAACGACTTCTTGCAGCACCTGTGTATTATTCACAGGTGTTTTCGGGACTTGCCCTTCAAGATTGATCAATTCATTGAAGGTTTCCCACTCTTTATCTAGCTCTGTCGTGACAAGTGGTGCTTCGATGACAGGAGGGTGGACATCTCTTGGTGGTGAGGTGATAACTTGTTGCTGAGACATTGCACTTGACTGAGCTGTGTCTTTGGTTGTTTCTTCATTTTTTTCTTGGTCGTGAACAGACTCTTCAGGATGCTCAGATACTTCTTGCGCGGCGTTGGACTTAGATTTGGAAGTGCTGGAGTTTTCACTGAGGCTGATGCTTCGAGTTGGTTCTCTGGTAGGTAGTCACAGCCTCTCTAGTGGAATACTGGCCAGCCTTCTTTCTCTATATAACGTGAATTTTTGGAGGTCATGTGGAGATAGCCTCGACTGAGCTTCCCGCAAAATTTCTTTGAGCAAACTTTTACTCTGAAATAGATCATCAAACGGATCTTTCTTTCCAGAGAACACTCTTATCTTGACGTTCGTTGTGAATACTTGGGCCACATCATTTGGGTCGAATGGCCTCATTGGGAAGTTAAATAATTGAAGACACGTCACATTCTCCACTTCGCCAAAAGCGTGTCCTACATAGAACAAAGAGAAGGCCCCACAAGTAACGGGAAATTGAGGCCATATGGCCTTCTTTTTGTCCTTTAGGTCTTTGGTCAGGCTGCCTTCAGAACAGGTTTGATAAGCAATTTCCCGAGCCAAAAGTTTATCAGGGACATATAGGGGTAGGACATGTGGAGGTATAGTGCTTCCAAAAACTCTAATGTAAGTAAGCCATTCTTCCCCAAACCATCTCGCGATGGGGATGATGTCAATTTGGGCCTCGGGAGAGCACCTTGGGGGGTCCTTATCATATATCATTCTATATAGGGGCAAAATAAGCCCATGGCAAATCTGGTAAAAGTGAGGGGTAAACTGGGAATCCCATAAGACCTTATGATAAACATGGATGGGCAATGGGTCTTGGGTAGTCCATTTCCAACCCATAATAGGGAATTCAGATACAAGACAAACATAATCCATAATATAGGCAGACAGATAAAAAGGAGGATAGACCCTTTGAGACAAGGATCTCTTAGACCGGTAATTGAGAACGACCGTGTATAGAGTATCAGAAAGGATTTTGGCCCAATCTAGGATGTCGCCGTTAGTGGCAACATCAATTAAGGGCAGCCATTCAGATGAAAACTTGTTGATATCCGGCATCCCAAATAACCTACAGAGCATGGTCGCAGCAAAACAATATGGAGAGGTGAGGGAACTAGTGCTGTACATATCGTTTTTATCCTTTTTTAGTGGCTCGTCTCTTCTAGACCATTCTTTAGTGGTGTCTGATAGATCTGGATTCTCCGCCACGAACTTCTTAACAAATTGTGCATTATAGGTCACTTGCGGTTCAGGAAGATGATACATAAGTTTCAAATCTTGCGCAGCAAACGATCCCACGAGCCCATGTCCATGAACTTTGAATTGTCTGTTTTTCAATTCTGCATCATCTAGTATCCACTTGATCATATCTGTGTATGGTAGAATTTTGGGCCTTGCCGCTATTCTATGAAGGAACGAACATGCTAGGTCCTCCAAGGATGCCTCAGAAGAGCGTGGTCCACCCGCGACAGCAGTCACCTTCATTATTCTAGGCTTTTCTTCCTCTAGCAGCCTGTACATGCCTTCCCATGTTGATATCCCTGTGTCCTTGTTACAGGCTGTGTCTGTGTACAGGGGCGCCATCTCCTTGGTCTTTTCCCTTGCTTCGGAGCTTTGAGCTCTATTTTTCTTTCCCATTTCTCTTTGCGTTTCTGTCTGAGACGTCTTAGCGTTTTGTTCCTGCAGATTACGAGTGAAATGGAAATGACTGATCCAGAAAGGTGATGGGAGAGTTTTAAATGCAAGAGATAAAGTAAATATGCCACCTTATGTAAAGCAAATCTCTATCAAGGCACGCGTCTTTAATCCATTAAATAACTGACAACTAATTCATTTACTATCATTGAAAGCACATGATTTCGGGTCAGATTATAGTAAGTGGTTTTTTCTTTGAATGGCGCGCCCGAAGGATTCATACCGAAGTGATTTATGATTTGCTGACGTAACCTCGCATGTCACGTGATCGCTAATCGCATCATCACAAATCGCATCGATGTGGCATCGCAGCGATTGCAATATCGCAGATCGCAGAAATTTGACGTTTACCAAAACTTGCCTGGCTCGTTTCTGCGATATGCGATCTAGCGATCGGCGTTGTCGCAGATTGGTGAATCTTTAAGTTTTTCCTTATGAGCATTACTATTTTGCGATGCAATGTCATTATTAACACGAGGATGGTGCGCATAAAAAGGGAAATGAAGGTGTTTCCTATCCTTTTGCAATGCGACCTTAAAGGTTTTCTCTTTTATCATAGACTTAGGCTTAAAATATCCAAGAGGCTTTTTCTAAGCGTATGATTGTGACTTCAAAAAGAAACTCTTGCCTTACCTAAAAATTAACTAAGGGTCCCCATTCATTCAGTATCATGGTTGATACTTAATTGAATAAGGGGGGGTGTTGCTGGCCACAACAATTGGCGACTCACTTGGGAGGACCAGTTATCTCTGGTTTTATATTGATGCTTTCAAACTCCTGAAAAATTTTTCTTAAAGAAAAACTTGAAGTTTATTATAAAAAGATAAAGCAAATGATAGTTTAAACTGTCAATGATGTTTCGTTTCAACCTCTTTCTATTTCAATTACTTGCGTCTTCAGCTTGTCTTTGCATTTAAATCAGTCATTACTTGGTCTTGTAAAACATATAATAAAGTCTTCCCTATGTATCATCTCTTTTCAAATATGCTCCTTTGTCACAAGTAGAGCCTCTGCTGCCAGCCGGCGTCCATAGCCTCGACTGGGTTACCTATTACCTAGTAATGATCCTTTATCCTGCTTAAGGTTATTTAAAACTTTTTCAGAGGAAATCCCTTTTTGACACTTTTTCCTTTTTTATTCTCTAAAGAACAATGTCTTGGTTTGGTGGCCAAATTATGACACAGTCATTCACTTGATTTACACTCTTGCTGAACAAGCTGGCTCGTGATGAGACCCCTTGTCTTTTGATTGCAACAATCTCGAGTCATTGCCCTGTTTTGGTAGACAGTTTTGGCAAAGTCAGCAAGTTATAATATCTATGATCATGATAAGCTGACTCGCGATGAGACCTCTTATTCTTTGAGATATAGTGTCTTTTTGGATTATTCTCTGAATGCTGTGTTTTCCTTTAGCAGGGAGGAAGTCAAATTTTATTTCCTTAAGAAAGTCCTGGACAAAAAATGATAGGGTTGTTTTTGGTAATGGCTGTTTCTACAGAGAATCTTTATTTTAATATTGATACCTTTCATTGTGTTGACCTAAAACAAATTTTCCACTGAGATAGCTTTCTTTAAATTTTTTGCAGTTGAAACTATCATCGTATCTGGGTTAAAGTTCTATTGATAATAAAGATCAAATTCCTAAAAGATTTGCTGTTCACAGAAGCAGAAGTTTCAAAAAATCTTTAACAGAGAAAAGGTGTCTTTAGTAAATGCCAAATGCCGTTAACCAGAGTAAACATTATTATGGAGAAAAATATTTCACGCAATGAGAGGCAAGCATTCCCTAGGGTTATGCACAGAATAACTTTGCCTATCAATTATTAAAAGCAAACCTAATAATCTAGCTAAATTACTCCTACTCCTATTCTAACTACATACAGAAAATAAACTATGTGAAATGATATTTCCAATGCAACCATCTATTCATTTTTATTCCTAGCCGTATGATACTTTCAAACATCAGTGTGAAGAACCAAACTTTCCTTGGATCATAAATATTGGTTGTGGAATAAGAACGTACAACCTCAATTGGAATTATGTCTGATTTTCCTTTCTCATGAGAATCTTTTTCCAACTGGATACCTATTGGATCATAAAAATTAGGGTGAATTTCTGTTATGGATTGATGATCTCGCAATAGGAAGGATAACAAGTCAGATTGTGAAAATGATTTTTTAGTTTCAAGGGCTTGTAACATGTTTTTTGTTAACGCTGGGTTTTTAACGATTTCGTTTGAAACGAAAGTTCTCATATATAAATCGCTAAAACACAATGTATCAAAAGATCGAAAATTTAAAAAGAAATCCGATTTTGTACAAAATGGGTTCAGGTGATAAAGAAATGAATGATTATTTGTACAAATATTGTTACATCACAACTGGGATTTACTTGTAACATCTTGCTCCTCACAAGAACTGGCCAGGTCTTGTGAATCAGGGAATAAGTTATGATTGCGAACAGGAGTGGAGTTTTCCTCATGATATGAATCATAGATCGGGGTATTGTCTTGGATAGTAAAATCATCTAAATGATTTTTTACTTTGAAATGAGGGTCGTTTGATATGATTTCCGATTCAAGCTGTTTCTCATTCTCTGAACCTAGTTGAGTTACTTGGGATAACTCAACAATATCATCGTTGTCAAAGTAACTATCATTGAAGACTCTACAGATTTCCCTAGGTTCCTCTTTTTCATTATATTTTTTCAGACAAGGGAGGCCAAGCAGCTCTTGCTTGACATTAATCAAAGGATGTGCTAAAGATGTCTCTTTATCTTGAAGACCTAATGATGAGTCGTTTGAATAACCCTATGTGTTCTTTGATATATCTTTAATGTTGAGAGGGGAAAAAATATCATCACTAAAAACATCGGGATAAAGAGAAAAATGTGAATCTGGAATAATGCATTTGAAAAGATCATAGAAAAAACTTTGTTCATCAGATCCATCATAAACATCGGGTTTTAGATCATACCTTTGTGCGCTGATACTTTTTGAAAGAGAAATAGTTCGCGGTTCTAACCTTGGCATCTGCATTCATTGATTCGTAATGATATTGTCTGACTTTGTTTCAGAGTCATCTTCTAGTTCCAAGGTAGTTTCTCTTTCAGTATTTTCGTTTTTGTTCTCTGGCATTAGAGCATGCATGACTCCTAGGCTTTGCCGATTTTCTTCATTACGGATTATTGGTGTATTTGACTTGAAATGCTCATTCATATTAGAAGGAAATGAAACCAAGGTTGAACTAATTTCTGCTTGATCAGGCATAGGAGGTAGGGAATACTCATCATAATCCGAAGATTCTTCATCCGTGAGCTCACTCTCAAGATCATACTTTAGGCATTTAAGATGAAATCGCATATTAAAATCCCTTACCGGTTCATCTTGCTTCTGTAGATAGTCAATTTCATCATACACCTGGTCGTAGTCATAACAATCAAATTCCAAAATGAAAGTCTTGACGAATTGGTCCCAGCTGTGGATTGATGCAACTGGGAGTGTTTTGCACCATTTTCTAGCTTCCACTGTGAATGTAAGAGTAAAAATTCTGCACAAAACGCCTTCATCAATTCTCTGAATATCAGAACTTAAAACTTTTTGAATGAACTGAAGGGCATGATTAAATGCAGAAGAATTATTCTTACCGTTGAATTTTACCTAAGACAAGAGCCTTACCACATCTGGTGGAGTGTTGGAAGAGGTAGGAACATGGATGCAACTCCAAATAGGAATTCTATGAGCAGCCATCCTGTTTCAAGCTTTATAATTTGGAAAACATTCCAACAGACACTATGTTCAAGCCCTCCTTCTAGCGCCAAATATGTTGAGGGCCCGGAAATCGGGTCAACAACAAGGGGGATACCCACCCGGTCCGGAACCTGGTTGGCGGCTCCTTGCCCGTTTGGTGTAGCGGGTCCCACTGGGGATAATGGGACCAGCTTCCCAATCTAAAGGTTATGTGTGTGTGTGTAGATTTTGATTATGCTGATTCTAGAAGTATTTAAGAGATAACTCAAATCTAACTTGTAAACAGACTCGATGCTATTGTAATCTAATGAAAACAACACATCTAATCTACGCTAACCCGGGATATATCTCTTCTATTATGCGATCTAAAAAGTTTTCGAACAATAACTGGTAATAAAGATCATTCAGCGATCATAAGAATATAAATCAATTAAGATGAACCATTCTGCATAAGAAGTTAGGCAAAACAGTTGTGAACTGCATATCGCATACTAAGTCATTCATATGTCAAGCATAAAAAAATGATTCCACCGTACAAAAGTGCCAAATGGTAACCCAGACATTCATGCATACACATATAAACAACTAAAACTGCATATCACTCTAAGAACATAAGCAGAAATTGGTCAAGAGATAAAAGTACCATTTATGACTGATTTCACTCACAAACTTCAAGTAATAACGATTTATCTCTACTTACTTCTAACATCTACTAAGAGTACAGAAGTGCAACATCAGTAGCAGACATTAAAATGCAAACATAAATAAATCTCGATCCTTCCATTCATCAAAACCTCCTCTGAGGGTGCAGAAGTGCATGTTCCGAGCACAAGTTTTTGAAAAATTTCTGGACCCTTCTCTAAATGCATGAGAAGGGTTAAAATACTACTTCCTAATTCTAATAATAGTATCATTACAAAATTTTAGGATACGGTTTTCAAATCACCCTCCTTTTTCTAATCTAGTTAAAACAGAGAAAAAACAACATTCTAAATGAAATCACTTATGAACTTGGTCTTTAAAGTTGCAAGTATCCAGCATAGGATTGAGGAGAGTCGGCTGACTGATTTCTGTGCTGAGCTGGGCTGTGAAAACGGCATCTACAAGAGCTGGCACTAACTTCTCGGCTGCGTTTGTAATGCATTTCACCGTCATCCATTGGCTGTGTGGTTTAACCAAATACGTCCAGTAACATTCCCAATTCAGTCTGGCCAATGCTTGGATTGCCTTCCCTTTTGCTTGTGCTTTCTGCCTCCATTCTGTTTCCAGTTGCAACTTGTTTGGTAGGTACCTCGGGGTGGTCTCTGCAATTAAATTTTCCCTGTGTAAATTCTCATTTACACAGTCGATAAGCGTGCTTGCCTGTGTCGCTGCTGTCTCTGCTGCCTGCTCCGCCCGCATGATTTGATCGTCCCATTTATTAAAGAGCAACTCTTTATGATTTTCATTAATCCTGGGTGAACCTGCTCTTTTCCATTCCTCATCATCTTGCCAAGTCAAATATTCTATCACCATTTTGTCGTTCTGATCATAGTCGCTCCGCAAATCCACCACTTGACTGGTGATTTTGTCACTCAGCGCACAATAGTGACTCCACTGTGATATTTTACGTCCCAACTCTTCCTGTTGCTGTAGTAGTTGCTCGTTCAAGCCGATAGATTCTGAGATAAACTCTGCCAGCTTAGGCCCATCTTTATGCGTTTCTTGAAAAGTCTGCAATTGTTTTTCCTTTTCTTCAAGACTCCATTGATAGCCTATCTGCATCCGTTGAAAGTCTTCCTGTAGCTTTTCTAGCTGTCTGGAAGCTTCAGTGTTCGCGTTGGCTTGTTGCAACTGTTGTCGTAGCAGTTGTATATGATTTTCTTGTTCCTTTAATAGTTGCTGAACTTCAGAGGCCTTATCAATAGTTGCAGAAGCATACGCTCCTGCAATCTGAGACATCTTCGTAAGATTTTCAGTCGGATTATTATTGGGGTCTTTCCATAAGACGTCCAAATGTTCAGCCTCTTGAGACAGTGTATTTTCAAGCTTTCTTTTCTTTCTCTGTCTCCTTACAACTGCTTTGTGCTGGGGACTATAGAATACATCCAGTGGGGGAATTTCTTCTACGTTAAGTAGAAGTTCTGAGGTTGGAACGATAGGAAGGTGTTCAGCTTCTGTGGCACTACTGACCATGGTCGAAACGACTTCTTGCACCACCTGTGTATTATTCACAGGTGTTTTCGGGACTTTCCCTTCAAGATTGATCAATTCATTGAAGGTTTCCCACTCTTTATCTAGCTCTGTCGTGACAAGTGGTGCTTCGATGACAGGAGGGGGGACATCTCTTGGTGGTGAGGTGATAACTTGCTACTGAGACATTGCACTTGACTGAGTTGTGTCTTTGGTTGTTTCTTCGTTTTTTTCTTGGTCGCGAACAGACTCTTCAGGATGCTCAGATACTTCTTGCGCGGCGTTGGACTTAGATTTGGAAGTG
This sequence comes from Pinus tabuliformis, assembly GCA_031772625.1. Lineage (NCBI taxonomy): Eukaryota > Viridiplantae > Streptophyta > Pinopsida > Pinales > Pinaceae > Pinus > Pinus tabuliformis. The sequence continues at coordinate 652,767,444 of CM062813.1, read as the reverse complement.
CTGGAGTTTTCACTGAGGCTGATGCTTGGAGTTGGTTCTCTGGTAGGTAGTCACAGCCTCTCTAGTGGAATACTGGCCAACCTTCTTTCTCTATATAACGTGAATTTTTGGAGGTCATCTGGAGATAGCCTCGACTGAGCTTCCCGCAAAATTTCTTTGAGCGAACTTTTACTCTGAAATAGATCATCAAATGGATCTTTCTTTCTAGAGAACACTCTTATCTTGACGTTCGTTGTGAATTCTTGGGCCACATCATTTGGGTCGAATGGCCTCATTGGGAACTTAAGTAATTGAAGACACGTCACATTCTCCACTTCGCCAAAAGTGTGTCCTACATCAAACAAAGAGAAGGCCCCACAAGTAACGGGAAATTGAGGCCATATGGCCTTCTTTTTTTCCTTTAGGTCTTTGGTCAGGCCGCCTTCAGAACATGTTTGATAAGCAATTTCCCGAGCCAAAAGTTTATCAGGGACATATAGGGGTAGGACATGTGGAGGTACAGTGCTTCCAAAAACTCTAATGTAAGTAAACCATTCTTCCCCAAACCATCTCGCGACGGGGATGATGTCAATTTGGGCCTCAGGAGAGCACCTTGGGGGGTCCTTATCATATATCATTCTATATAGGGGCAAAATAAGCCCATGGCAAATCTGGTAAAAGTGAGGGGTAAATTGGGAATCCCATAAGACCTTATGATAAACATGGATGGGCAATGGGTCTTGGGTAGTCCATTTCCAACCCATAATAGGGAATTCAGATACAAGACAACCGAATCCATAATATAGGTAGACAGATAAAAAGGAGGATAGACCCTTTGAGACAAGGATCTCTTAGACCGGTAATTGAGAACGACCGTGTATAGAGTATCATAAAGGATTTTGGCCCAATCTAGGATGTCGGCGTTAGTGGCAGCATCAATTAAGGGCAGCCATTCAGATGAAAAATTGTTGATATCCGGCATCCCAAATAACCTACAGAGCATCGCCGTAGCAAAACAATATGGAGAGGTGAGGGAACCAGCGCTGTACATACCGTTTTTATCCTTTTTTAGTGGCTCGTCTCTTCTAGACCATTCTTTAGTGGTGTTTGATAGATCTGGATTCTTCGCCGCGAACTTCTTAACAAATTGTGCATTATAGGTCACTTGCGGTTCAGGAAGATGATACATAAGTTTCAAATCTTGCGCAGCAAACGATCCCACGAGCCCATGTCCATGAACTTTGAATTGTCTGTTTTTCAATTCTGCATCATCTAGTATCCACTTGATCATATCTGTGTATGGTAGAATTTTGGGTCTTGCCACTATTCTGTGAAGGAACGAACATGCTAGGTCCTCCAAGGATGCCTCAGAAGACCGTGGTGCACCCGCGACAGCAGTCACCTTCATTATTCTAGGCTTTTCTTCCTCTAGCAGCCTATACATGCCTTCCCATGTTGATATCCCTGCATCCTTGTTACAGGCTGTGTCTGTGTACAGGGGCGCCATCTCCTTGGTCTTCTCCCTTGCTTCGGAGCTTTGAGCTCTATTTTTCTTTCCCATTTCTCTTTGCGTTTCTGTCTGAGACGTCTTAGCGTTTTGTTCCTGCAGATTACGAGTGAAATGGAAATGACTAATCCAGAAAGGTGATGGGAGAGTTTTAAATGCAAGAGATAAAGCAAATATGCCACCTTACGTAAAGCAAATCTCTATCAAGGCACGCGTATTTAATCCATTAAATAACTGACAACTAATTCATTTACTATCATTAAAAGCACATGATTTCGGGTCAGATTATAGTAAGTGGTTTTTTCTTTGAATGGCGCGCCCGAAGGATTCGTACCGAAGTGATTTATGATTTGCTGACGTAACCTCGCATGTCGCGCGATCGCTAATCGCATCATCGCAAATCGCATGGATGTGGCATCGCAGCGATCGCAATATCACAGATCGCAGAAATTTGATGTTTACCAAAACTTGCCTGGCTCATTTCTGCAATATGCGATCTAGCGATCGGCATTGTCGCAGATCGGCGAATCTTTAAGTTTTTCCTTATGAGCATTACTATTTCGCGATGCGATGTCATTATTAACACGAGGATGGTGCGCATAAAAAGGGAAATGAAGGTGTTTCCTATCCTTTTGCAATGCGACCTTAAAGGTTTTCTCTTTTATCATAGACTTAGGCTTAAAATTCCAAGAGGCTTTTTCTAAGCGTATGATTGTGACTTCAAAAAGAAACTCTTGCCTTACCTAAAAATTAACTAAGGGTCCCCATTCATTCAGTATCATGGTTGATACTTAATTGAATAAGGGGGGGTGTTGTTGGCCACAACAAGACACTGGAACACAAAAACACCAAAAAACTCAATCCAAAATGGAAAATTTTCCATTGGTGCCCTTCAAGCCCCAATCAAATCAGTTCACCTATCTTCTTCATAAATACTTGTTGTGTTGGAAATAATTGAGCGAACATCCTTATTGTTGTTGCAGGAACAAAAAATTGATTGCTGGAATATGAACATTCTCTTTACTCTCATCTTTACATGGCTCAAAAACACTTCATCTTGAATTTAAACTGTTGAAGACAAACTTAACTCCATCTTGGAATTCAAAATAAAAATAAAATTTCTTTAATGTCTTCAAGGTGAGCTTGTACATAAAATGTACAGTGCTACACAATTTTCAATGATATTATTGACCTTTCCTACAAAACATAGTCATCTTATACAATCTTGAAAACAAATATTTTATTCAGACAAGTTTCAAATCGAATACTTGTATAATTGAACATATGACAAACTTGTAGACATATTTGAACGACAATCTTGTACATTCACAAAATCCTTAAACATGTGGACCATAATGAGAAAATACATAAATCAATGAAAAACTTCTACTTGTTGAACATAGTGATAATGTTTGTTCACTTTAGAAAATTACCTAAATAGGTAATCACAACAAGTAATTTCAAAATTTACAAAATAATTTTACAATAAGTCTACCCAAACTTTACCTCTCTTAGGGTTATGGGTTCTCTTCTTGCATCAACTTTGTCTTGAAGGTCCCTTAGGATTGTTGCGAGTATTCTTTACCACCTCTTGTTTCCCTTGCATTATGTAGCACAATCCCTTTACCTTTATTTGAAAGAATATCTAGACGTAACATCCAACATCATTTAGTGTCATGTCCATGCATCTTGCAATGGTCAAATACATTAAAAAATTTACAAGGTTACTTATTTCACAGGTATTCAAAATTTTCATGCATTGGAAAATACCGTTGACAGTTATATCTATCTCTAGGGCTGAAGCTTCGATTGAGTGGAGTGAACGATGCCATGGAAGGTCCCTTCAAACATTCATCCCACTTGGGAGATGAATTAACATTTTCACAAGGTGGTGACATCTCATCCTCAAATGTTTGATGTTCCTCAAGCCGTTTGGAACATTCTCCAAACTCCCTTTAACCATAACCCAATCCCTGATACTTCGGTCTCTCCTCAACCATAATTGGTTTGGTAATATCATAACCATTAATGTCGAGGAATCTACCTTCATAACGCATCTTGGAAAGAAACTTCATACCTAAGCCTCTAGTATGTTGATCAAGTGTTGGAAAAGAACTTTTATGGACATAGATGGAAGGAATGGTACTTGAGATGTTAATTACCTCATTAAACTTGTCATTCATCTTTTCATCTTTTGATGATGTCGATGATGGCCAACTTGTAGATTACTTTATCCACCCACTCTTATCCACTGGAATATCGTGTGCTTCTTGAAGACGTTTGCAAAATGCACATGCACCATCTTCCACATGTGGTCCAAAACTTCTTTTTGAACCATGACCACATACTCACTTCATTCTGGATGTTTCTCTTTCTAGTATAGGAGTAGAACTTTTTAAAACTTGTTCATCAAGCACTTGCTTCCATGCAAAGTGTACGTGCCTCTTCTCCTCTTCATATATCTCTAACATCCTTCTCAACTCTATGCTCTCCATACGAAGAGCGAAATTTTTCTCCTCTAGCTCTTGGAGACTCTTGGATTCCCATTCTTGCAACTTGGTCAACTGGTGCTCTGATACCAAACTGATCTAAATTATAGTTAATTTTTTCCTATTTTTCCAAAATCAAATAAAAAAAAATTAGGACCATGTTGATGCTTTGCAAGGTAAAAATGGGTCTTTAAACAAAAAGTTTTTCCAATGTCTCTTCAAGTCATGGATTAATCTTCATATGCAGCTTAACATAATGAACATAAAAGAATATAATACATGCAAACATAATAAAGAGCATAACAAAAGGTTTCTTGATGGATTTCACCCCTCGTGGGCTACATCTTTGGGCCTGTCAACATGACTAGACCACTTATATATTTAGTATCAAATGAAGTACATAAACATTTACTGCAATTATACATGTGTCTATTACCCCTACAAGGTAATGTTCTCCTACAAAGATCTCTGACAATCAACAACAACACAACACATCTCCTACAAAGATGACATACTCCAACTGAAATGAGCTAAAAAGAACATGTGAACACTTGAATTCCACATTGAAACACATAAATAAAACTTGATGTTGACAGAAGTTAAACCTGAGCTGAACCATGTAAGTTACAATTGTTGTAGCAGACTTCTGAAGGTGATAATACCCCTACGAGGTCTTCTCCATGCCTAAACAACTTCCATAAATGCTTCTAAATTCCAAATGATCAATACACCTTTAGTCCCAAGCATTCACAAAGGCTACTTAGATGTGCATAAATTAGACATTAGAGGTCACGAATTGATTCAAAACATCCAAAAAACCTATGTGGACTTGTTCTGATCTCAATTTGGCCATAAACTCTAAAATCTATGAGCTCTTAGGCTCTCTCATGAACTTGACCGTTAATCATCCTACATATTGGACATTATGTGTAACGGTTCTACAATTTCACCATGAAATTTGTTAAATGAGTGACAATTTCGCTTTCCACTACTGTATTATGTTGGATGATTAAATTTGTCAACCACCCCATAAGTATGAAAATTGCGGTCATATTAGCAGATGGGGCCAAGGGTTGGGCCTTAACGCCCACCCCCACTGGTTAATCCCCTGAATGTCAGACACATGATCATATTAGCACCATGAGACTGAGATTCAGACTAACAACCCGCTCTTCCCATCGAGGCCCATATCTCGTGGCACATAGTGATGTAATGGTCCATAGGGCTTGGGGCTGCCCCTGCCTCAATATCCTGTTGTTGGAACCTAAGTCTGCAACCAGTGGTCCTATGGGTGTGGATGGGAACAAGGATTAGGGCCTTTCCCTGGCCCCACCATTGATAGCTCCTTTTTCTGAGTGTCATGGTTGCATGTGGTGGAGACGACCAAGGGTTGGCCATTCCCGAAATCCTCTTTGGTTAGCTCTTTCCAACACTCAAATGAGGGTCATGTGGTAACAACGTGACTAGGGGTTCGGGCTGGCAGCTTGATCCCTCTTTCCCAATGATGTGGAAATAAACTCTTAAGTATTGGTTTTACCCATTTTATAATAGGCACCACCGTGAGCAGAGTTGGTAGTGCACTGGAATGAGCAAAACTACTATTTAGATGTGATTAAATTAGAAATTAGAGGTCACCAATGGATTCAAAACATCCAAAAAACCCTAAGTGGACTCTTTCATGAACTTGACTCCTAACCATCCTACAAATCAGACCTTATGTGTAATGGTTCTATAAATTTCACCCTGAAATTTGTTAAATCAGCAACAATTTCACTTTCTACTGGTGTATTCAGTTGGATGATTAAATTTTCCAACCACCCCATAAGTCTGAAAATTGTGGGAATATTGGCACATGGGGCCGAGGGTTGGCCCTTAACAGCCACCCTCACCAATTAATCCCTTGAATGTTGGACACATGGTCATATTAGTGCCACGAGATTGAGGTTCAGACTAATTGTAGGAATTTACAGTGTAAGTTCCTTAGATACAACACAAAAGGACACCGCTCACAAACAAATCACGAATCAATACACCAGTTGGTGGCGTGGTTAAAACCCTATTGCTGCATGATCTCTATTTAAAGAGCATGGAGGCTCATTTGTAGGTTGACCATTCATGAGAGAAGCTTATGTAGATTTTCTTTCTTTTATTAATAAATTGCTTGAAGTCATCATGTTGGCTCATACTGTGGACTGTTTCCCTCTTTGAGGATTTTAACCACATCAAGAATACTGATGTATCGAACTATGATATATTTGTGAGCGATATCCTTTGGTGTCCTATCCGAGGAACTTACCTTGTAAATTCTTACATGGTATTAGAGGTATTTGAGGGTTGCATCGATTGGTGATCTGAATCCGAAGGTGGTACAGCTGCATCCAACTATCGTTTCATAGATCTTCTACTTTTGACTGCTTTCACGCTGAGAAGAATGCTCTATATTGTTAGGAGAATCAGTTCTAGAGAGGAACCCTTTTTGTTTCACGCGAAAAGGTTTTCAGTAGCCCTAGCTACATCATTTTTAAGATCTGGAGGTATACAATATCTATTTGTAGTTTTAGTTATTCATCTCTTTATTTATTTTGGTTTATTTAGCTCTTTGTTTTTTATTACCAGATCTATACCATTCATTTTTGTGTATTCTCTTTGCCCTATGACTCTATATGATCTGGGAAAATCAGAAACATAAAGGAATAATTTTTCTCATGCATATGCTCTTTTCTGTCGTGCCTTAGTGTGATGTCGGAAAATCAGAAACATTAAGAAAAATATTGAGTTTCCGGCGAAAGCTAACTATAAGCCATAATGTTTGTTTTTTTTTTTGCATATCCATGTTGGATTCTGTGGTTTTTTGTTTTGTATGGGAAAAGAGCTTTTTTCAAGTAAGCACACACCCCAAAACTTCAGTGACTAAGAAAAACAAAAACCCCCCTCCCTCTTTTCCAAAATTTACTAACATTTTAAATAAGCTCACTTGGTCTAAAGTTACTTTATGAGAATCGAGTTCTTGGGTTCAAGTCTCTCTTTTTGTTGAGTTACTTTTTAAAAAATCACATGTAACTTATGTTTCGAAGTTACTTTATGTAAAAGTGTTCTCACCCATTATAAAAACTGAGTCACTTATAATTCTAAAGTCTCTTTATCTTTTATTTAAGTTACAATTTAGTGAGTATCTCATAAGGCACCATTGTAAAAGTGACTTTCACTTATTTTATAAAAGTGGGTCACATAATTTTTTTTTTAGAGTCAACTAATTAGATTAAGTTTGGGAAGGGGGAGAGGGATTTTTTTTAAATATAACTTTATCATTCACTTCCGTACATTCACGCACTTCATCGGCATCTTCAACAACTTTTCCTCAAAAAGACAACTTCTTCATTTAGGAGACATTTTCAGAGCCCTTTTTTAATCATCTATAGCTTCAGTTTCTATTAAAATTGAAATTCCATGCCATGTTATTCTTTACAACATCAACTACTTCCAATGGTGGCCCCACATTGTAGATTTACTTAGAAGTAAAGCTCTTTATAGAATATCCTCAAGCTAAGAAGCTAAACCTAAAGATGAAGATAAGGTAGCCAAATGGGAAAATAGGCAAGATCAAGCATGTGGGTTGATAGAGATGTCTATTTCTGCATACATTAGATTCTATCTCATAGAACTTGATACCCTTAACGAATAAATGAAATGGCTCACTAAATTTTTGGGAATTAAAAATGAAATTAGAGCCCATCAGCTCAAAAGTGTGTTCCTTACATTGGGCCCCAATAATTTTTCTTCCATTGAAGATTTTTTGCCAAAGTTCAAGACCCTTAGACTTCTCTTGGAAGCTGTTAAGGTAAATAAACAAGATGGTAGACTTATCTATTCCATTCTTAATAAGTTGGTACTACCCTACTCTATGTTTGTTTCCACCTTCCATTCTACTAGAGAAGCCTTTATTTCTCAAGGACAAGACGACAAGTCCCCCTCTTTTAATGCCTTATGTGATTCTTTAATAAGAGAACACGAAAAACGCTTATATCTTGGTCTTCTTAATCTTGGAAACTCTTCTAAGAAATCCTTAGCCGCGCAGAAAAAACCAAATTCAAAAAATCCTAAGAAGCAATATCCTATAAGGAATGGTCCTAAACCAAACAAGGGTCCTGAGCAATTTTAGTCAAAATGAAAAATCAATTCAACGAAATGATAAGGAAAATACAAATAAAGGGGAGAAGACTGATAGACATTGCAATTTTTTTAATCAAGATGGCCACTTAAAATCTAAATGCTTTAAGAAGATGGAAGACTTGGAAGCAACAATGAAGAAGCAGAACATCCATTTGGATCACTCTTCCACTTCAACTTCATCTTTATGAATAACACTTTCTGCATGTGGTTGTCAAGCATCTCAGTTTGGTTATGCACTAAATGTATCTTCTTCTTCTCATTCTCTTGAGTGGCTCATTGATTATCGAGCTTCTTATCACATGGCCAAAAAGAAAGCCATGTTTTCTTCCATAAATGATTGTAACACAAAAAATATATATGTTGGTGATGATAGATCTCTTAGTGTTGTAGGAACTGGAACTGTTCATCTAGACAAAGGTAAATTTAAAGATGTATTATGTGTTCCAACCTTATCTTGCAACCTTCTATTTGTATATCAGATAACTCATTCAGGTGAAGGTAAAACCATTGAATTTTCACCTCACGATGTTGTAATTAAGGATCCTAGACAAGTTTTAGCTATTGGCATTACTAATGATTCTACAAGGTTGTATAAGTTTAACAAATTTGGGTCATCAAATCTTCCCTCAGTATTTGTTTCTCATAATGATGAAGTCAGCAAGCTTTGACGTGAGTGATTTGTCACTTAAACTATCTCTCCCTTCAAAATATATGTAAATAAAATATGGTGATAGGTCTTCCTATCATATCTTGTAGAGATGGTGTTTGTTCTGGATGTGTACACAGAAAACATCATGGCGATTGTTTTGAAAAATGTGCCTCTTGGTGTGCCTCAGCCCCTTTAGAACCTTTTCATAGTGATTTATGTGGTCCACTTCTAGTTGTTTCATTCTCTGGCTACAATTATTTCTTAAACTTCATCGATGATTTCTCCAAGCACACTTGGGTATACTTCTTAAAACTCAAGAGTGAAGTATTTAACGTGTTCTTGGCCTTTAAGGCCTTTGTTTAGAAACAATCTGGACATCAAATTCTTAAGATAACATATGATAATGGCAGAGAATATGTTAATAACTAATTCGTCAATTTTTTCACTCAACAGAGAGTTCAAATGCAACATATTGTTCCATATACTCCACAACAAAATGGTGTAGCTGAAAGGAATAATCGCAACTTCATGGAAATGGCTAATTGTATGCTTCAATCTAAAGGACTTAGTCTTAATTTTTGTGGAGAAGCAATTAACTGTGAAAATTACATAGTAAATCACATTCCTACTAAGGTTTTAAATAACATCACTCCAGAAGAAGCATGGAGCTCAATTAAACCAGATGTAAGTCACTTCCGTGTCTTTGGAAGTGAAGCATGGGCCCATATTCCAGATGAGAAAAATAAAGCTTTAGAACCTAAGAGAAAAAACTATATTTTTGTTAGATATTCTAAAGATGTCAAAGGATATAGACTTATTCCACTTAAATCCAAAAATGTTATCATTAGAAGAGATGAAAAGTTTGCTAAAAATATATGGGCCTACAAGCCTAGTTCGGCAGATGTGCAACCTCTCTTTATCCCTTCTACTTTTGAAAATATTTCTTCTTCAGATGATGACAGTGAGGATGAAAGTCCTCCCCAACCTTTTGAGGATCCTACTTTAGTTCCCCAGCTTCCAAAAGGCGTCCGTGCTACTCGGGATGCAGCAGGTGCTCTTATAGGTGATCCTACAGATCAACGACTTACACATTCTCAGTTCGATAGAGCCTCTTCTTTACTGGCTCAAGATTCAGTGAATTATGATCCTGGAACCTTTAAGTAAGCTTTAGGCCATCTAGATTGGGACATAGATATGAATGTAGAATATCGTTCATTATTGGAAAATGATACATGGGATCTTGTTCCTCTTCCAGATGGACAAAAACTTGTTAGATGGAAATGGGTTTACAGAAACAAGTATGGACCAGATGGAAAAATTGATAAACATAAGGCTCATCTTGTTGCTAAGTGTTTTTCATAAGTTGATGGAATTGACTATACTGAAACTTTCTACCCTGTTGCAAAAAATAACTCTATCTGCCTTGTTCTTTCCCTTGTTGCCTCCTTCAAATGGGAATTCCATTAGATGGATGTTAAATATACCTTCTTGCATGGGGACTTGCATGAAGAAATATATATGGAACAACCTACTGGGTTTATAAAACCAGACTCCAGCCCTGTATGTCAGCTTAAGAAATCCCTTTATGATCTCAGGAAATCCCCTCGTGCTTGGTATTCCAAAATGGATATATTTCTTTTAGATACTAGCTTTTCTAGGTGCCATTTTAACAATATTGTCTACACCAAGAAAGTGGGTAAGTCTCTTATCATTCTTGTTCTTTATGTTGATGACCTTATCCTGACTGGTAGCACTGATTCCAACCTTATAAACCATGTGAAGTCCAACCTTGAAATGAAGTTTGAAATGACAGACTTAGGACACTTGCATTATTTTCTTTGTCTTCAAGTCTTGCAATCCAAGGAAGGTATTTCCCTTTCCCAGTCCAAGTATGTCTGTGATATTCTACGCCACTTTCACATGGAAGATTGTAAGCTAGCCCGTTCTCCCTTTCACTCTAGAGCCAAAATTTCAATACTTCCCCTGCAGTTGATGCTACCTTATATTATCATCTTGTATGAAAACTTTTGTATCTGACCCATACCTATCCTGACCTTTCCTTTGTTGTTGGCCTTATTGCTCAGTTTATGCAAAACCCATGTGAAATTCATTAGAAAGCAGCTAAAAGAATACTTCGTGATGTTCGAGTTATAGTTTAGTTTGGGATTCATTATAGTGTAGAAGATTCTCCTCTATAGGTTGGTTTCAATGATTCTGATTGGGCTGATGACCCTAAGGATTGGAAGTCTATTGCAGGTTATGTCTTCACTCTTGGGTCTAGACCTATTACATGGGCTTGCAAGAAACAAAGTGCCATTTTTCTTTCTTCAGTAGAAGCAGAGTATCGTGGTGTCATAGAAGCTAGTAAGAAAGCCCTGTGGCTTTGTCACCTATCATATTTTGGCTTTCGGTAGTCGCATCCAACTACACTTTGGTGCGATAATCAAAGTGCCATTCAACTATGCAAAAATCTAGTCCAACATCAGCACAACTAACACATTGAGCTACACAGGCATTTCATCGGAAAGCTTACTTATGACCATTTTCTTGAAGTGCAATATTTTTCAATTGATGGTCAAGTTGCAGACATCTTTACAGAGGCTCTCACAGAGGTGATGTTTACTAAACTTTGATTGATGGTTGGATTTCAGCAAGTTGTCACTAAGGGGTTTTATGCAGAATTTGGTATCTACGGATAAATAATAATTCCTTAGGTAGGTAGCTATACCTAGAACAATAGATTTAAAGTGCTTATCCTTTTTGTATAAATGATAACTAAGACATATGGATCATACGACCTACTTGTTCTTTCACTTTCCCTTTGTCTCCTTTGTTTGACTTCCATCATTCCTTTTCGAACTTAACTTGCTCCAAAAGTACCTGCAAGCATAAACATAAGACACAGAACTAATCAAAGAAAGATATCTATTGAATACAAGTAAATGGAATTAGATACATTCACACATATAAACATCATATATCAAGATAAGCATATGGAAAAAGGTGTAAATTGCTTTATTAGATAGAAGGAAGAATTACAACCATGATGTTTGATCCATTGCCACTCATCCAGCTTGGGTTCCAACCAACATCACATCAATACCACAACACTCGGTAGCATAACACTACTTACTTACAAACTCAATTCTCACTTTAACAGTATCTCCTTACAAATTCTCAAAATCCAACCCCTGATCACTTAGATGATTTCTCAATTTATAGGACAAAGGGGGGAGTTTTGTCATAAACGAGGGTATTGAATAGCCTTCCATACTTAGAGTTAGTTTCCATGGAGGAATGGATGAGAGGGTAGGATATAACTTAACTCATTCCTCATCCATTTTCGACCTGATTGGAGAGGATACGTGTCGGAATATTCTAGATGACTCCTAAAGATGAGAATATTCCTAGAACCCTATGTGAATTTAACTCAATATTACCCAGTGTAGGTCAAAGTGGGCCTAGGTGCTCTACAGAGCACTCTAACATGGGCCTACGTATACTAAAGAAAACTTACCCCTGTCCAAGGCTGCGTTGGTCTCTCAAGGAGGTAATTCTGGAGGGTTTCAAACCAAAGAACTCTCAAGGAAGGAGGAATTCAAAGAGTTGACTTCTCTAGGTCATGTAAAAACTAAATTAGGGTTTGATGAGTCCTGATGGTACTAATATAAATGATGGGAGTGATGTGCCCAAATGGATCTGTAACAGCTACACCCTAAAGCATGAAGTCAAAAATAATAATATCAGGTGATATGCTTTATGATGTAATGAGGAGGTTCCGAAGTGGTTGGTGACCTGCATCAATTACAATATATAATATCATGATATTTTGATTATTTTGCATGAATTGCTGAGGGAAGGCATACCCTTGCTCAACATATAAATGTTCATTACAATTACATAGATATTCATCTACAGATATAGACCCATGATTAGATGACCATCAATGTAAAGCCATTGTACGGATGATTTGGTACATTTCCTGAAATCGTAGCATGGATGGATGAAATTAGATCCAGGGTCTTCTATCTCATTCAATCGTTCGCTCAAGTACGAGTCTAAGCATATGAATATGTGATCTGAAGTCGAACATGGGAAGACACCATCTGATTAACAACCGATGATGTAAATTGTTAATAGACGCGAGATAAAGCACCAATAATGATAATATCCTCCAGGTACTGCATTACATTCTACATGGTGTGCATGGTTGTTTTGATGTTGAACACCATACAAAGTCTTATGGTTGAAGGCTAGTGATGTCAACCTATCTCCGTAAGAGAGAAACTTTCCATTGATGCATGCAAGCCTCAAGGTATTGAAAGGGTGTTTCTAAGTCAACTTCTTGGATAATGTCCTAATGTCAACAAGAAGAAACTCATCGTAGGAGAGCCTTGATGTATCCCACATCAACGACACGAAATGAGTGTAGTGATTTTGCAAACAGAATTTGACAAACTATAGAAGGTTCAGGAATGACGGTCATGAAAATGAAGGTTTATGGTATTTCAAAGGATTAATTTTAACTGAGTGACTTCTGTTGAACATGTCAGTGACACTGAATTGATTGGCAGAACTGACCCAAAACAAAATTAATGGATGGAATTTTAGACCAAGGTATGATTACCATCAAGTAGATAACCCAACCCAAATAGTCACAATGATGAAGTGGAAGTGTCATGTTCAAGAGTAACCTGTTTCCATAAATTTCTTTACCCCTTTTCCCATTTTCCCTAGTCATTACTGACCAATATCTCTTTATTTTTATCAAACATGAGAAGGATAACATATGTTTGTTGTATAATTCCATCCTTCGGGTGAATCCATCACTATGTGATGTTTTAAAGAGTCTACCAAAGGTGAAACTCGGTCTTGTCATGACAGACAAGTTTTTCAATATTTGATGTTTTAACGAGTCTAAAGACAATGATAACACGGTCCTTTTCATGTTTAGAGAGTTTAAAAAGGGACAAAAAGAAAAATCCACAAGTTCTTTTTCATATATTTGTCTCTCAAGTCCAAAAAAGCGTAAAACAATACAAGAGAACCTATTGACCATGTTCGATCAATGTATTCCTTTCTTGTAAATAATCTATCTCATTTTGGAAAATGGTTAAACTTATAATGACTAGATGTCATTTCAAATCCACTAGCGAGCTGAAAGGGACATGCACTAGACAATATTTTCATATTTTGAGAGTCTGAGAAGATCTTAAATAGGACTCCACTTTGAGGAATGAGTGGTGGGTAGGATACCAACTAGTTCCAGTGATGTTGGATCTTCCCAAAACATGGTGATTTATGTGAAGAGGCTGGCTAATAGGAACACTCATTGCAATTGTCCTCAAAATGGGTAAAACAACCAAGTGAAAGTGTATGATCGGCCAAGCAGATAGTGATAATGGAAGGAGAAAAACCAAGGCTGATCTAACAGAAGAGGTTGATAGAATGGAAATCACGAATGTTAAAATGGAGATGGGTTCATTTTTACACAAGATTGAACCATTGGGAACTATGATTGGATTCAGTTTCATTTTTAGACAAGCTTGAAACGAAGAAGTATGGTGGAATTCAATTTCATTTTTACACAATCTTGAATCATGAAAAACTATCCTTGACATTGGTTTACATGCCCCTAGCATGATGACTCGATTCTAGATGCATGCCCCCCACGCTTCATTACATTCACCTAAGTAGACTTCCTGTGGCTATCAGGTGGATGGAATGGAGGTTCATTTATGAGATCAAGTGAAAGACTCGACTAGGATTTTACAATATCTACTCAAAGACTCAACTTGGAACTTTGCTCCAGGGGACCTTGTTTGATTTTTTAATGAGCTTAAAATAAGACAAGGAACTCTACTCAGATTCCTTGTTTCATTTTTTAACGAGATTGACACAAGACAAGGATCTATGCTAATACCCATTGTTTCATTTTTTAACAAGGCTGACGCAAGACCAGGAGCTATCCTCATATTTCTTATTTCACTTTTTAATGAGCTTGACACAATACAAGTAACTATGCTCATAACCTTGCCCACAGAGCTTTGGATTGATGGTGAATGGGTGCGCTGTTAAGGCACTCCTTGTGATAAGTCACTGGTTCAAATCCCTGTGGGTACTTAGGTTAGTCTTAAAAAAAAAAAAAAACTATGCGCATAACCTTTGTTTCATTTTTTAATGAGGTTGACACAAGCTCAGGAACTATCCTCATATTCCTTGTTTCATTTTTCAACGAGCTTGACACAGTAAAAGAACTATCCTCATATTCCTTATTTCATTTTTTAATGATCTTGACACAAGACAAGGAACTATTCTCATATTCCTTGTTTCATTTTTTAACGAGGTCGACATGTTAAAATTGGAAACTAGGGCCAAAATTCATGTGGGTTATCTTATTCATGGATAATAGTATTTTTATTAGATTCCTATGATCGAGAGGTGTAGGATTGATATAAATATTATCCAATTCCGATAAGTATTCATGGAGATACGAATTTATTTTGATTATGGAATTATTATCAAGTCGACCTGCAACTCATGTAGGCTCAGAAGCCCAATAGTCGCATCTATTCAAACACCAACGCTGTGCATAAATACACAAGGACTTTTCCTCATTTGGACTCACTCATCTCATCACATCTCTCTCTCTCTCTACTGGGCAAAAAAGATTCTCTTCTCTATTATGCATAAAAGGGTATTCCCCTCACACATGTGAAGCTAGAAGCTGCTGAAACTGGAGCTGCAACTACAGAATTAAAGATTGAGCTACGTGGAATAGAAGATATCATCATTTGAATTGTGTTTTAGGTTCATTTAAGACTCCTCTGAATGCCACAACTTTTGTTGGTGGAATCATGTCAATCCGACGGACGGTTTGCAAGATATCGACTGCCCTAGTTTGAAGCCAGAAGCTGCCAAAACTGAAGCTGCAACTGTAGAAGTAAAGTTTGACATATGTGGACTAGGAGATCTCCTCATCTAAACTATGCTACAAGTTCAATTGGACCTCCTTAGAAAGCCGCAACTTTTGGTGTTGGAATAAAGTCAATCTGATGGATGGTTTGCAAGATATCGACTGCCCTAGTTTGAAGCTGAAAGCTGCCAAAACTAATGTTGCAACTGCAAAAGTAAAGTTTGACCTACGTAGAATAGAATATCTCCCAATCTGAGCTGCGATGTAGGTTCATCTGAACCTCCTCTGGAAGCCGTAACTTTTGGTAGTCGAATCAAGCCGATCCGAGGGTCGGTTTGTGAGATATCATCTGCACTAGTTTGATGATGAAGCTGCTAATGCTGATGCTGTTGATATTTTGTTTGCTACTACTGATATAAATCAGATTTATTGTACTATTTCTCTCTGTTGAATTATTGAAGATAAAAGAAGATGTGATCAAAGGGTTTCCCCACACATTGTGGGGTTTGTCCCCCGCTAACCACCACATATTGTGTCTCTTGTCTTGGCTTGTTTTCGGTCAATCATTTAATGTTCTATCTGCACTTTACTTTATGTACATGTGATTGCTAATCTGTGGAATATAATAAGAAAAGTAAGTAAACTATTATAAGCATAGAACACACCATAACTTAATATGGTATCAGAGCTAAGGTGAAGTCAAAGCCTGAGCAAGAGCAAGAGCAATCACTGAAGAGAATATTGGCAAGGCTATCCTAAAGGAATGATGGGGTCCTCAACACTCTTTCCTACCAAAGACAAGCTCTGTGAGAAAGCTCACTATCACGGATGGAAGATTTCTATTGATCTAACCCTTGAGGATCAAGGAGTGTTGGATCATGTGAGAGGCAATATTGTTGAGCCTCCATCAAATGCACCTCCTGCTACCAGGAACAAATGGAAGAATAGAGAAATTAAAGTGAAGAACATCATCCAGGACTCTATCAATAAGCGCTTGGTGGCCTACATCTCTGAACTAGACACCTCCAAGGAAATCTATGATAGATTGGTGAGTTTATTTAAAGTTAATGATGAAAATGAAGTTTTGTTTCTTAGAAATAAGCTAAGGGAAATCAAGAAGGGTAAAGATGGGAGTATGCAAGCATACTTATTAAGAATCACAGAGATCAACAACAATTTGCTATCTATTTGGGAGACTATTACTGACAAGGAAATGGCACTCATGACTCTTGGAGGATTACCATCCAAATGGTACTTGTTCAAGAATACTCTTCTAAACTATAATGTAATCCCTGGTTTCGAGGAATTAATGGCTAGATGCATTCAGGAAGAAACAAGGGTAGAGGAGCAAGAAATGCCCTTGCCTAAAGGTCCTCCTACTACTTTTTCTTCTCATGCTAAGAAACGAAATAATTTTGGGTTTAAATCAAAAAGAAAATTTGGACCTAAGGGTGGAAGAAAAGGATGATGTTACATTTTCAATAAGGGAGGTCACTATGCAAGGGAATGCCCTAATAGAAAGGACTCTCACCGTCACAATGATCAAAATCCCTCTCATGGTAATTGAAGGGATGGAAAATTTAATAGCAAATGTAAAAGGAATGCTATAAATCAAGGAAGAGGACAACCATTCAATAAGACTACAAATTCCAGGATGTATTAAATGCACCTGACCTCTGAAAGAACCTGGTTTCCATCTCGACAATGGAAAACAAAGGCTGCAAGGTAACCTTCAGCAATTGCAAGGTACATATATGGAAAAATAATGTTAAAGATGCCTTTACTCTTGGGTTTCGTGTTGATTCATTATATCAAGTCGATGGAAGTCTGCTAGGTGTCATATATTATGACACATCTCTTCAGTCTGAACTTTTGCATTGGAGGTTTGCCCACCTTCATTACAAAGCTCTACCCAATGTAAGACAGATGGTAACAGTGATGCCCGAATTTCATGTAGAGAAAGAAGGTATATTTCTAGGATGTGCCGAAGGAAAGCTAAAAATGGGAACATTCCCCTCAAGTCAAAGCAAGACCTCCAATATATTAAAATTGGCTCACTCAGGCATATTTGAGGCTGACATTAAGAGGGAGACTACTTCACCACATACTCCTGAGCAAAATGGTGTGGTGGAAAGGAAGAACCGTACGATTGTGGAAGTTGTCTCTATGGTTAGATGATGTAACAATGCCTGATGTGAAGGTACCCATGGATCCTATTTATCCACTTGAGCCTCCCTCTTCTATGAAGAGGCCTCCATGGCTTAGGGGGATACTTGATGATGCTGAAGGACATGTTGCACCCTGAGGAACCTTCCTTGAAAGTAAGAAACCTAACAGGTATCACGGATACCTAACCATCACGAGCACGATTATACAAAATGAGTCTTCATCATTCTCAGATGTCGTCAAGCATCAAGTATGGAAGGATGCTATGATGATTATGGAGAATGATGTCTGGGAAGTAGTTCCCAGACCGCAGGACAAGACAATTGTTACTTAAAAATGGCTTTACAAGATAAAGCTACAGCATATGGAAGTACGGAATAGTATAAGGCTCGTTTTGTTGTTCGTGATTTCTCACAGAAGAAATGTATGGACTATGCTGTGATATTTGCACCTGTTGCCAGATACATGACCATCCACTTGATCATAGCTCTTGTGGCTTCACAAGGATGGAACCTACATCAGATGGATGTCAAGACTGCGTTCTTGCATGGTTTGATCAAAGAAGAGGTCTATGTGGATCAACCTGAAGGATATGAGATTTATATTTGAAAATCTCATGTATGCAGGTTGAAGAAGGCTCCCTTTGGGCTAAAGCAAGCACCCTAATCATGGTATGAGAGGACTGATAGCTACTTGATGAAGCTAGGATTCACTAGGAGTGAATTCGATCCTAACCTTTACTTTAAGCTTGAAGATGGCAAGACTCTCATACTGGTGTTGTATGTAGATGACCTCTTTCTAATAGGTGCACACCCTCTCATTCAAAAATGTAATAGGCAGTTGGATTCTGAATTTGAAATGAAGGACCAAGGACTTGATGTGTGGAAAAAGCCAAGGGAAATTTTCCTATCTAAAGGAAAATATGTGGTGAATATTCTAGAAAGATTTGGTATGGTGGACTGCAAGCCTATGACTACCTTGACAATCTTAACTTTCAGAAGTTATATGGTAGTGATGTCGAAAACGATTCAGGAAATTCCTCTGAGTCTCAAAAACTCACTCGTGTTGATGTTCTTGGTGAACCTCCGTCCAAACATATGTTTTGTAGTTAGCATTGTGAGCTAATATTTTGTTGAGCCTCACTAGATTGGTGTCAAGAATCTTCTCAGATGTCTTCAGGACATAATCTCTCATGGATTGAGATACACTACTAGAGATATGAAACTGCATGATTATTCGAATGTTAATTAGGCAAGTAGTGTGGAGGATCACTGGAGCATTTTTTAGTGTTGCTTCTCTTTGAATTTTGATTCGATATAATGAATGAGCAGGAAGTAGAAGTCGGTTGCCATAAGTACCACCAATACCGGATACATATCTATAAGTATGATCTCGTTTGAAGTTGCCTGGTTGAGGAAGCTCTTCGGTGAGCTATTTGAACACATACCATTGTGATTCCCTGTAACAACCAGAGGTGGGATTCGATTATTGAGGAATCCCATATTCGTCAATTGCTCCAGCAAATAGACATCATCTGGGATACGGTAAGTCGATGAGAAAGGAGGCTCCATCGCATTAAGATGATGTACAGGTCGATATACCTTTTCAAAGTCCCGAGGAAAGATCTAATCAGTGATTTTCCCAAACAACATGGAGTCGTCAAGAAACCCTTGTACAAGGGTCTTGCATGTTCCATACATTGAGCTTTGGGACCTCTGAGGGCTTGCGGTTCTTATTGGAGCAACATACGACCACACGGTGACTCACCCTCCCCTGGTGGTGCGCACTGGAACAAGATGATTCGCTCTCTTGTGGGACAATATGATTTGCTCTCTTGTGGAACAAGATGATTCACTCTCCTATGTAGCAGGATTATTAGTTCTCCTGTGAGGCCTAGATTGATGTGTTCTCAATGGCGATTGTATCAAGATTGATGTGTTCTCCTGTGAGGCCTGGATTGATGTGTTCTCCATGGCGATTATAGCAGGATTGATTTGTTCTCTTGTGAGGCCTAGATTGATGTGTTCTCTTGTGAGGACATGATTGATTAGTTCTCATATCGAGGCATCCTACCCATGCAGTCTGGGACTCATGGGAAGTACCTCTCACCTAATCAATGAGTAGGGAAATGAAGTTAGGGACCATAGTAGTACTGATGGATGCATCGTTGTATCTACCATGCTCCCTACACTAGGATGACCTCCACTAATCTGGGATCAATGGTACTGCTCTCGGACCAGTTGTAGGAGTTGTACCATACTATGATGCTGACTTCGAGTTGGTTGAGACTGGTCTACGACCAATGGTACACTCTCTGAGACTGCGATACTAGTCTGGGACTAGTGGTAGGAGTGGTACCTACTATGAATATGACTTCAGCTCAGTTGAGACTGGTCTGGGACCAATGACATGCACTCTGAGACTAACTTTGAGTCAGTGGAGGATGATACTGTTCTGGGACGAGTGGAGTTGTATTGTACTATGACGCTAATTTGGGTTGGTTGAGACTAGTCTTCGACCAGTGGTACATACTCTAACACTGACTTTGAGTCACTATGATACATCCTCGATCATTTCTTCTTCTTCATAATTTGGACAAGAGCAGAGCATAACAGAACAATGCAAGAGTAGAGCAGAATAGAGTAGATGAATTTAGATCAGTACGGGGAAAAACAAGACAAAGTAGAATAGGTAGAATAGAGCAAAGCAGGCAACGGTCAGGCTGTATAGGGCAGGGCATTTGATGGATAAATAATAGCAACCGATAGACATATTGCAAGTGAAGTTCTCCCTAGTTGAGAGGGTGTGTTAAAATTGGCAATTAGGGCCAAACTTCATGTGGGTCATCTTATTCATGGCTGATAATATTTTTATTAGATTCCTCTGATCTAGAGGTGTAGGATTGATATAAATATAAATCGATTCTGATAAGTATTCATGGAGATATGAATTTATTATTATTATGGAATTATTATCAAGCCGACCTACAACTCATGCAGGCTCAAAAGCCCAAGAGTCGCATCTATTCAAACACCAACATTGTGTATAAATACGGGAGGAATTTTCCTCACTTTGGACTCACTCATCTCATCACATCTCTCTCTCTCTCTACTGGGAATAAAAGAGTCTCTTCCCTACTGCACGGAAAAGGGTCTCTCCCTCACACATGTGAAGTTGAAATCTACTGAAACTAAAGCTGCAACTGTAGATGTGAATATTGACCTGCATGGACTAGAATATATCCTCATTTGAACCACATTATAGATTCATCTGGACCTCCTTTGAAAGCTGCAACTTTTTGTGGTGGAATCAAGTCAATCCGACGTACGGTTTGCAAGATATCAACTGCCCTAGTTTCAAGCCGGAAGCTACCGAAACTGAAGCTGCGACTGCAGAAGTAAAGTTTGACCCACGTGGACTAGAATGTCTCATTATATGAATTGTTTTGTAGGTTCATTTGAACCTCCTATGAAGGCCGCAACGTTTGGTGGTGGAATCAAGTCAATCCAACGAATGATTTGCAAGATATCGACTGCCCTAGTTTGAAGCCGAAAGATGCCAAAACTGAAGCTGCAACTGCAGAAGTAAAGTTTTACCTATGTGGACAAGAAGATCTCCTCATCTAAACTACGCTATAGGTTCATCTAAACCTCCTGTGGAAACCACAACTTTTGGTGGTGGAATCAAGCCGATCTGACGGTCGGTTTGTGAGATATTGTCTTCCCTAGTTTGATGATGAAGCCACTAATGTTGATGCTACTGATCTAGGGTTTGCTACTGCTGATATAAATCATATTTATTGTACTATTTATCTCTGCTGAATTATTGAAGACAAAAGGAGATTTGATCAAAGGGTTTTCCCACACATTGTGGGGTTTGTCCCTGGCTAGCTGCCACATCTTATGTCTCTTGTCTTGGCTTGTTTTCTGTCGATCATTTAATGTTCTATCTACACTTTACTTTAGGTACATGTGATTGCTAATCTATGGAATATAATAAGAAAAAAAAGTAAACTGTTATAAGCATAGAACATACAATAACTTAACATGACACAAGACAAGGAACTATACTGATGGGAGTTGTTTCATTTTTTAATAAGGTTGACACAGTGAAAGAACTATCCTCATATTCCTTATTTCATTTTTTAATGAGGTTGATAGAAGACAAGGAACTATCCCCATGAGGATAGTTCTTTTACCGTGTCAACCTCATTAAAAAATGAAACAGCTCCCAAAGAGATTCCTCTTTAAGATCTTTTCAAATTTTGGGAATATGAATATATTGTTGAGTACTTGTCCTTCTCAGCTCATTAATGGATTGGAGATGACATCTACTCAGTATAAGTTTAACCCTTTTTTAGAGTGAGATAGATTATTTACGAAAACGGAATATGTTGATCGAACATGGTCAATAGGTTCTCTCTTGTATTGTTTTATGCTTTTTTGGACATAAGAGACAAATATACAAAAAAACCTTGTGGAGTTTTCTTTTTGTCCCTTTTCAAACTCTCTAAACATGAAAAGGATCAAGTTACCATTGTCGTTAGACTTGTTAAAACATCAAATAGTGACAAACTTTTCCATTATGACAAGATCAAGCTTCACCTTCGCTAGACTCGTTAAAACATCACATACCGATGGATTCACCTGAAGGGTGGAATTATATAAAAATAATATGTTATCCTCCTCAAGCTTGATAAAAATAAAGAGGTACTACTTAGCAATGACTGGGGAAATGGGAAAAGGGGTAAACCACTTTATGGCAGTTGGTCGCTCTTGAACATGATACTTTCACTTCATCATTGTGGCTATTTAGGTTGGGTTATCTAGTTGATGGTAATTATACCTTGGTCTATCATACCATCCATTACCTCTGTTTTGGTTCAATCCTGTCAATCTATTCAGTGTCGACGACATGTTCAAGAGAAGTCACTCATTTAAAATTCATCCTTTTCAATACCACAAACCTTCATTTTCATGAATTCCATACCTGAACCTTGTGTCATTAGTCAAATTCCATCTCCAAAATCATTACACTCATTTTGTCGTTGATGTGGGATACATCAAGGCCTTCTTGCGAAGAGTCACTTCTTGTCGACATCAACACATTATCCAAGAAGTTGACTTAGAAACACCCTTTCAGTAGCTTGAGGCTTGCATGCATCAATGGAAAGTTTCTCGCTTCCGACGATAGGTTGACATCACTGGCTTTCGATCAAATGACTTTGTATGGAGTTTGACATCAAGACATCCATTCACACCATATAGAATGTACTGCAGTACCTTGAGGATGATTATCATTATCAGTGATTTCTCTGGCATCTATTAATGGCTTACATCATTGACCAGTAATCAGATGATGTCTTCCCATGTTTGACTTCATATGACAGATTCACATGTTTATACTCATACTTGAGTGAATGATTGAATGAGATAGAAGACCTTGAATCTAGTTTCATCCATCTGGGATGCGATTTCAGGAAATTTACCAAATCATCTGTATAATGGATTTACATTGATTTTCATTTGATCATGGGTATATATCTGTAGATGATTGTCTATGTACTTGTAATGAAAGTTCATATGGTGAGAATGGGTATGCCTTACCTCAACAATTCATGAGAAAAAATGAAAATATCATGATATTATATATTGTAATCAATGCAAGTCACCAACCACATCGGAGCCTCCTCATCACATCATAAATCATATGACTCAATATTATTGTTTTCGACTTCATTCTTTAGATGGTAGCTATTACAAATCCATTTGGGCACATAATTCCCATCATTTAGATCAGTACCATTAGGGCTCATCAAATCCTAATTCAGTTGCTACATGCCCTAGATAGGTCACCTCTTTGAATACCTCCTTCCCTAAGAGTTCTTTGGCCTGAAACCCTCTAGAATTTCCCTTTTGAGAGACCAGCATAGCCTTGGACTGAGGTAAGTGCACCTCCGCATAGGTAGGCCCATGTTAGGGTGCTCTACAGAGAACCTAGGCTCATTTTGACCTGCGCTGGGTGAGATTGAAAGAAATTCACATAGGGTTCTAGGAATATTCTCATCTTTTAGAATCATCTAGAAGATTCCCACACTTATCATCTCCTATGAGCTAAAAAATGGATGAGGAATGAGTTAACCTACATCCTATCCTCTCATCCCTTCCTCCATGGAAACTAACACGAAGTATGGAATGCTATTCAATACCCTCATTTATGACAAAACTTCCTCCTTTAGCCTATAAATTGAGCACTCATCTAAGTGATCAGGGGCTGGACTTTGAGAATTTGCGAGATACCGTTGGAGGGAGAATTGAGGTTGTAAGTGACTAGAGTTATGCTACCAGAGTGTTGTGCTATTGATGTGATGTTATTTGTAACCAAAGATGGAAGAGTGGCAATGGATCAGACTTCATGGTTGTAATTCTTCCTTCTGTCTAATAAACCAGTTTACACCCTTTTTCCACATGCTCATCATGATATATGCTATTTATATGTGTGAATATATCTAATTCCATTTACTTGTATTAGATACATATCCTTCTTTGATTGGTTCTTTTTCTTCTATTTATGCTTGCTGGTACTTTTGGAGCGAGTTAAGTTCGAAATGGAGCGACAGAAGTCAAACAAAGGATACAAAAGGATAGCGAAATAACAAGTATGTCTTCTAATCCCTTTATCTTATTTATCATTTACAGAAAAAGGATAAGTGATTAAAATCTGTTTTTCTACGTATATCTACATACCTAGGGAATTAGTAATTATCTATAGATAACAAATTCTGCATAACAAATTTTGCTGTGGAATCTGGTATGTACAGATAAATACTAATTCCCTAGGTAGCTAGCTACACTTAGAACAACATATTTAGAGCACTTATCCTTTTTCTATAAACAATAATTAAGATAAAGGAATCACAAGACCTAGTTGTTCTTTCGCTTTCCTTTTGTCTCCTTTGTTTGACTCCCATCACTCGTTTTCCAACTTAAATTGCTCCAAAAGTACCTGTAGGCATAAACATAAGACAGATAACCAATCAAATAAAGAGATCTATCGAATACAAGTGAAAGGAATCAGATACATTCACACATTAAACATCATATATCAAGATAAGCATATGGAAAAAGGGTGTAAATTGCTTTGTTATATAGAAGGAAGAATTACACCCATGAAGTCTGATCCATTGCCACTCTTATAGCTTGGGTTCTAAAAAACATCACATCAATAGCACAATAGTCCAGCAGCATAACACTACTCACATACAAACTCAATTCTGACTTGCACAATATCTCCTTACAAATTCTCAAAGTTCAGCCCCTGATCACTTAGATGAGTGCTCAATTTATAGGCCAAAGGAGGAAGTTTTGTCATAAATGAGGGTATTGAATAGCCCTCCATACGTAGAGTTAGTTTCCATGGAGGAAGGTATGAGAGGATAGGAGGTAACTTAACTCATTCCTCATCCATTTTCAAGCTCATAGGAGATGATAAGTGTGTGAATCTTCTAGATGACTCCAAAATATGAGAATATTCCTTGAACCCTATGTGAATTTCTCTCAATCTCAACTAGCGCCGGTCAAAGTGGGCCTAGGTTTTTTGTAGAGCACCCTAACATGGGCCTACCTGCACTGAAGCACACTTACCCCAATTGAAGGATGCGTTGGTCTCTCACGGAGGCAACTCTAGAGGTTTTCAGGCCAAAGAAATCTCCGGGAAGGCGGAATTAAAAGAGGTGACTTGTCTAGGGCATGTAGCAATTGAATTAGGGTTTTATGAGCCCTAATGGTACTAAACTGAATGATGGGAGTGATATGCCCAAATGGATATCTAATAGCTTCCCCCTCAAGCATGAAGTCAAAAATAATAATATTGGGTGATATGTTTTACGATGTGATGAGGAGGTTCCGAATGTATCTGATTCCATTTACTTGTATTCGATAGAACTCTTACTTTTATTGGTTCTCAATATTCTGTTTGTGCTTGCAGGTACTTTTGGAGTGATTTTAGTTCAAAAAGGAGCAACGAGAGTCAAACAAAGGAGACAAAAGGAAAGAAAAAGAATAACTAGGTCTTGTAATCCTTTTGTCTTATTTATCGTTTATAGAAAAAGGATAAGTGCTCTAAATATATTGTTCTAGGTATAGCTACCTGCCTATGGAATTAGTATTTATCGATAGATACTAAATTCTGCATAAACAATTTGTTATGATGGACAAGTTATGCAGAATTTGTTATCTACGAATAAATACTAATTCCTTACGTAGGTAGCTCTACCTAGAACAATTTTTTTTTAGCACTTATCCCTTTTCTATAAATAATAAAAAACATAAAGGGATCAGAAGACCTACTTGTTCGTTCTCTTTCCTTTTGTCTCCTTTGTTTGACTCTTGTCACTCCTTTTCGAACATAACTCGCTCCAAAAGTACCTGGAAGCATAAGCAGAAGACAAAGAACCATTCAGAGAAAGAGACCTATTGAATACAATTAAATGAAATAAAATACATCCGCACATATAAAAATCATATATCAAGATAATCATATGGAAAAATGGTGTAAATTTCTTTATTAGATAGAAGGAAGAATTACAACCATGATGTCTGATCCATTGCCACTCTTCTAGCTTTGGTTCCAACCAACATCACATAATTAGCACAGCACTCCGACAACATAACACTACTCACTTACAAACTCAATTCTCACTCCAACAGTATCTCCTTACAAATTCTCAATGTCAGTGCCTCATCACTTATATTAGTGGTCAATTTATAGGCCAAAGGAGGAAGTTTCGTCATAAATGAGGGTATGGAATGACCTTCCATACTTAGAGTTAGTTTCCATGGAGGAAGGGATGAGAGGATAGGAGGTAGCTTAACTCATTCCTCATCCATTTTCGAGCTCATAGGAGATGATAAGTGTGGTAATCTTCTAGATGACTCCAAAAGATGAGAATATTCCCAGAACCCTATGCAAATTTCGCTCAATCTCGCCCATCGCAAGTCAAATTGGGCCTAGGTGCTTTTTAGATCACCCTAACATGGGCCTACCTACACTGAAGCATGCTTGCAGCTATCCAAGGCTACATTGGTCTCTCAAGGAGGCAATTCTAGAGGGTTTTAGGCCAAAGAATTTTCAGGGAAGTAGGAATTCAAAGAGGTGACTTGTCTAGGGCATGTAGCAATTGAATTAGGGTTTGATGAGCCCTAATGGTACTAATTTGAATGAAGGAAGTGATGTGCCCAAATGGATTTGCAACAAGTGGGGTAGGTTATAATGTCTCCTTCCTTCTCCTATTGTGTCATTCTTTTACATCCTTCAATCCTATCGCAAGTTGTTCTTAAGAGGGGATGTTAGGATATTCTGACACATAGGAAATAGTTAAGTATACCTCGTCTGGTGTAGAGTTAGGTAAAGTGTGTTTCTTTACTATGTAGTTGTGCAACTAATAATCCGACGGTCATGGTATTTTCTAGACATTAAGTGATCCAATGTTCATTCTCTCCTCAGTATTACCAACACATAATCCACGACTTAACACCCGATTGGTGCATGTTCTCTATTTAAAGAGCATGGAGGGTAATTTGTAGGGTGACCATTCATGAGGGAAGCTTATGTAAATTTTCTTTCCTTTATTAATAAATTTCCTGAAGTTGCCACTTTGGCTCAGGTTGTGGACTGTTTCCCTCTTTGAGGGTTTTTACCATGTCAAGAATACTCGTGTATTTATTTGTGATCTGTTTGAGAGTGGTGTCCTTTGGTGCTCTTCGTGTGGGGCCCCATATCTCGTGGCACGCAGTGATGTAATGGTCCCTAAGACTTGGGGCTATCCCCCTACATTAATCTCGTGTCGTTCGCACCTAAGTCTACAACCAAGGGTTGTATGGGTGTCAATGGTACCAAGGCTTAGGGCCTTTCCCTAGCCCCACCACTGATAGCTCCTTTTTCTGAGCGTCATGGTTTCATGTGGTGGAGATGAATGGGAGCTAAGGGCCATTACCAAAACCCGCATTCATGGGCTCCTTCCAAATATCAACCGAGGGTCATGTGGCAACAATGTGAGTAGGGGTTGGGGATCGTAGAATGACCACTCTTGCCAAATGATGTAGACATAAAGTCTTAAGTATTGGTTATGCCCATAGTATAACAATCACCAGTGTGAGTAGAGTTGGTAGAGTGCTGGAATGATAGCTTGGAGGTGAGAGGTCTGAATATGGTCGAGCCTTCGACTGACCCATAACAAATTTGTAATTGACCTTGGCGTGCCACATGGAAACCCATGACTAGGCTACCTAGCACCCATCCATTGGTCCACTTCAATCAAGCATGAACTAATCAAATATGCCCAAAAGCCAACAAATCGGAACTTTCCAAGTGCCATCTTTTCATTGTGTCGTACCCTACATAGTCACCATGCTGACCTAGTAATACAGAATTCGAGTCAATTGCCCTACTCAAATTTTAGTTGTTTCGCAAAACGATCAGCATGAGATAACTTAAGCATACGGTGTCAAATTGAGGTGGAACGAACATTGTTGGATTCATAATGACACGTACTTCAATTTGGAGCTAGTCTCAAGGCTTTCTAGGAACTTACATTTTTGAGTTAAAAATTGATCACCTGATCATATACATTTATTGCAAATTTCCATGTAGATTATGACAAGAGTTGTTGTTGTTACAAGTGCCATCATAGTTTCTACTTCAATTACTGCGATTCCTATCATCTAGCTGCTGCAACACCTACCAATGAGTTGCTACAAAACTTATCAATGAATTATTATAATATCTATTAGGTAGGTGTAGGTATGTTTCCTTTTATTTTATTTAAAATAAGTTCATTCGATGTTGTGGATTTGTATTTGGAAAGACACTTATAATTCCATCCTACTTCCGCATCCATTTCTCAAAGGTGAAGAATCTTTTTAGTTTGTGGGGTATCATTACCTTTTCATTCTATAACATTCCCTCGCTATTCTTATATATCGCCACTTCAATGTTCATGCATGAGAAGGATTAAAAAATGCCAATACTTTGTTGCGGCCACACAAGAACCAATAATAAGAAAGATAAAAGTCTTTATTTCTACCACACAAGAAATAGTAGTAAGAACAATATAAGGTCCTGCTACTGCCACACAAGATCTAGTAGCCATAAAAATAAGATGTTGTTGCTCCATAAGAACCAACAATGGAAAATTAACCAGATGAAAGGGAGAACCCACATTTATAAATGTGATATATGTGTTGTTTGTCCATGAGCATATTCAGATTTGCCATTTTAAGTAGCATATCCAACTTATTAACGTGTTTAATATGCAAGCAACAAAAATGAAGTTTGACAACAATAATAATGTAAATAAGCCCTATTGTTGCTACACAAGAACTAACAATAGGAAATGAAACATCATCATGTCACAAGACTTAAACTATTAGGATGTTGTTGTTACTACTCTTATAATAATATTGTTGCTACTATAGTTTTTAAGTGCAATGCAGGGTTTGTCTATATCTCAAAATTTGTGCATTCGATGGTCGTGATTTCTTGTGAGGAAAAATAATAAAATAGGATAATTATGCTTGCAGAACTTTATAGAAAATTACTTTGTAGATAATGGATAAAAAGAGTTTGTCACTACTCCTACAACACTCTTAATGGAACTCCTTATACAGGGTTATTATAATCTCATTAAATTTGTTCCAGGATGTTAATTTTGAAGCTTCAAAGATGCTATATAACAATTCACAACAAGCGTTTGAGGGAAATGAAATTTTTTCACAATGACAATAGGTTTGCAATGGGAAAAAGAAGCATGTCTCCAGTATGTCTAATAGGAGGTATTACATTGCATAAGGATATGCAACATTTTTAATAGGGGGAGATGACAAGCCTCGTAATGGACATATTTTCACAAATTCCTTTCCCTATTATTAATTCCTTTTCACTTCCCTATGACCCTATATTATTCCATTCTAATGTTTGTATGTGAATGTTAGACATGAGGTGTTTTCCATTGCATTTCCTTGCTATTTTACATGATTTTATGATTACAAATTAAAAAGGTGTCATATTTGCATTTATCCTTTACTTCATCTCAAAAAACAACGTGCCAAACATTTTGGTGTGCAAGTTGTGATGTTTTCATAGGTGATTTTCTGGTTATAGTTGTTGGAAATCCAAACTGTATTGCTACAACTATAATTCATGTCATTGTTGCAACTCCGAACTCTATTGTTACAACTATAATTCATGTCGTTGTTGCAACTCTCATTGTTGAAAATCCAATTTATGACATTTTTGCAACTCTTATTGTTGCAATTCCAATTCACAATGTTGTTGCAATTCCCACTACTGCAACTCTAATTCACAATGTTGTTTCCACTCCCATTGCCGCAAATGCAATTCACATTGTTAATATTGTGGCAACTCAAATTCACATATTTGCGATAACTTCCATTGATGCAAGTCTGATTCATGTCATTGGTGCAACTTCAGTTCAAGCCATTTTTGTAACTTAGGAATTTTGTTGCAACCCACTGCCGCAACTCCCAAAACCACGAGTTGACAGTAGAACCATGAGCCAGTGGAACCTTGCAATGATTGGAAACTTGAGTTGATGTTATTACATAATTGTGATTGCATTATTTTAATTTGGATCAATATTACTCATGGCTAACTAAGTTGTGAAAATGATTTTTGGAGTTATGTATGATTCGTTTATTGTTTATTAATTGTTATCAAATCACGTGAGAGGCTTGTAGAGACATATTTATCATTTACTAGTTGTTAGAAAACCAAATGAGAAACTTGTGAATCTCATTTATTTGTTATTATTTATTTTTTAAACAAATGTTATATATAAGTGGAGTTCCTCTTTCATTCGGTGAGGAGGACTCTTAGAGAAATTTCCAAATCATAGTGAAACAAGAGCCACATGGTGGTATGTCACCGCTTATTTTCATACATGAATTGTGTGAATCTAGTTTATTTGGTTGAAATGATATGTGTGAAGATATCATTATTTTAAATAAAAAGGTTGCAAACCTACATGTTTAAAATTTTGATTATGTTTTTTATTCTGTAAGTGTCCATAGCTTTAAAATAATTGATTTTAGATAACAAAAAAAGTATATCAAAGCTTATTCAAAAAAGTAAGTTGAAATGTATATAATGAAAAATTATTCTAGAGAGGGTAGACAAGCAAATACCAATTCCATTTCTCATGAAATTAAATTAAAATAAAAAATAAGGGATACATAGTAGCTAGTACCTAAGTTTAGCTTAAGTATAGTTTAATTAAACTAAAAAATAATAACGACACTTATTTCATCACAAAAATAAAACAATATATAATAAAATGTTTTTTTATGGAATGAAAACACCAAAAATTAAGAAATATTATTAACTAATTTTGTTTCTATTAACATATATGCACTTAGATATATATATATATATATATATATATATATATATATATATATATATAGATATATATATATATATTAGATTTATTAAAATATGTTTTTAATAATAATAAGTTATCTTGAATTAAAAAAAGAAAAATTATAATTTGAGAATAGAAAAATGAAAACAAAAAATCAAGAAATTAAATGAAAAGGAAATGAAACTAAAAACTAAAAATTGGTAACTAATAGAAACGGAAGTTACTAAAGAACCTATAATAAGACCTCAACCAATCACCTTACAAATAAATAAATATAAATAATAACAAAAAATGAATTCCTAAGTTAAGCTATGGATAAGCAACAATTTTGTTTTGTCAAAGACAAAGGTAGTCAAAGCAAAGACCAAAAATCTATGAGGCTTATCCATAGCTTAACATTAAGAGTTCAATTGTATTATTTTTTTTTTATTATTTAAATTTATTCATTTGTAAGGTGATTGGTTGAGCTCTTATTATTGGTTGTTTAGTAACTTCCATTTCTATTACTTACTATTATTTTTTTTATTTTTTTCCTTTTTTATTTAACTTTTTGCCTTTTATTGTTTTTCTATTATTTTGGTTTTCATGAATTATAATTTTTCATCATATTTAGAATTAAAGATGACTTATTATTATATTAAAAATATATTTTAATAAATTCAATTATAAACAAATATATATATATATATATATATATATATATATATATATATATATATATATATATATATATATATATATATATATATATATATATATATATATAATAAAAACACACACACACATATTAAAGTGTATATATGCTAATACCAACATAGATCAATCTTAAGTATGAATCTAACATAAGCTGAGAGGGATCAAATTTCTATGCTAACTCCTTTAGAGTGAAAAATATAATGTTCTTTTTCTTTGTTTAAATTGTATTTTTAAATCCTAAGTAAAGTATCTATAAGACCAAATAATCGTTTTAATCATAAAACTTATTTTTTCATGATATATACATAATTTTTTTAAATGATATATACTAGCAATTGCAGAGGATGTTGCAAACGAAATGTCATAGGACATTAGTGTAGGAAAGAGTAGCATGAAATTGTTACCTTCCATGACAACAACGAAAGTGTCACAAAATGTTCCTAGAGGGTGTAAGTAGAATTTTGGATCCTAGTTAAAGTGGGGGTTCTCAGGAATTACGTCATTGACATGAGAAGAGCATCCACGGTGTTAGGTTCTCTCCTTTTGGTAACTTACTTTATTCTCAGTGGAATGTATGCATGTTTGAGGGAGAAATTCTTGTTGTGTTGTTCTCATGGTTTTATGGCTATTGACTATAAAGCAATTCATAGTTTTCAATTTTTGATGACTAACATACACTTCAACGTATTTCCCTGATGGGATGTTTATGATTTGATGGCAAGTGGTTGTTAAATTTTAATTGTTTCACTCTATATGTAAATCACATATTCTCTAGCTTGTTTGATTGGGCTTCTTAGCGCCATTATGATTAGGGTTGTAGTGATAGAGGGAAAATTAAGCGACATGTTTGTATATGAAACAAGACTTAGATGAGTAAGATTTGACCTTAGTGCATTGGATTATGGTAGTTGCTCACCTAGTTTAATGAATCTGAATACTCATTTCAAAATACTTATCTTCATTGTGCAATCTCATAAATGTATGATTTCTTAGAAATGTCTTTTCTTTGAACATGATTGGCCTAGCTTGTGCTCTTGGCCTTGTAATAACAAAGTAGAAAATTGGATGTAAGCTACATAAAGAAAAATCAGGTAATTATTTTAAATACCTGTTAATCTACTGAAGAACACCCAACGAGTCTATAGGGTAATGTTATCTTAGTAGCAAAAACTAACTTCATTTTCTCAACATAATGTATTGTAAATGTTTCTAGATGAGGTTTATTCATGGGTCTTATGCCTTGACTTGTAGCATGTGCGAAAACAAATGAAATCTTTCGAATGGTTCTTCATTTTCTTACTAGACTAAGAGTTATCGTAGTTGCTTCAATTGAATTTGATCTTTGAAGCCTTATTTTTCATATTGCAATTGTGCGGATTGAGTCTTTTTTTTTCTTTTATTTAATGATGTCTATGCTTTCTCTCTTTGATGACTTCTATTTGTTGAAACTTACATCAAAAGAGTTTTGTTGAGTTTTCTTCAAAGTGCATTTGAAAAATTGCAATGGAAAGGACCATGCATGTCTTCCCCATCTTTGTTGGAAGAAGTTCTAGCATTCCATGGACAATAGATGAAGACATGCGAAGCTAAATGAATCACAAAACTTTTTGGATGAGACCATGTATATCTTCCCCATCTTTGTTGGAAGAAGTTCTAGCATGCCATGGACAATAGATGAAGACATGCCAAGCTGAATGAATCACAAAACTTTTTGGATGACAAGTTTATTAATGTCTTTTAAATCCTGACTTATAGAATTTGGTAAAATGAATGGAATCTTTGGAATTGTTCTTCATTTTCTTACTAGACTAGCAGTTGTGGCAGTTGCTTCAATTTCAGTTGATCTTTGGGACTGCATTTTGCATATTGAAATTGTACCAATTATATTATTTATACAACATTTTAAATATGTCAAAATATTTAATTATATTATGTATTGTTGTAAAATGAAATAATGAGATAAGTATTAGGTTAAATTTTATTTGATTTTTTTAACAGTAGAAAAAAATAGCTTCCTTTCATTAAAACAAAAGTAAGTTACATCTGCATAGTTCTTTCTTCTATACATACATAGTTTTGGTTAACTCTTATTTGCTTTTAAATTCAACAATGGTAGTTTTCAACCCATGATTTTTGGTACCTCATACTTTTTTGTTAGTGGATTGCATGTAATAAGAAAAGACATGCAATATTCCATGTAAGGGCTTTAGAAATGATGACTGAAGCGTACTTGGTGAGCTTGGTCAAATTTGGTTAAAGATATTAATACATTTGTTTATGTTGTAATTTTTTATTTTCTCTATTATTTTTAGTACTAACAACCAAGAACCGTGGTTGTCGAACACTATAAAAATTAAATGGATATGTTAATGTATGTGGATCTATACTAAGAAATTTAAGACCTGCCTGCTAAAGGAAATGTTTGGAGTAAGGGATCATGGTATGTAAAAGGAGACTATAGTTTCAATTACATTAAGAGGATAACAACATTTATAAGTGTTTGTAAAAGAAAAAATGGGTATGGTGAGAGTTAAAGGCAATAGTAACAATAAAATTAAAAAAGTATAATTATTATTTTATAATACAGTTGAATTTTTTTAAATTAGATGTAAATGAATATACAACTTAAGATGTAGGTTAAAAGATAAATTTTCCACTTAGGACAAGAATATAAATAGATTTATTCATCTTAATTTTTTTTTATATAGATTTTGCAAAGTAAAATTATTATTATTATCACTATTATTATCACTATGTTGTCTGTGTTATATTCGCTCCTATAATATATATATATATATATATATATATATATATATATATATATATATATATACAAAAAATATATTAAAATTATTTGAAATTAAAAAAAAATAGTTTTATAAATTATTTTTAAAGAATTAAATTTACATTTAAATTAAATATTATTAAATTGTAACACCCCTCCCTTGTGTGTTAAATAATTGTAAACTTAAGTTGAATTAAAGTTAGGTGTGATACCCTCCCTTGTGGGTTATAGCATTTTAAATGTAAGATGAGGAAAGCTAGGTGTGATATGTAATATGAAAAGTAGATATGTTATTAATTAAATTAATAAATAAATCACTTGGAGGGTGGAGCACCAATAGAGATGAGATTCTTGCGAAATGCTATTGAGGAATGAGATAGAGATAAATATTTCATGATAAAGATTCTAGATGTGATCCTCGATAAGCTTGGATTGATGGGAGATAAAGATTCATCAAACATAAAAGCTTTGCGGGAGATAAATGGAAGATTTTATGAGGAAAAGCTTCGTCGGAGATAAAGACAAGATTTTCCGAAAATACCTAGGTAAATGGAAAAATCCATAAAATCAGGATGTTTCTAATGGAAACTAAATCATGAAAGAGGGTATTAAATACCCAGTGCATTGATCAATTGAGGACAATTGATCCTTGGCAAGAACCTTATCTCAGGGGGAATCAGAGGTGATTCATGGTTGGGTGGTGATTCTTCACTCTCCAACTGAGGTTTTGGTTGGTTTCATATGTGTGTAGTGTTTTTTATGTTGGTTCTGACCTCTATATTTATTAGTTTCTGTTGAAATGCTTAAATCATATAGCCCAGTGGTATAAGTGAGGTGTATATGTATGGAAATAATTGTTGTCTTATGTATTTGACTTTTAATATATATGAGAAATGGTGCAATCATGGTAATTAGTTGTTAATACTTGTGTTAAAGCATTGAATTTATCATGATCAACTTGCATGTGGCTTTCTAGTGTGAAGTTATCGGTAGAAGCATCTTAAGTGGATTGGAAGTTTTAATACCCATGCATGGTAGCATATTGCACATAACTAGATTACCTATGATATTGTAGTTGTATGGAAGCAAGGGAAGTTTTATTCATATGACTCCCTATACATCCAACAATAGAGTTTTAGTGGAAGCATGACATGTAATTATATGTATACTAACATTGTTATGCAAAGATCATGTATGAATATGTGAGATGACTATGGATTCTATAACTAATTTTAGTTGCCCTTCCTAAAGAAATATTGCATGCCCATAATACTCTAAAGTGATATTTTCCTAGGCATGCTGACCAGTTGAAGGAATAATTTTATCCATTGTATGACTAATGGTTTAAGTATGTGTGTTTGGATGTCTAATCAAGCTAGTATAGGTAGGGGAATGAAAGTTTGCTCAATAGCGTAGTGACTATGTTTACACTACAATGATCATGAAAATTAATGTCCATTAATGCTTAAGGATTAACCTAGAGGTTTTGGTAGGGTGCATACCATCATAAATTTTTAATTTATCGATCACATACATTGGGCATATTAATGAAGCTAAGGTTCCATATAAAGGATTTAAATACATTTAATAATAAATTGGTATCGTTGCCTAATTGTAATATGGCTTAGGTGCTTTTAGAAGATAAGATATGTAGGAAGGGGAAAAGCTAACTGTGTAGGCTCAGGATGTTCCTTACAAATGGTATCAAAGCTCATGTTCAAACCTTTCAGCCTATGGGCCAATCCATGTATGTGGAATATTTATGAGGCCTAGAGGCTTAATTTCATTGGTAGGCTCAGGATGTTCCTTACAAATGGTATCAAAGCTCATGTTCAAACCTTTCAGCCTATGGGCCAATCCATGTATGTGGAATATCATCAAGGGTGACAATTAATTTGACATTTAAACAAAAGAAAAAAGGGGTTTAAAACTTATAAGGTAAAGCTAATGTTGGAAATTAAAGGGTTGAATTTCAAATTTAAATTCTCACCCCAAGGTAAATAAGAATCCACAATTTAACATGGTTGTTAAAGGGGTCAATAATATAAAAAATTCATTTTACATATAACATATGAGTTTTATGCATATGACCCTAAGGATCTGAATTGATCAAATTATGGCATAATGGTGAATTAAGCATTATAAGGGCGAATCGAAATAGGGAAGGTGGAAGCAAGAAAATTCGAATATAAACTAATTATCATATTGTTGACTAGAATATTACCATATTAAAATAAGTCACATTTATAATATGATAATACTTAATATAATAGAGTGATCGCATATCGTGAGTCATTTATTGCTAGTGTTTCTTCATTGGGATGTAATGAGTCCTAGATACTTGTATGAAACCATTTAGCATGCCCCGTCAAAGAAATATTGTGAGCCTCAAGGAGTGGAATAGAGCAAGGCCTTCATGGAGAGAGAGGGAAAATCCTCATGTTATGATAGAGTTGGGAAAGATCACTGAAGTGATATGCTTCACCCATCTACATGAGTTTAAAATGACTGCACTGAGCGATTTCTCTATTTTTTGCCGTGAGGAAAACCATCGTGTTACGGTGTTACTCTAAGGACGAAACTGCTCTCTCAAGAACTAAGATGTTGGACGCTTATCTGGATGCTAGATAGAGATGTGGATCATCTTCTCTGTAATACTAAAGATGAATGGAAATGTATGAAACAAGTTAGTATTCGATTAAGCAGGTTATTCTGAGCACGATCCAATTGTCTCACCTACAGCAATGGCTAAAACATAGGTTGCAGAGTCAAAAAGCCTCATAATGTGGATTTTTTATTGCATCGTGACTAGACCTACCATGAATGTTGTGCTTTTTATAGAAGCAGAGAATGTCTTGTAGCTTTCAAATCAGTAATAATAAAAAACACTTATCACTGAGCATGATGGCGGAAAATGGAGAGAAACCTTGTTCTTCCAGATGTCAATATTAAAGTTACCTCCTTTCATGTGTTGATGTTAAACTTAGGCTAACATTCCTCATGTGTTGGCAAGTTAGATGTTTTATTTTTATCACCATAAAATGGAATGTACACCGATGGGTAAAAGCAACAGTGTTACAAAGTTAGGAAGTCATGATGATAATGGAAGAAACAATCACAGATATGGAAGTAACGATCACAGATCTAGTTGACCACAAACGTAGCAGGTGGGATAATAATTATCCTCAATCTATTGGATTAATTGATAAACATACTATTATAATGTATTTGTGACATCACAATGTTTCCAAATAAGTATATGGATAGGATGGGAACAAATATTAATGGAAAAATACATGGTTGTAAACATTCTCTAATCAACCACGAGCTTTCATTTTGATTTTTAGGAAAAACATGATTAGTAACTAAGGGTTCTTTGTTTTCGGTTTGTCTTACTAGAGATCTTAGGCGATCAATCGCTTGTTAGATAAGCCTTATCATTGGTGACTAAAGAATGGATAATGGCAATCCGATTCAAATAAAATAATCTCTCCTCTGATGCCCATAAATAAGTGAACAATATCGATCCGTTAGAAATATAATAGTGGTTTTTGAGTCTGTTCAGAGGGAGCACAGTGCAACCACTATCTGTGCTCTCAATGATGCCCTCAAATGGTCTACATATTGTGATGCAGGAGCATCTGGTCGATAGGGAGAAGACCGAGAGAGGGTGAACACAGTTTCAGAAGAAGATTGGGGAAGATGAACATTTCATTAAACTGGACAGCAAGCCTGTCAGAGTTCTTATGTTTGTTTTCTTTAATTTCTTTCAGGGTCAACTACAGCATTAAACTCTGTTGTCTTAATTTATGTTTATTTTATCTTAATTATTGTAACAGGTTTTAGTTAGAAGTGTTAAAGATAGATTAGTGTTAATAAGTATGTAAACAACAAACCCTTATGGCATAAAGGCGACAAGTGAACAAACAAATAGTAAAAGGAAACGTATGCCTGTAGCAACTGTACAAACCGAAATAGCATAACTACCAGGCAGTTAACTAACTGCCCAAACTATTGTACAAAAAGGCAAACGAAACAACCCAGAGGGGTTCAGCAGCAGAACATGTAAAAGAGAATACCAGAAATACATACATTTTCTTCCTTCATCAAATACAGTGCACAATTAAACATACAATTCTATGATTTATGTCCTCTGTAATAAAATGTACATGCATATTACTGTGTTTTCAATTCATTTCAGGTAAATCAAATAACAGAGTTTTTACAATTCCAAAGAGTCCGTCGACTAGCTAAGACCGAGAGTGAGCACAAGACGGGAAGGCGCAAACCAACACAGCAGAACGTAACAGACCACGGTCTAAACTGGGTAAGCAACAAAACCCATTACAATAAGTTCATATGCCATAAAATATTACATTGTACGTCTGTGTAAACCAACATATATAAAACTGTGCAACGAGGGTTCATTGAACCGAGCTATCAAGGGCTCACAGAAAACCCCAAGTTACAGCTACGGGTTGGAGGTAACCCGACATACACAGGTTCGACAGATATACAGTATGCACACAGCAGAAAAAAGCAAATGCAGCCAAGACCAAGAATCACTGTGAGGAAGTAAAACAAGGACAGAGCTACCCGGAAAAGAGTGATTGTAACCCTTGCGAATCCACGGGAACCGGCCACACCTGCCAACACAAAGCAAGGTGAAGGGTTAGGGTTTGAAAACAGATAATAACCCTATACAGAAAGTTGTGACACGAAGCTGCAAATAAATCAAACAAATCCATGTATGATAGCGATGGAGGAGCCATACTTGTAGTGAGCCGAGACCCATGCTAGCAGAATCGAAGTACTAACCCTGAACACAAAGGGGCTGCGGAACGTTAGTTCCGGAACAAACAGTGGATAAAGACATTTAGCACGAAACGAGGCCATACCTGTTCTATAAAGTCGAGCGCCGGAGGAAAGCCAAGTTGGAAAGCCTTCGAACTGTGTATTTGATAGCTGAGCAGAGCAGTAACCATTCATCACCAGCATTCAGCACGAAATTACCAAAAAGACCATAACGAACAGAATTCACCAGAACAAAAACAGAAATGCTCACACAGTCGTAAAAACAAGTTGAACGTGCAGTGAAGGACAGTAACTTACCAAGAAACCCTGAAGTGAATACATCGACTCCCATGGCAACGGATTGACAGAGTTGAATAGCATTGTTTCACCATAAGAAACCAGCGGGAGCTCAACAGGGTTCTCCCCACAGGCAGAGAAACCAGAGGCAGAGCCGAGACTAGAACGACAGAGCAAGTCACAAAGTGAAAATGACCGAACAGGCGCGAAATGGCGGAGGAAAAGCACATTAAGGGGATTAGGGTTTGTCAACTCCGAGGAGGGCAGGTGTCATAAGGAGGGTCCGAGTAAGGTACCATGAATTGAATGTCAATCAACCACCACAAAAATCATTTACAATCACTTTATAATCAACCAAGAATTAGTGTGAGTCCACGTAGATTGAGTTAGCGTGGGACCACGTGGGCTGGCCCCATCAATTGGTATCAGAGCAGTTTTTTTTATATATAGAGGAAGATGGCAGAAGGGCAAGCGCCAAGACGAGGACGTGGAAGAGGTGCACGTAGAGGAGCAGATGAAGGATTGAGGGAACAGATTAGAGTTCTGACAGCTCGCTTGGAAGCAGTGGAAGCGGGTAGACGAAGAGACCCGGAACTAGGAGATGACAGTGAGGAAGAAGCGGTAGCTGCTACAGACGGGTCTGATGAAGAAGCTCCAGAATTGAGACTGCTGCGTTCAATTTTATTGGCCAGCAGCAAACCCAAAACAGAGATTTCGAATTACGATGGCAGTCTGTCTGCTGATATCCTATTGGATTGGATAAGCGAACTAGATAAGTATTTCGAAAATGAGGAAGTTAAGGAGGATAAGAGAGTCAAGTTCGCTGCTACTAAGTTGAAGGGACATGCCCTCTTGTGGTGGGATAATGTCCAAGCAGACAGAAAGAGACTGAACAAATTACCTATACGGAATTGGTCAAGGATGGTAGCAAAATTGAAGGGCAGATTTCTGCCGAAAGATTACCAGGTTGAACTATGTCGGCGAGTACAGAATCTGAGACAGAGAGGTATGACTGTCAAAGAGTATACGGAAGAGTTCTACTGGGTAAATCTATGTGCTGGTTATACGGATGAAACTCCAGAAAAAACAGCGAGATATGTCAATGGCTTGAGGATGGAAATTCTGGATGAAATTAGCATTCTTTCTCCCCGAAATATTGAAGAAGCCTTTCAGAGCGCTGTAAAGGCTGAGGAAAAGATTAACAGAAAACAGAACAGCAGAAGAGGGAGAGGAAGTAGCAGAGGACGGGGACAATCCTACGGTAGAGGAAAGAGTGCTGCGAATAGTGAAGAAGGCAGCAGTTCAAAAACTTCAGGGACAGCAGAAAAAGGGGATAGCACCAGAGGAGGTCGGTCATACCAAAGAGGACGAGGGAATGGCCGCGGAAGAGGGACTGGAGTCCAGTGCTACAGGTGCCATAAATGGGGGCACAGATCCTTTGAGTGTCCAGAAGTTGAACAGGCCGGTCAGAGGGGAACGCTGATGGCACAGCCTGAAGAAGCTGAAGCACAACCCCGGGAGGTGGAAGACATGGCGGAGACAGGGGAAGCTTTGATTTTGAACAAAGTGCTGTTAAAGCCAACCCAGGAAGTGGCTGAACCAACACAGCGGAAGGCACTATTCCGGACAGTCTGTAAATCGCAGGGAAAATGTTGCAAGGTAATAATAGACAGCGGGAGTACGGATAACTTGGTTGCCACAGAGATGGTGGAAAAACTGGGGTTGAAGCGGCTGAATCACCCGACACCTTACAAGGTGTCGTGGCTGCAGAAAGGCCACCAGCTGTTGGTTGATGAACAATGCGAGGTAGAGTTTCGCATTGGCAAGTACCACGATACAGTGGTCTGCGATATTATGCCGATGGATGTGTGCCACATACTGCTCGGAAGACCATGGCAGTATGACAGGAAGGTGACACACGATGGGAAAACTAATTGCTATAAGTTTGTGAAGGATGGGGTCAAACACACACTTGTACCCATCAAGGAGGAAGATTCAGCAGAATCAAGAGGAACAAAGGCGCTATTAATGG
The DNA here is from genome assembly GCA_031772625.1 of Pinus tabuliformis. Lineage (NCBI taxonomy): Eukaryota > Viridiplantae > Streptophyta > Pinopsida > Pinales > Pinaceae > Pinus > Pinus tabuliformis. Next base: position 652,725,526 of record CM062813.1, on the reverse strand, counting down.
GAGGAAAACAGTTCGTAAAGCAGGTTGAGGAAAATGAAATTAATTTTGCAGTTGTGAGGAGGATGAAGCCAGTATTACTGAACTTTGAGAAATCAGAATTGCCCAAAGAAGTACAAGAGATGCTAGAAGAATTTCAAGATATTGCGGCTGATGAATTACCTGATAAGTTGCCTCCCAAGAGGAGCATCAGCCACCATATTTATTTCATACCAGGAGCAAGCTTGCCAAACAAGGCAGCGTATAGAATGAGTCCAAAGGACAATGAAGAAGTACGCAGACAAGTGCAGGAATTGTTATATAAGGGGCTGATCAGAGAGAGTTTAAGCCCCTGTGAGGTACCTACAGTCCTTGCACCCAAGAAAGGTGGAGAATGGCGAATGTGCACAGATTTGCGGGCTATAAACAAGATCACCATTCGATACAGGTTTCCCTTGCCTAGAATGGATGACATGATGGATTGTCTTAGTGGGGCAGCATATTTTACAAAAATAGATCTGAAAAGTGGGTACCATCAGATCAGAATTAGAGAGGCAGATGAGTGGAAGACAGCCTTCAAGACCAACGAAGGACTGTATGAATGGCTGGTCATGCCATTTGGGTTGAGTAACGCACCGAGTACTTTTATGAGATTAATGAACGAAATGTTAAAGGAGTTTATTGGAAAGTTCGTGATAGTCTATCTGGACGATATTTTAATTTTTAGCAGGACGAAAAGAGAACACCTTCAGCATATTCGAAGGGTATTCGAGAAGCTGCAGCAGAACAAACTGCTGATAAATTTAAAAAAATGCACTTTCTTACATAAGGAATTAATATATCTGGGATTTGTAGTGGCAAAGAATGAGTTAAAGATGGACCCGGAGAAGATTGAAGCGATCATGAGTTGGTCGTCACCTAAGAGTTTATTCGAGGTATGTAGCTTTCACAGTTCAGCAAGTTTTTATAGAAAGTTCATTAAGAATTTTAGTGAAATCTGCGCGCCCATGCTAGAGACCATCAAAAAGGCCAGCCAACCTTTTTGCTAGACTAAGGCAGTAGAAGACAGTTTCCAACTTCTGAAGCGTAAAATAACGGAGAGGCCAATCTTGAGACTGCCCGATTTCAGCAAACCTTTTCAGGTTCGGTGTGATGCAAGCGGGACAACTATTGGCGCTGTACTCAGTCAAGAGGACAGACCAGTGGCGTTCTTTAGTGAGAAACTAAATGAAAGTCGGCAGAATTATTCATCATATGACAAAGAATTCTATGCAGTGGTTCAAGCCTTGAAGCATTGGAGGCACTATTTACTAGGAAATGAGTTCGTTTTGTTCTCTGATAATTCTGCGTTACAGTATATAACACAGCAGCACAAACTGAACCATAAACATGCCAAGTGGGTGGAGTACCTGCAAAGTTTCACTTTTGTGTTGAAGCACATAAGTGGGCAAGCCAACAAAGTGGCAGATGCTTTAAGCAGAAGAGCCCTGCTCTTACAAGAAAGTGGCATATAGGTGATGGGATTTGAGTATTTGAAGGATTTGTACCAGATGGACGCGGATTTCAAAGAAGCTTTTGAAGCATGCCAGAATCCCGTATTGAGGAATACAAGCCCATGGATAGATTTCAATTTACAGGAAGGATTATTGTTTCGAGGAGGACAGCTATGTGTTCCAGATTGTTCGATGAGGGAAAATCTGGTGAGAGAGAAACACACTGGTGGACTAGCGGGACATTTTGGCATCGATAAGACATTGGAGCAGCTCGGGCATTTTTATTACTGGCCAAGGATGAGCCGGGACGTACAGAGGTATGTAACCAGGTGTAAAATCTGCCAACTGGCGAAAGGACACAGCCAGAACACGGGGCTGTACACACCCCTACCTGTTCCAAGCAGGCCGTGGGATTCGGTCAGCATTGACTTTGTCCTAGGATTGCCTAGAACGCAGCGGGGGTATGATTCAGTGATGGTGGTGGTGGATAGGTTCTCAAAGATGGCTCATTTCATTCCTTGCCGGAAGACTAGTGACGCCACAAACGTGGCACACCTTTTCTTTACGGAAGTAGTTCGATTACATGGCTTACCTAAAACTATAGTTTCAGACAGGGATGTGAAATTTACAGGTCATTTTTGGCGCACCCTATGGAAAAAGCTGGGCACACAATTAAATTTTAGTTCTGTGTATCATCCGCAGACTGACAGACAGACAGAGGTGGTGAACAGGAGTTTGGGCAACTTGTTATGAAGCTTGACAGGAGAAAACTCGCGATTGTGGGATCGAGCTCTTGCCCAGGCAGAATTCGCTTATAACGATTCGCCCAATCGGAGCACCGGGCTTAGCCCATTTCAAATCTTGTATGGTATGCATCCGCGAGGAGTACATGAATTACGAGATTTGGGACAGCTAGAAAGGAGGAGTGCAGACGGAGAAGATTTTGCCGAAGCGATGAGTGAGCTGCATGAAAAAGTTAAGTCAAGATTACAAGACAGCACGCAGAAATATAAGAAACATGCAGACACAAAGCGGCGAGAGGTAAATTTTGAGATTGGGGACGAAGTCCTTGCGCATTTGCGCCGGGAACGATTTCCTAAGGGTACGTACAACAAACTGAAATTCAAGAAAATCGGCCCATGCAAAATTCTGCGCAAATTTTCAGCGAATGCATATGAAATTCAGCTGCCACCTGATATAGGTATATCACCCATATTCAACGTGGCAGACCTGTTCCCATATCATGCCCAGATGGAAGATGATAGAATGGTACAGCCACAACGGGACACCCAGTTCGAGAGCAGTCTTTGGAAGAAACAGTTGCCTTCGGTCCGGACCCATGAAATCGAAGGAATCCTCAGCACACAGGTGGCCAAGAAGACGCGCAGGAAAGAGTATCTGCGTTATCTCGTCAAGTGGAAGGACCGTCCAATGGAGGACAGCTCCTGGCTCGACGAGACACAGATTCGGAAAGCTGGCTACTCGGTGGAGGAACTCATGGAACGGAGCCATGAGATCTCTCTTTTACCCCGGCAGCCTGATGCAGGAGCATCTGGTCGACAGGGAGAAGACCGAGAGAGGGTGAACACAGTTTCGGAAGAAGATTGGGGAAGATGAACATTTCATTAAACTGGACAGCAAGCCTGTCAGAGTTCTTATGTTTGTTTTGTTTAATTTCTTTCAGGGTCAACTACAGCATTAAACTCTGTTGTCTTAATTTATGTTTATTTTATCTTAATTATTGTAACAGGTTTTAGTTAGAAGTGTTAAATATAGATTAGTGTTAATAAGTATGTAAACAGCAAACCCTTATGGCATAAAGGGGACAAGTGAACAAACAAATAGTAAAAGGAAACGTATGCCTGTAGCAACTGTACAAACCGAAATAGCATAACTACCAGGCAGTTAACTAACTGCCCAAACTATTGTACAAAAGGGAAAACGAAACAACCCAGAGGGGTTCAGCAGCAGAACATGTAAAAGAGAATACTAGAAATACATACATTTTCTTCCTTCATCAAATACAGTGCACAATTAAACATACAATTCTATGATTTATGTCCTCTGTAATAAAATGTACATGCATATTACTGTGTTTTCAATTCATTTCAGGTAAATCAAATAACAGAGTTTTTACAATTCCAAAGAGTCCGTCGACTAGCTAAGACCGAGAGTGAGCACAAGACGGGAAGGCGCAAACCAACACAGCAGAATGTAACAGACCACGGTCTAAACCGGGTAAGCAACAAAACCCATTACAATAAGTTCATATGCCATAAAATATTGCATTGTACATCTGTGTAAACCAACATATATAAAACTGTGCAACGAGGGTTCATTGAGCCGAGCTATCAAGGGCTCACAGAAAACCCCAAGTTACAACTACGGGTTAGAGGTAACCCGACATACACAGGTTCGACAGATATACAGTATGCACACAACAGACAAAAGCAAATGCAACCAAGACCAAGAATCACTGTGAGGAAGTAAAACAAGGACATAGCTACCCGGAAAAGAGTGATTGTAACCCTTGCGAATCCACGGGAACCGGCCACACCTGCCAACACAAAGTAAGGTGAAGGGTTAGGGTTTGAAAACAGATAATAACCCTGTACAGAAATTTGTGACACGAAGCTGCAAATAAATCAAACAAATCCGTGTATGATAGCGACGGAGGAGCCATACCTGTAGTGAGCCGAGACCCAGGCCAGCAGAATCGAAGTACTAACCCTGAACACAAAGGGGCTGCGGAACGTTAGTTCCGGAAAAAACGGTGGATAAAGACATTTAGCACGAAACGAGGCCATACCTGTTCTATAAAGCCGAGCGCCGGAGGAAAGCCAAGTTGGAAAGCTTTCGAACTGTGTATTTGACAGCTGAGCAGAGCAGTAACCATTCATCACCAGCATTCACCACGAAATTACCAAAAAGACCATAACGAATAGAATTCACCAGAACAAAAACAGAAATGCTCACACAGTCGTAAAAACAAGTTGAACGTGCAGTGAAGGACCGTAACTTACCAAGAAACCCTGAAGTGAATACATCGACTCCCATGGCAACGGATTGAGAGAGTTGAATAGCATTGTTTCACCATAAGAAACCAGCGGGAGCTCAACAGGGTTCTCCCCACAGGCAGAGAAACCAAAGGTGGAGCCGAGACTAGAACGACAGAGCAAGTCACAAAGTGAAAATGACCGAACAGGCGCGAAATGGTGGAGGAAAAGCGCATTAAGGGGATTAGGGTTTGTCAACTCCGAGGAGGGCAGGTGTCATAAGGAGGGTCCGAGTAAGGTACCATGAATTGAATGTCAATCAACCACCACAAAAATCATTTACAATCACTTTATAATCAACCAAGAATTAGTGTGAGTCCACGTAGATTGAGTTAGCGTGGGACCACGTGGGCTGGCCCCATCATATTGTCTATAGAAAGACTGTCTATGTAATATTTGTAGATTTTTCTCTAGGCCATGTGCTTGCACCTATAAATGCATACATCTATATTGGGTTTGCTTACTTTTCCTTGCGCACTTTTGATGCAGTGATAGTATATAATTGAATATGTTTTCCTTTCAGGGGTTTCAAAAAGCCTGAAGCATCTTGTGTGCATATATATAAATCCAACCTTAAAACAAGCCCTTCACCATTGTTAATGTGGGGTTATGTACCCATTATATATATGTCGCTTCATTTAGTCGTGTGAGGACCTGGTTTCACTATGTCTTTGATTTTTTTGGTTTCCCAATATCATAATATTTTTGGTCACCTCGATTTGTGTACTCATTTGGCTTCCAATAACTAGGTTTGAATTGGAAATTTGATGAGTGTGACATATATTTCACCTGTTTTAACATTTCGAAGGATGCATCTTGATAGAATGGCAAACCGTTAAATATATTTGATGGGAAAATCACCAAGACGACCTAGTCTATCTCTGGAATGTTCACCTCCCACCTTTTCCTAACCTTCGTCTATTTTCTACTCAGGTATGTTATGCTCTTGTAAGTGATGGCCATACATAATGTTGTGTTAATGCTAAAATAGTATATATGTGAGTTCATGCTAAAATAGTATATATGTGAATAAAGTAGTTTAAGGAGGTGACATTTTAATTTATAAAAAAATGGAAAAGTTGGGATGATTTAAAATGCATAGAAGTTTATTAATTTTCAACTAGAATGTGATCCTTATGAGGATAAAGGATGAGTGACTTCTGTGAAGGTCAGAAGATAAATGTGCAAGCACTAAGTAAGCAAGTTTATGGGCATTGTCCCTCTTGCAGAGCTGTGAGTCTGTTCACACTGTGGTATTGCAGCATTTTTGATCATCAAGCCTCATGACATAGCTTAGTTTCTAGCGTTTCATTCTGGATACACCCCACAAATCTTCTTATGGCACCTCATCCCATTTATATATGGTTCGTAAATAATAAAAAATATATTCCCTGCGGTTTTGTATTTGAGCGTGGGAGTATTTGCATGATTAATTGATCAAATACCATTGTCTACGACACTACTTCAAATTATTGCATGTATTATAGATGATCAATGTTTGAATTATTGTGCTCGCTATATATAATTATGTCAAAAGTTGCGACTATGCATAGATAACTACTTTTAAGAAGATAATGTAAAGCTAAATAGCATAAAGTCATCTAAGGTGGAAGCAAACTACGCATAGAAAATTATAGAGTTATATTTTATAAATGCTCCCTTAAAAAAAATGTGAAAATTGTTGAGTTGCTCGAATTATATATATACCTAATTTAGCATTGAAGATAGTTAGGTGTCTTAATTAATATACCTAATATACCTAATCTTTTATCGAATTATATATGCTCACACAAATGGTATCTCCTTCATAGCATTGGAATTGAGACACGCCTTTTTTTCTCAGCATCAAAGTTTGAGAGTGGAACTTAATCATGATCCAATAAAACAATTATTATCAATGTTTGGTTTTTAAGGTTTAGGTATCAGTTTGGTTATTAAGTTTTCTCTATTCATTTTGATGATCTCGTGGAGTGGTTAAAACTTACAATTATAAATCCAGGTATATTGTGATGGGTAGCTCGGTGTATAGAATTGATGGGAGTCTGTGATACTATTGTCTCATAAAGATGCTCAATAGTGGTTATAAGTAATGGGAATAATGAAATCGGGTTGTATATTTTCTAGGATTTACTTTGTTTAGCAGTAAGCTCAATGACTTTGTAAAGGAGGTCTTGTAGCGTATGGATCTCTGGTACTAGTGGTTTATTGAATTGAATTTTTATTAATATCCACGAATGATTTGAATGACTTGAGAGTAGAACATGCAATGAAAACTATAAAAGGAGTGCAAAGTGGATCTCCATCTCTACAATATTGATAAAATGAATAACCAAAATCTTGATATCTCATTAAATGACATGAAATATCATAACGCCTCACAAAATAGGCAGTAATAATGTAATAATATCAGCATTTAAATTTTTATTTTTCCACTAAAAAGAAGTGGTAATTTCATTCAAAAAAGATTAAAATTGCATATATCACATGCTTATATGACATTCCCAAACCCATTATCAGGTTCACAAAGAGAATATGTATGTACCTATAGCCGCCCTATAACAAAAAGATCTAGAAATGCATATTCAACTTTAAAAACCCAAAAATAAAATATTATTAGAATTGGTTTCTAAAATTTTTTGCTTTGTGAGTAGGGGAAAATTTTGCATAAAATATGATGAATGAATATCGTAAATTAGAATTGTTAAGGTACGAGCAACATAGATTGAAAACTCTTTGGCCAGACTTAGAAATCCTACATGTGAAAAAGTAGTTTGTGTGAGCTTATGAAAATAGCTTCCCATTTGATATTACATAGAAGAGTTAAATCCTTATGTATAATGATTTCCATTTATATGAGGAGAATAAATTTTCTACCTCAATTCTAGTTGATTTTATTGGGGTGAGTTTTCATAAAATTCTCCAAACTAGTCAAGCTTGAGCATGTGGATATTATTTTTTCAGAGATGAAGGTAAGTCAAATATATATGGATGATAGAAATTAGATGTACATAAAATGAAAACATGGGAAAAATTCGTATTATGAAAGAGGAGGAGTAATTAGAAAGTTTTGGGTTAAAACCTCTAACACAATTTCTACCATTGGATCAACATCCCAAACCATAACATGTTACAATAGGTAAGAGATTTAAATAGGGATTGGTGAATAAAAGAAAATCTCACATAATAACTAAAATGAGGATTATATAATGGAGGAAGCCCATGGTCATATACAGGGTTAATTGTTGTGTAATGATACATATACATATGCATTTCTGTGGATGGTTTTGCATGTTGTTACCACAGTCTGGTTAAGTAGTCATTAAGATAAACATGTTGGAGACGATCATGCTTAATATCCATAAATGTTAATGAGTTACATGAATTTACCATGAAATCACATGTATGTGCAATATTCTAGACTTGTAAGAATATTGTATTTATCAATTGGATGATGATAGGATGGTCCTAGTGTCATGCATCCATATAAGAAAGAGTCTTGAGTCTAAATCGACTTATACATGCATGGGTTGTTATTTGTCAAAAATAAATAGGAAAATTATGCATGAATAACTTATGATTATGTTTAAGAGTTTAAGAGTCAATCTAGACAAGGAAACTAAAGGTTGTTAGTCATTACAGTTAGAAAAAACTTATAACTAACTTATTATAGCATGCCATGTTCGTAGGTGAGAAAATTCCTTAAAAGTAATGTTGTTATATTTTGTTTAAGGTTAATAAAAAGTAATTCATGTAGAAGGAATATTGCTTCCATGGAACACTTACCATGTTGCCTTCTTGTGTGAAAGAATCACACTTTTTCAGAAAATAAATTTACCACACTTATTAGAAATTATGTGGTAATTTGTTCCAGTCAAAGAGTAAACTGTGATAGTCATGTTATAAAAATTATAAATGGTAAAATCACTATATACCATGGTAAAGGTTTTCAAGAAATAGTGTTATGATGGTGAGAACAGGTTATAGTATACGAGTATGTGTTGTGTGCAGATAAGCTACAAGAAGTAGGTGTTTGACAAGAACACAAAGTCTTGGAAGAATGCTAGAAGAGAACCTGCATTCTTCAGATAAAATGAAAAATGATCAATATATCCTTTAGTAATATTGAGTAACAGATCATAATATTTATCATAGTTAAATTTCAACATCTATAACTTCTCACAGATGGTTTGAAAACAATGTTACAGGTAGTTATGGAAGGAAATATGTTGGGAGCACTCTCTGTAACCGATGTACATAGGAATAACTGCACCAGATGGCAGAGCCATGAGAGATGTGGATTCAGAAACTAACTACCTGTGAACGAGGACATGATGTAGTGATACATGGACGATGGTGTAAAGGTTAAGGAGGGGAGTATGTAACACCACTCCCTTGTGTGTTAAATAATTATAAACCTAGGTTGAGTTAAAGCTAGGTGTGATACCCTCCCTTATGGGTTAAACCACTTTAAACCTAAGCTAACATAAGCTACATGTGATATTTAATATGAAAATAAAATATCTTATTAATTAAATTAATAAATAAATCAGTTGGAGGATGGAGCACCAAGAGAGATGAGATTCTTGGCAAATCCCATTGAGGAATGGGATAGAGATAAATCTTTCATGATAAATCTCCTAGATGTGATTCTTAGATGGATGAGAGATAAAGATCCATAAAACATAAAATCTTTGAGGGAGATAAAGGAAAGTTTTGATGAGGAAAAACCTCATGGGAGATAAAGAGGAGCTTTTCCAAAAATGACCTAGGCAAATGGAAAAATCCATAAAAGTGGGACATCGCTAATTGAAACTAAATAATGAAAGAGGGTATTTAATACCCAGTGCATTGATCAACTGAGGAAAGTTGATCCTTGGAAGGAACCTCATCTCGGGGAGGTATCAGAGGTGATTCATGGTTGGGTGGTGGTGCTCCACTCTCCAAGTGAGGGTTTAGTCTATTTCATATGCATGGAATGTTTTGTATGTTGGTTTTGACCTCTATATTTATTCATTTCAATTAAAATGCTTAAATCATATAGCTCAATGGTATATATGAGGTGTATCTATATGGAAATAATTATTGTCTTATGTATGTGACTTTTACTGTATATGAGAAATGGTGGACTCATGGTATATAGTTGTTAATACTTGTGTTATAACATCATATTTCTCATGATTGACCTGCATGTGGTTTTCCAGGTTAAAGTTATCTGTAGAAGCATATTAAGTGGATTGGAATTTTTAATACCCATGCATGGTAGAATATTACACACAATTATATTACCTGTGATATTGTAGTACTATGGAAGTAATGGCAGTGTTATTCATATGACTCCTTATAGATCCAACAATAGAGGTTTAGTGTAAGAATGACATGTAGTTATATATATACTAACATTTTTATGGGGAGATCATGTATGAATATGTGATATGACTATGGATTCTCTAACTAATCCTAATTACCCTTACTAAAGAAAGATGGTATGCCCATCATACTCTAAACTAATAACTACTTATGCATGCTACCCAATTGAAGGAATAATGTTCTCCATTGTATGACTAATGGTTCAAGTATGTGTGTTTTCATGTCTAATCAAACTAGTATAGGCATGGGAATGAAAGGTTTGTCAATAGCGCAGTGACTATGTGTACACTACAATAATCATGAAAATTAATATCCATTAATGCTTAGGTATTAACCCAGAGATTTTGGTAGGGTGCATACCATCATAAATTTTTAATGGTTGATCACATACATCAGGTATAATAATGAATCTAACGTTCCGTATAAAAGATCTAAAAACATTTAATTAGAAATTGGTACTATGGCCTAATTGTAATATTGCTCAACTACTTATAGAAGACAAGATATGAAGGAAGGGGCAAAGCTTTAACTGTGATTGAACTCAAATTTTAAATTTGTTGGACCTAGAGGCTAATTTCCTCGGTAGGATAAGTAGGTTCTTTACATAAATTAAAAATATATTAAAACTTAAAATCCATTTAACATGTTTTAATATCATAAAATAAACAAAATATCACTTAATATTTACATTTAAATTAAATATTATTAAATTTGAAATATATTAAAATTTAAAATCCATTTAAGACATTTTAATATCATAAAATAACAAAATATCACTTATTATGTAAATAAAAGCATATTTTTTTTTTTTGTTGTAGAAAATTATAATAGGAAGATAGTGATGATTCATCTATCTAAATGCTTTGAAATAGTTAGCAACATTTTTCTCAATGTTAAATTTGTATTCTTCATCATCATGAAATTTCCCTGCTTTGGCCTCTGAGCAATGAAGAACATTTTCTGTTATCTATCTAGGTCATTAATGAAAAAAGAAGTTATTAAAAGATAATATATTTCCTTCTTTGTGATTCTATGGTTGTTAAATGTTAACTCTATAAATTACAAGTTTGTGATTCTCTGATTGTTAAATGTTAACTGTATAAATTACAAGTTAGGAAAATAATTTTCAGTGGTTTATAAATTATAAGTTAGCGGTATGTTTTCTTTCCATCACACCATACTCACACAATGAAAAGAATGTGTAAATTATATGCCAGGTTTCCAAAGAAATTTAAATTGCTCAGCTCTTATTACAAACACTATTAGATCTCTTATTACAAACACTATTAGATAATTCACTAGTTAACACAAGAAGAAATACAGAGGGATTATGCCCAATAGTATAAATTTTTAAATGAATACAACCTTCCTGCTATAGCTAATTAGAATATAGGGTTAGCTATGATACACTATCACAGAATATCAGGGTAGTCATAAATAGGTTTGCTTCATTTCTTTTTGGCTCTGAGGAATGAGGAAAATGGCAACCCTTTTCAGGTGATAGCAAATAAAATCATATTGAGGTTGATGATTGTTACTGAAGTCAATTTTGGTTATGGGATCTTTAAAAATAATGGTAAGGAATTATTTAGATTTGTTATGTTTGGAAAGAAAAATTAAAAAAATTTACTAAATTTCATAATTTTGATAAATTCAAATAAGCATGAGGATGATAATGTTCATGGAGATAAATAGTACAACAATAGAGATGTTAAAATAAATGGCAAACAAAATAAAAAAGACTAAAAAATTCAAATCAGAAAATTACACAAATTTTAACAATACACAAATTTGTGACACATCAGTAATTAAAACTCCTCCAAACACAGTTTTGTAACAAAATTTGAATGTTTAGAATCCCTAAACCATGTGATTAAGAAAAAACAAATCAAGTGGTTCATTTTTTCAGTGGAAAAACTTCAAAACCCGAGAGCAAAAACCCAAAAGACATTGGAGTTCATTTCTTTGACCAGATAAATTATTCTTAATATATTGTTTTGAAAACAAGAATTCTATCATTGTGATGTTAGATGATTGTTTCCAAAAATTCTTTTCAAAAAAGGGAAAAGGACACAGATCTAGTTAGAATCTGAATTCTCAAACTTCCCAAGTTCATTCATTGGTAAAATGTAGTTATAAAAGTCACATTTACACTTGTATATAGCTAAATTGTTGGAGTTTATGTGACATTTTCAATCAAGATGCAGATGAATCAAAATACAAGGTGTTTTCATTCCACAAGATATGTGGAAATAAATTCTCAACATGTTCTCCCTCTTGAAAAACCATGTTTACCTTATCAGTTGACATGATCCAACCATCGCCACTGAGCAGTAGCTACATGAAACCTTGGACAAAGTCCTAAATGATAAATGTATAGAAATTGACTTAGCAACGGTTCAAGTATAATGTACTTAATCAAATAGAGGATTTGAAAGAAACCTATGTTTCTTGCCCTGTCATACAAGCTTTCTTACCCATTGAGCACGACTGTGGACTCATTTTTTGTATCACTAGTCCCCATGACATCCTCATCATTGGGATTATCTACTTCTTTGAAACAAGAACTTAAACACAACATGAAAATTGTGGCGATAATTCATCCCCCCCCAAAAAAAACTAACCTATTTCCTATCCATAGCTTGCTTCTAGTGATTCCCACAATTATGATGGTTATCAAATCACATGTCCACACTAGAGCGTTTAATCTGTTTTGGACTCAATATTGAGTACAAATCCAACAATGTGCCTTGACAGGACTCCATTGGTATTTTCTTATTAGGCAAAAAGAGGAAAGAGTAAAATTCTACCAGACAATTTATAATTAGAACAAAACATGTTTGATTAACCCCTAGAGGAGTACCAATAATAAAAACCCTTTAGATGCTCCTCGAGTCACCCTTGCTAAAAGTTTCCAAAACAAGTAAGAACATCCTGCATTATCAAATATACAAACATTATCATTAAAATAGTCTGAGGTAGAGTATTTGATGTCCTACTTTTCCCAAATGTTCCTCCATCTTGAATAAAGTCGATCTTAGCGAGTTCTCATCTGTCAGCATTTTTGAAACATTTGTCACTAGTGCAATACCACTGGAGACATCAATCAAGACACAAAATGTATTACAAAAATGAAAATTGTCTCAGGACCCTATACTATATGCCTAGATGCATGGGAATAGGGGGTTTTGATCTCAGTTTCGGTGTGGTTAGGATACACAATTTTGCATAGTTTCCTTTTACTTATCATTCTCTATTTAGTGATATTGAAGACTTCAAATATCAAGCATTCATTAACTTCTATAACAACCAACTCTCGGGCCCTAAATGTTGACTTTTCAAATTGAAATACATGAAATATTCAAGTAGATAAGGATTCTTTCCACTAACTATTATATTTAGTTTAAAGGTGATGCAGGAGCATCTAACCACCTTTAACCAAAATTCAAATTTTGATCTATGAAAGAGGAAACGTGGACCATCATTTTAAAACAGGTCAAATTATATTAAAAAAAAGTTAATTTGATGGAATTGATAAGTCTTGAGAAGACTTAATTTAATGTAATTATCTGCCATGTATGTGAATAGAGAGATTTAGGAGATTTGTGAGAGGAAATCATGGATCTGAGATGATCCACGCTTATGTAATTTCCTATATAAAGAGAGTCTATATTCTGAGATAGATAAAGCATAGACAGAGAGAGAGAGAGAATACAATGTAATCAATAGAGAAATTGTGACTGAGGCCGAAACGCCTTGTGTTGTAATCTAATTCTGTATAGTATAAATATGTGTGTTATGTGGATTTCATCTATCTGTTTAGCTATAGTTTAGATATCTATATTGAAAGAGTGAAATTCAATGTTGCAGGTTTATTGATCGACCATTGATCACTATCAGTATCGATGGCGATCCACTAATATAAGATACCATGAGTGAGTTGTTCTCTGGCAGAGATAACTCTGTGTTTAACGCAATTTCACAATTAAATGAAGTAGGTCAACAAAGGTGAGTTGATTAAATAGGACAATGGGAACCGTCGAATCAGTTTAGATCGATGGATATTATTGGTAGAAGAACGGTAGAGGAATACATCTGGATCATCCAACTGACAGTTCTGTAGATCTACGGTCATCGCACGCCAATCAACTCGTGCAATAGTCAAGGAAGAAAAGGTAGATTTATCAACGAAGATGTTCATCAAGTGAAGAAGCAATGGTAAGCATTATTTAGAAATTCAAAGTGATACCATTAGTAAACTGACACATAGAACTCAGTAGAGAGAGAAAACCACTTTATCAAGTGAGTAAACATTGCACAAGATTCTCGTCCGATATCATTGTTAACCATTGGATCAAATGGGTTTTGATCAACAGAGGTGGATCATCGATTAGTTTTGTTGATCGAGGGAGCCAACAACCATCAGATTAAATGGTAAGATCAATAGTGGAGATTAACGCGATAATGTTTAAGGAAATGGTGGGCGCGATGAAGGTTTATTCAATGGTCTTAAACCCTCGTTGAATTTCAGCGATCGAGACCGTTCATTGGTTCGTGATTGGATGGTGATTGCGTGGAGAAGTGTGTGTTAGTTAATGGCCTAAGTGGACCTGAAAAGTTCATGGATGCACGTTTATTTGATTTTGGGTCTAGTCTTGTGCGTTCGAGGTGGAACCGGCGTTCATCAGTGTGTTATGTGTTATTCCATTGTTTCGTGATTGGCTAAGTCTTTTTTTTAAATTCACCAATGTAAAGGATTCTGATGTATATGTCGGCCCATAAACCACAAGTCCACATGTTAATAATGTAAAGGTGTTGCTTATTTGTGTACAAGCGGCTTAGCTGTCATCATTTTTGGTATCAGGGTAGGGAAAGCTTTCCTATGAGAGAGAAGGAGTTTCTATGGAAAAGGACGTGTACAGTCAAGTCAAAGATTTGAGAGTTTGTGGTCTTCAAAAAAAGGTGAGAAGATTATAGCAACCTAGAGCATGGAGTTCTCAAATGGTTCCACAGAAGAGAGAACTAGAGAGATGCCGAAAGACTAAGCCAAGAGTAAAGCTCGGTGAGGTATCATGTAGTAGAGAAGACTGTTACTGCAGAGGTTTTGTTGCAGATCAGAAAAAGATCATGAAGGAAGTTCCACTAAGGAAGTGGGTAGAATTGCTAAGGGATGAAGGAGAAGCATATGACTAGGAGTTCATAAATGTTTTCACCTTTGGAGTTTGATGCAAGAGCAACTAACCACCTTTAACCAAAATTCAAATTTTGAGCTATGAAAGAGGAAACATGGACCACCATTCTAAAATGGGGAAAATTCTATCAAAATAGAGCTAATTTGATGGAATTGATAAGTCTCGAAAAGACTTATGTTAATGTAATTATCTATCATGTATGTGAATAGAGAGATTTAGGAAATTTGTGAGAGGAAATCATCAATCTAAAATGATATACACTTATGTAATTTTCTATATAGAGAGAGTTTGTATTGTGAGATAGATAGAGCATAGACAAAGAGTGAGAATACAATGTAATTGATAGAGAAATTGTGACTGAGGCTGAAATGACTTAGATTATAATCTAATTTCGTATAATATACATATGTTATGTGGATTTCGTGTGTCTGTTTAGCTATAGTTTAGATGTCTGTGTTGAAAGAGTGAAATTCAGTGTTGTAGGTTTATTAATCGACCATCGATCACTATCAGGATGGCGATCCACTAATATATTATATCATTGTAAGTTTTTGTATGGCAAAGATAACACTGTGTTTAACGCAATTTCGCAAATAAACAAAGTACATCAACAGAGGTGAGTTGATTGAATAGGATGATTGGAACCGTCGGATCAGTTTAGACAACCGGATATTAATGGCAGAAGAAGAATGGTGGAGAAATAGATCTGGATCATCCAACTGACAAATCCATAGATCTACGGTCATCACGCACCAATCAACTCATGCAATAGTCAAGGAAGAAAAGGCAGTTTTAACAATGAAGTTGTTCATCGGGTGAAGAAAAAGTGGTATGCTATCTTTAGAAATTCTAAGCGATTCCATTAGTCAACTCACACGTAGCACTTGGTGGAGAGAGAAAACCACTTTATCTGGTGTGTAAACATTGCGCAATATTCTCGTCCGATATCGTTGTTAACCATTGGATCAAATGGGTTTCGATCAACTGTGGAGGATCACCCACTAGTTTTGTTGATCGGGGGAGCCAGCAACCATCAGATCTAATGGTAAGATCAACAATAAAGATTAACACGATGAATGTTTATTCAATGATCTTAAACTCTCATTGAATTCTGGCAGTCGGGACCGTTCATTGGTTTGTGATCAAACGGTGATTGTGTAGAGAAGTGTGTCCTAGTTAATGGCTTGAGAGGACCCAAGAAACTCATGGACATACATTTATTTTATTTGGGGTCTGGCCTTGTGCATTCAAGGTGGGACCAACATTCGTTGGCATGTTATGTGTTATTCCGTTGTTTAGGGATTCGTTGGGTTTTTGTTAAAATCCACCAATGTAGAGGCTTTCGATGTATATGTGGGACCATAACCCACAGTTCCATGCGTTCATAATGTAAATATGTTGCTTAGCTATGTCGAAGTCGATTAGTTGTCATCACAAGGGAATCTTTATGGTTGGTTAGACCAATTGTCTATTAAACATTTCTTTTGGTGATAACTAATTTATAACAATTTAACACAAACAAAACTAGTTTGCGCAAGCTTATGGGGTTGGGAGAATGGCAAGATGTGAGGATGATTTTATGGTAAAGGCCCCACTTTCAGAGGGAAGCACCATAGGTGGTGAAACAAAGGTACATGGATGAAAACCATAAAGCACAAGTAGCACATAAGGGACAGTTAGCTTGAAGATTTGTTCCCAACTTGAGACTCAAAGGATAAACTTCTCTTGATTTTATTCATTTTTTATGGGGAGTAGGAAACAATAATTTGGCTACTCAAGGTTCCTCGGCAATCTCACAACTTGTCTAACGATAGCCAGGAATGGTTTTAGACCACTCCTTGTATTGAGATTTTGGAAAAGAGGGGGAAGAGCACATATATCCAAGGACTTCCTTAAAGAAATTGGGTATTATTGGAATTGTGAATATAATTCGCTACTTAAAGCAATCAATATATAAATGATCAACAGGAATTGCAAATTTTTATGATTTGTTAATATTGAAAGCCTTCACATCATAGTTACGAATAACCAGACTCACAGTTTGAACTCACGGCTCACTGATTCATAGAGAAACTATTTTGGCCCATTTCCACTACTATCTTCTGCATATTTTCAACTCTAATTGCCAACTTTTTATAAGACAATGTCAAACTCTTGGCTCTTTTGCCTAGCTAGTTTTTTGCTAGGCCATGTCACTATACTTCAAAGTTCAAACATAGATACCTAATTTAAGATCCCATTTAATTTTCCCCTAGAGTAAGAATTTTATACTCTATTATGTAAGTATATTTTTTGTTTAGTCAAATATAATGCAAAGAGTTGTTTGGAATAAATCTTGTATTCCAAAACCATGATTCTGCCCAAATATTTCCATTTCCTAGTTTAATATTCAAAAATACCCACAGGAGATGAGAAATGATTATTTGACAAAGAACATGTTTGCATAAGGAGTCATTTAAGGGAAGATCTAGAGTGTCTCTGCCCTGAACTCATTGATCAACTCCAGCGAATGTATACAGACTCTTAGAGTGCCTTAGCCCTGCTTTAATAGCCTTTACTTTGGCCACAAGTTTTTATTCTAATTATCAGCTATCACAAGCTAAGTTAGGTGGCCTAAAATTTGTTTATTGAATTTGTAGGACAGGTCCTCAAGAAATTAACCAGATAGGAGAAACAAAAGCATTATCCTTCTAAAAAGTTTCAAAATATTCACCATAAAGAAAACCATCACAAAAATCGAATGGTTCAATCCAATTTGTTTATTTTCATGCAAGAAATGGAATCAATTCAGATACTAAGTTCATATCCACATCCTGCCAATAAAAAATATTCTCATTAATAGCCCACTGCCAGAGCCTCATGCAGTCACTCTTTGTAGGAAAAATTCAGAACTTGATTGGGTTATAATTTATAAATAATAACTTCTCCTATACTCAACCCTCAGAAGACCCTAAGGGCATAAATCCAGAGTGGCAGTCAAAAAAATTGTGAAAGAGACCCAACTGCAAGTGAATATAAGGGTTTAGTTTTAACATAATAAAAATAGTGTTTTCAAAAGAAAAGAAAACAATAATATCAAAAAACCCAAACGATATAAATATGTATTTCCTTTTCACAAAGATAAAGGTAGAAAACCTGTGCCATAATGTTTTTCCTTATAATAATAATAGGCCCATAAGAATAGAACCTAGAGGCAATTTGTAGGTTAGATCAATAAACTAATGATAAAGAATCTCAGATAACTATAAAATTTGAAGCTCTAAAAATACCAAAAAAACACAAACCCAAATCAATATAGAGTTGTCACAGTAATTTAATATATCGATATATTAGATAAAAATAGGGGAAGAAACTATGGAATGGATTGAAGCCAAGTGAATACCATTGGTTTGTATAATTATTGGTGAAAATAAAATTATTTGTGAAAAAAAGCATTGAGAGCTTAAATTTTTACCTGTGTTCTTCCTCGGTGGATTCCATTGCGACATTCCTGGTTAGATTTGGAGCTCCCCTTTCCCATTCCATTACTTTGAGATGTCAAATTCACATAAATAGAAGAATGGGTTCCGCCTTTCTTGGCACTTCCATTATCAATAGCTCGCTTTGCATTCACCATCAAGGACATCAAACAACAACACATTTCTTGAAACTCGAGGCTTGGAGCATAGAATGAAGTATGGTAAACATCTTGCTCAATGGAAATATGTTCCTCTTGTGAGAGACTGTTCTCAATCTCAGGATTCTCCAAATTATCAATCTGGCCAAGACCAACTCTAATATCTCCTTAGCAAGCGTCTTCCATACACATGGAGCCATTTGAACTTGTTCTCTGCATAGATGTTTTGGTACATATTTCTCAGTATCTTCATTTCTCGAAGGTGCTCGTTCGGAGCATTCCAATAGCACCAACATCAGATTTTTGGAGACCTAATCAGTCACTCTTGTTATCAGATCCATTGATTTACCCAAACCCTTGCTTCTGATTTTTAAGGTTTTTCTTCCAAATGCTTGAATCTAACCATTTGATACACTCAACTTCTCTCCTCCAACTTCGAGATTATGCTCGACGTTGGCTGAGTTGAAGTGAACCTCGACTCCTCCTGCTTTACCACATAATGTTTGAATAACCCAAAGAGATTGAACCTCAGTGAGAGGGAAATTATGTTGAAGGTATTCAAGAAGGTCGGCATGGGGGCAGCGAAGGTCAAGCCAACATCTTCTAGTTGTCCAACTTCGACATCGTTGTCGGCCTACGGGTGCTTGAAGCTCCGGCAGAGCGAAGAAAGCTCAATGATGTGCGGAATGGTGATCCTCATCGAAGGGTTAGTGTCTAGCAGCCAGATAACGAGACGTTTCACTTCAAAGGAAAACTAGGGCCAACATTTGAAATCCCCTTGTAGATCTTCGTATACATAACTATCAGATTCACATCCTCGAACGATAAGTAGCCTGTGATGAAAATGAATAGTATCACAATAGGACCAGATGTTGACCTCGGCTCTGTCATATCCCTTCTTGATAATAATCTTGGGTGAGATATATGCCGGTGTGGTGCACGCCATGTGGACAAGGTTGTCATATCTGAATTGCTTTGGCATCACACTGAGGCCAAGGACGATGACCTTCATATCGTCATTTTCGTCTAATAACAAGTTCTTTGGCTTCAAATTCCTCCTTCAAATCATGTTGATACACACCTCGACTATGGTAGAAATCAACCACGCTAATTAGTTGTTGGAGAGCTCACCGAAAAAGTTCAGGAGTTCGTATAAGACGTCTTTACGTATGCGAATCTAATACTAGTCTTCAACGAATTCGTAATTGTTTTCTCCTGATTGAATGGTTCAGCCTTTCTTAATCATCTAACATATAATCTTATGGCGCATAATGATGAAAGTTGTGCACGAGCGTTGTTCATTTCAAAGGGGAATGCCTTATTGCGTAAATATATACACAATTGACATTAAAATAATTTACATAACATGTACATTCAAATTAATTTTTTTATTATTATTAGTAATGTATTTTTAAGTATATGTCAATATTCATATTAAAATATTTTGTTGACAACCCACATTGGTTATCATTTTTATATAAAACATTAAAATATTTTATTTTAAAAATTTTATGGACATAAATTAGTTAACATAGATATTCAAAGTTGTGATGTCCAATCGCGTATAAGCTAACATAGTTTTGGGTAGAGAGCTCAACTGCCTTTGATGTGGTGGAGCTTTCAACATGGTGACCTAGGGTTTACTGTAACTCTACAACGGAGCTCTGCTTTGAGCACGGTGCCCCTGAATGATCAAATCTGAAACCTCTAACGACTACGCACACCAATCATTAGTACAACCTCAATGGCGACCATGTCGGGGGAGGACTCTGAGCCTCCCACCATGGTGAACACTGTGCTACAGGTCAAGATTAGATCTGACATGGCCTCCAACTTGAAGATGCAAGCAAATAAAAAAAATCATAATATAGAGAATGGACCACAGGAAACAGAATCTACACCTCGGGACAAGCAACGTAACACTGTAGGAGATGATGAGGGGCCCAAAGTAACCTCTGCAACCTACTAACCTATAGCAGAAGAATGACCAAAGACTGAATTGCCCAGTCAACGAATCAACACCCAAATCTAGTTATGCACTCATCAGGAAATTTATTGTGTTTTGTCCAATAGAGAAAGCCTTACAGGGATGGATTATAACCAAATGGAAACCAAAAGGGCACATCAATCTGTAACTGGGACCAAAGGGGTTTTTTACATTGATATTCAACTGTATCGAAGATGGAAACGGGGTCATCGATGGCAACCCTTATTTCTTCAATGTTGTAGGTTTGTATCTGCGTGATTGGATCAAAAGATTCAGTCCAGAGAAAAAAGATTTGAGCTCGACAACAGTCTGGATCCAGTTATATTCCCTGTTGTTGGAATATTGTGATGAAGAATCACTAAGGGACATTGGAAACAGCCTGGGAGAGTTCATTAAAATTGAAAAACAAGCAAAACTCATAAGGTATACCTCCTACGCCCGCATCTATGTCTATGGGCATCTAACAATGCTCTTCCTGACTTGGTAAGTCTATTTCATGATGATTTTGAGTGGATTCAGACCATAGATTATGAACATGTCCCATTTAGATGTAGGAAATGTCACACCCATGGACATATATTCCATGACTTCCCGCTTAATGGAAAGCCCTCTTCCGATGCCTCCTCCGGACAGCCTGATCCAGATGGATTTATAAAATTGAACCCTCAAAAATGGAACCATAAAAAACTTGCTTCACAACCCAAAAATCCCCCTGCCAACAATTCTATTCCCACTACTAGCAACAGCTTCGATATCCTAGCTCAACCTGCCTCAATGGTCTCTAAACCCACCATGGACTCTAATGAGATTCCCAAAATTCCCTCTGCCACCCTTCATACTGATTCAATTCCTGCCCAACTCCCCGAGCAAACCCAATTTCTCCGCATCTCTTGTTATGAAACCAGCTCAAGAAGAGATAGAAAAGATAGATCAACACCTTAGAATTCACCCTCTTCGAGGGGGAAACCTCCTTTACATTACATAAATGAACAATTCTTGGATGATTCAAATGAAAAAACCTCATTTCTATATATAGGAGTCTAAGGAGTCACAATATAACCCAGCGAACCTAACTATAATAATACAAAGCCACAAAAATAACAATAGAGGGATTCTATGGGGCACAGTAATAACAATATGGGGACAATAGGGGCACAACAATATTAATAAGGGGTACAACTATAATAGTAATGGGGTAATCAGTAGTATTATAGGGACCCAACATGCCCCTCTCCTTCAAAAAAGTGTTTTCCTCAACGATTGAGTAGTGCTGGATGCTTCTGTATAAAATTCTCATCCTCCCATGTGGAGTCTTCAGTAGATAAGTTCTTCCACCTGATAAGATACTCTGAAATTGATTGATTTCATAGCTGTCGAGTTCTTGTTTCTGTGACTGCTTCTTCTTCCAATATAAGTTTTCCTTCCTCATCAAGTTTTGGAAATATTGTTTGAACTGGGAGCTTATCGCCTATAACCTTTTTTAAGCATGAAACATGGAAAACTGGGTGTAATCAAGAAGCTGCAGGAAGCTCCAATTTGTATGCCATAGTACCAATCTTTTGCAACACCTTGTACGAACAACAATACTTTGGTGATAATTTATTATCCTTCTTAGCTTGCTTGAGGGACATTTGCTTATATGGTTGTAGCCGTAGGAATACCCAATCACCTACATCAAAACTTCTTTCGCTGCGATGTTGATCTACCTGTTGTTTCATTCTATTTTGTGCCAACATGAAGTTATCCTTTAAGAGTTGGAGAACTTGTTGTCGATGTTTGATGTGATGTTCCACTGCTTGAACCTTAGAATTTTCTCTTAAATATGATGTGATGGATGGTGGTTAATACCCATAAAGTGCCATAAATGGGGTCATTTTTGTTGCTATATGGAAGGAAGTTTTATACCACCATTCAACCAGAGGCAACCATTTGACCCATTGTGTCTGTTTATCAGATACAAAGAAACGAAGATATCCTTCCAAATATTTGTTTACTATCTTAGTTTGCCCATCAGATTGAGGATGATAAGATGAGCTATGAGCTAACTGAGTAACAAGACAAGAAAATAATTATGTCCAAAAATTTCTAGTGAAAATGGGATCTCTGTCACTTACAATAATCTTTGGGTTTCCATGTATCTTTTGAATTGTTTCCATAAATGTAATAGAAACTGTACTGGCTTTAAATGGATGTGATAATGCACAAAAGTGTGCATACTTGGTAAGTCTATCAACTACCACCATGATGATATTCTTTCCCTCAGACTTGGGTAAACCTCTGATAAAATCCATTGAAACCTCCCCCCAACGTTTGCTTGGAATGGATAAAGGTTGTAATAGACCCGGTGTATTAATTGTTTCAACTTTATTTTGTTGGCAAACCAAACATTCTGCCACAAACTTTTGAATATCTGATTTAAGGCCATCCCAAAAAAAATTCCTTCTTAACCTTGTGGTAAGTTTTTAAAAATCCCGAGTTCCCTCCTAAGGGAGAAGTGTGCAATTCCATAAGAATCTTTTGTTTTAGCTGGGAATTCTTACATAGGTATAAGCGATATTTGTACCATAACGAAGCATTTTTCTAGCTAAATGTATCCGACATAATGGAATCTTGTTGTAACTTTCGAATAAGTGCCCACACTTCTTCTCATTCTTCCATTCCTCCATTGCTTTGGATAATATAAATGGCGCACAACAATGCTTCCACGTCCTCATCCTTTCTTGAGAGTGCATCTGCCACCACATTTTGCTTCGCCTTTTTGTAGATGATTTCAAAGTCATAACCCAACATCTTTGTGACCCAATTTTGTTGGTCTTCAGAGGATAATCTTTGTTATAAAAAGTATTTAAGGCTATCATGATCCGTTTTCACCTTGAAGTGTCTTCCCATTAGGTAGGGTCACCATTTCTTAAGAGCATGGAGTATTGCCAACATTTCCTTCTCATAAATAGCTTTTTGTAAAAACTTTCCCTTGATTGGATGACTTTCAAAAGAGATGGGTCTTTCATCTTGCATTAAAATAGCACCAATTCCATTTCCTGAAACATCACATTCCACAATAAAGGTTTTTGTGAAGTCCGGTGTAGCTAAGATAGGTGCTTGGCACATTGCCTCTTTAAGATGTTAGAAGTGTTGGCATTATGATTCTGGTTTGGCTCTCTGGTACAGGTGTTGTACTTGATGACAACTCACTCAAGTGGCAAAACTCCGTTTCAAGCTCTCAAAATGATGGAAAATAAGAGGTTCGCAGGTGCATCGTTCAAAAGGTGCGGATCCGCAGGTTCTCCAACCAGGAAGTGCGGACATACCCGCAGGTTATCCATTCATAAGGTGCAGTTCCCAAGTTCACTCACTCCAATGTAGAGAAGTTCTCTCACGTGGGGTTTCTTATGGTTGGCCCTTGGTATTTAGCTCGTTGTTCATGATACTATGGTTTTGACCCATGGTATAGGATCTAAATTATTTCAACCCCTGTTTGGATCCCTTGTATTGGTTTTCGATGGCTTTGTCCCATGGTTTGAATAAGGGCTTGCCTATAAAAAGCAAAAGAGATCACTTGGCTACTTACTTGTGAAATTTGAATATCCTAAGATCTGAAAGTTTGGGTGATTGGTTTTAAAAGCTAGATCTAAATCAAGGAGAAAATTTAAGGTGAATCTATTGATAAGTTGTGATCTCTCGGGAACATGATCAGATCTATGGATCTGACTCGCTGTTGCACATTGGAGGACTATTAATTTGGACCTAATCAGAGGTTCGCAGGCGATCCACGTCGTGAGTGCCGGGGTACGCAGTGCAGAAGAAGGCGCAGTGCGGGGGTACGCAGCGTAGCAGAAGGCGTAGTGTGAGGTACGCAGCGTAGGAGAAGGCGCAATGCATAGGTACGCAGGGAAATAGAAGAACAAGTCGCAGAGTTATGCTATCAGGCGAGCAGTGCAGGTGCGGATCTGAGCAGAGGTACATAGGGCAGCAGAATGAGTGGTGCGAAGATACATAGAGCAGTAGACCGACCAGGTGCAGATTTGAGCAGTTTAGACACAAAAGAGCGACGGGTATTTGCAGGCCACTATTGGTGAAGTTGCAAACCTATATTGAAACATTTTTTGGGTGTATTTTATCTATTGCTATAGAGTTTTGGGTTTAGATTTCTAGTATTACTTTTTTGTTTACGGTATTCTGAGAAGTTGGATGATTCATTGGTTGATTGTATAAGGAGATTGGGTGATTTGCATGTACTTGATGATTATTTGATATTCTTGGATCCAGTTTGAAAACTAATGAAACGTGGTCCCTAAAGAAGTAAAAGAGCAAAGGGGGTTGTAGCTCCGTCCTAGGAGAGACTGGAAAATGAGAGAGAGTTGTAGCTCTCTACAGGTTGCAGCCTGCGTACTGGTAAAGGACTGCATTAGTACAAAATCCTTGTAAAAGAAGTTTCTAATTGAAAGAAGATAGAGACATATTGCAGTAGTTGGTTTTCACCCACATTGGGTTTCCACCTTATATCTGGTGTTCTTTGGTGTGCCTATCTATTTTTCCTGTTCTTTTTCATTATTATATGGCACTGACATACAAATTAATGATCAATATCTGAAGAATAAATTAAATTATAAATCTGGAAGATATATTGAAAAGAATTTCATAATACTACTTCACCCCGTCTCAGTATTATTTCCAACACGAAGGCCTTTGTTGCTTCTGGAGTCCATGAAAATGCATCTTTCTTCAATAGTGTTGTTAGAGGTGCTTCTATTCTCCCATAATTCTTAACAAACTTGCGATAATACCCTATCAACCTGAGAAATCCTCGCAGATGCTTTATGGATGTGGAGATTCTCCATTCCTTGATGGATTTAATTTTGCTAGGGTCTACCTTAACTCCTTCATGAGATACAATATGACCCAGATATTACACCTCTTGTACTCCAAAGAAACATTTGGATCTTTTTGCATATAATTGTTTCTCCTCCAATAGTTGTAGCACCCTATCAACATGTTCAACATGATCCTTCCAAGACTTGTTGTAGATTAGTATATCATCAAAAAATACTAACACAAATTTTCTAAGGAATGGTTTGAAAAATGAATTCATCAAACCTTGAAATGTTGAAGGTGCATTGGTAAGGCCAAAAGGCATGACCAAAAATTCATAATGACCCTCATGAGTTCTAAATGCTATTTTTGGAATGTCTTCAGTCTTCATTCTGATTTGATGATATCGTGAATGAAGATCAAACTTGGTGAAGTAAATTGATCCACACAATTCATCCAGTAATTCATCAATAATAGGAATGAGAGACTTATCTTTAATAGTGAGCTTGTTGAGCTCCCTATAATCTAGACACATGCGCTATGATCCATCCTTCTTGTGCACCAATACTACTGGAGCAGAGAAAGAACTTTGACTCAGTTGAATTATACTAGCCTCTAGCATTTCTGAAACCATACGTTCAATTTCACTCTTTTGGGATAGGGATATCTGTATGGCCTGATGTTTCGAGGAACACTTCCTGGAATCAGATGAATAGCATGATCATGATCACGAATAGGTGGGATATCTTTGGGAGTCTCAAATACCTTGGAATCATTGTCCAAGACTTTTTGGAGATCTGGAGAAATAGATGATTCCAATGTGGAAACATGTAGTGAACATAATTGTGCAATTACACATTTTTGTTCCTTTTTTAGAAGCTTTGTCATACCGCTAGAGCTGATTATCTTTATTGGTTTCCGTGCAATACCCCTTAATTCAAATTCCTTTCCTTCCACAGAAAATTTCATGAAATGTTCTTGAAAGTTAAAAGCTATTGTACCCAAGGATTGTAGCTATTGGACTCCTAATACAACATCAACACCTCCCATTGGAATGGAAAGCATTGGGCTAGTCAATACATATTCTCCCATGGATAGCTTGATATTATGGCACTTTCCAAAGCAATTTATTGTTCCTCCATTTGCAACCATCACTTGACACTCTGGTGCTGGATATAAGAATCAATTCAATTCTTTTGCTACCTTACAATGAATAAAATTTTGGGTACTTCCTGAATCAATCAACACTATTACCTTTTCCTTCTTGATTTTTCCTTCTATCTTGATGGTTTGAGAAGTGGTAATTCCCGCCAATGCATTACAAGATATGCTTGGATTCATTTGTTCTTCATCTAGTCTTTGTTCCTAGAGTATATCCTCTTCTTTTGACCTTTCTTGCTCCTTTTCTTCTTCCTCTTCACAATCCATGTACAATAATTTCTTCTCAGCACACTTATGACCTTTAGTGTATTTGCTATCACAACTGTAACAAAACCCTTTTGCTCTTTTTCCTTCCAATTGTTGTGGTGTCAACCATATAGGTTGTGGAAGACTAGCGGCAACAACACTTCCATCTTTATAGTTGTGAGTGGTATGCTTCCTGGTTGCCATAATTTTGCTTTCCATTTTTCCTGCTAACCTGAATGCCTTCTCTAATGAATCAGGTTCCCAAAGGTGAACATCATGTTGGATATTATCCTTTAAAGACCCTATGAAAACATCAACCCTGTGCTCCTCTGCAATATTTTTTACCCTTATGTTCAATTTTTGGAACTCCTCAATGTGCTCCATTATTGAAGCCTTTTGTTTGAGACTTATCAATTGGCTAAAAAAAGGTGTTGCCTTTTGTATCCTCATAATGTGCTATCAATTCTTCTGTAAAAATTGCCCAAGTGATAAATTGTTTACGAGAGCAAAGCCATTGATACCATACAAACTGATTTGGTTCCAAATATAAAGTTGCAATACGTACCTTTCTTGTGTTTTGCACATTATTGAGATCGAAAAATTGCTCCATCTGTAATATCCATGTTGTGGGATCCTTGCCATCAAAATTTGTCATATCAATTTTTGGAATATGGTGCGTCTTCGATCCAACATTAGAGTCTATGGAATCATGATTAACATTTCCTTTGTTTGCATCATGAGTTTCCTTTACTCCCCTTTCACCATTAGTAAGTATTTCGTGTAGAAAATTTGTCAAATCTGCCTTCAAATGTATCTTCAAATCATCAATCTTGGCTTCCACGCCCGTTATCTTAGATTCCATGCCATTTATCTTAGCTTATGTTAGCTTTTGTGAGAGTGAAATTTGTTGCACTTGGTCTTGTAATTTTGATATATCATGTAGCATTTCTTCCTCTTCTTCATGAGTCATACTAGAGCTTTCAGATTTCTTACTATGTGTTTGCATTTTCTTTCCTCAGGGCATCAGTTATTGATACTAATGCTCTACTATGCCCTTTGAATTCCTTCAAAATATTTTTTCAAACCAAGCTTAAGCAAAAATTTAAAAAATCTACACACCCTTTTTCACTTTGTAGGAGCTTGATATTGGCTCTGATGTATCTCTATAATTTCAGATCATCTAGTTCTGAAATTGTGACCTATGGTAGCCCTCTGTGTCCTCTTTCCAATGCCACTATCCTGACCCCAATTGGATTCTCCAATGAAGAGTTATGCCAAATATCCCACAGTGACCTGATTATATACTAATTCAGTAGAGCGAACTTGTACGACGTGCCACATGTCCCTGTTTCGACCTTTAGCTCTGTAAAATATATACAAGAAACTACAGTCCATCCTCTTTATTTACCTTCTTACAAAATTTCAATCCGATGCTCAGAGAGAAAGTTATTATTAGTTTCCCCAGGTCACCTATTTGGAATGTAATTCAGGAGTTTGCAGAAAGACCAACTTCCTTAGATCATATCTCCGCAAATATAGCGCGAAAAGCTTTGAATTTTGGACCCAAGGTTCAGTGCGATTTCATCTCAAATGTTTTTTTTTCTTCTAAAATGTCGTAAAAAAAAAGTTATAGTAAAATGCCATGATGACCTGTTTGGAGCAGCGAAACCCTAGAATCCAAAGCTCTGATACCAAATGTTATGAAACCAGCTCAAGAAAAGATAGAAAAGATAGATCAACGCTTTAGAATTCAGCCTCTTTGAGAGGGCAACCTCCTTTACATTACATAAATGAACAATTCTTGGATGATTCAAATGACAAAACCTCCTTTCTATATCTAGGAGTCTAAGGTGTCACAATATAACCCATCCGACCTAACAATAATAATATAAAGCCACAAAAATAACAATAGAGGGATTCTATGGGGCACAGTAATAACAATACGGGGACAATAGGGGCACAAAAATATTAATAAGGGGTACAACTACAATAGTAATGGGGTAATCACTAGTATTATAGGGACCCAACATCTCTTCCATTAAAGATTCGGCCTAGAAACCTAATGGTATGGACATCCATTCCTTTTTTATTGACCCCAAGCATGCAGTTGACATCCTAGTGGAGAGCAGTGAACCCAAGCATATGGAAAAAGAGCCTGAAAGTATCAACTTAGGAGATCTGGACATATTTGGCCTTGTGTAAGCATGCAAGAAGAAATAATTTGATAAAATCTCGGCAAGACAACTGGAAAGTCTAGAGGTCATCCTATCTAGAGCACATCAACAATGATCTTTAGGAATTCAACCAGGAAGTCAGTGGGATGGAAAGAAGCTGCCCAATGATACTAAGAAAAGGAGGATAGAGACAGATCTACAAAGAACCATCCTCATCGAGGAAATGTTGGTGGAATCTGGTAGATATTCTAAATTAAGAAAGTACTACAGACCGCTCCCCAATCCTCAACCATGAAGCTCACATCCTTGAACTTAAGAGGGTTAAATAACCCTGGGAAATAAAAAATGATCAAAAACATGATATAGCAGGAGAAACCTCATATTTTCTTCATGCAAGAAACGAAATGTAACAGTACTTTTCTCAACACCATTCTCTCAAAAGCCTGGCCAGGTAGCCACACAATAGTAGTGGACACTATAGGAGCCTCTAGAGGAATTGCAATAGCATGGAATCCATAGGCCATTGCACTCACAGACTTCCATGCAACCCATCACTTCATACAAGGTACCTTCCATACCATAGGGACCAATGTGCATGGTCACCTCACCAATGTTTATTTTCCACAGGAAGCTGTGAAAAAGTCAACAATTTTGGACATGCACCAACTCCACTCGGATTGATCCACTTTGGATAACGGGGGGGGAGACATCAGTATGATCACCAAATTAGAAGAAAAAAGAGGAGGCCGATTCAGACTGGGTAATGAAAGTGAGCACTTCAAGGAATTCATTCAAAGAAATTGGGTAATTGTTGCCTTTCAACAATGGAATCTATACTTGGAATAACAAAAGAGTCGGTCCCCAACAAATTGCTTCACGAATAGATAGATTTCTAATTTTTGATAATGCTATCCACCTGGTAGGATAACTTTCAGCCTTAATTTTTTGACTTTCAGGATTGGACCATTGGCCCATTTTTCTTCAATGGTAAAGACCCGAAAATTCCACTCGAAGACCCCTCCGCTTTGAATCATTCTATTTGATACATCCAAATTTGAATGATCTAGTTCAAACTATGTGGAAAACTTTCCATCCCCCAGCAGGCCCCAAAATGTTTCAATTACAACAAAAGCTTAAATTCCTCAAAGCGCACATCAAGTATTGGAACCATGCCACCTTTGGGAATATTTTGAATCCTCAAAGAGGCCTAGCTCAGGAAATGGAGAAATCCAGCAATCCATCATAATTGATGGAAGGATTGAAGATCTCTTAAAAGAGGAAAAGAACATTGAGAAACAGATTGTAGAAAGAGAAAAGAAAGAGGAAATCTTTTCGAAACAAAAATCCCGAATAGGATGGTTAAAGGAGGGCGAGAGGAACACAAAATTCTTTCATCGCACTGCCATATAGAGGCGAATGCGTAACAACAACACCCAAATTCAAAATTGGCAGGGAGATCGATTGGAAGGACTTGAGGATATTGGAAAGGAACTCCTCAAACACTTCAAAGCAGTCCATCAAGAACCTCATATCAACAGACAACAAGCAACTGAAAATATTCTCGCACACATACCGAAAGTGATAATATATGAACACAATCAATTGGTCCTTCGTCTGGTCTCCTTAAAGGAAGTTGGAATAGCTATGCAACAACTCAAGAAAGGAAAAGCACCTGGTTCAGATGGTTTTACTCCAACTTCTTTATAGATTTTGGAATGTTATCAAAGATGAAGTCTGGTAGGTAGTGGAGGAATCAAGAGCCCTCCACTGGATGCTCCCCTCTTTAAATGAAACATTCATTACTCTCATCCCCAAAGAGGAACAATCAAATACTCCAAAGAAATCTAGGCCTATAGCCCTTTGCAACATCATTTACAAAATCATATCTAAAGTTATTGCTTCCTGATTGAAGCCATTGCTTCCCCTACTCATCTCGTCAGAACAATTGGGCTATGTGGAAGGAAGCCAAATCATAGACGGAATCATCCTCACCCATGAGATCATCCACTCCCTTAATTACCACAAAAAAGCTTGTATGCTTCTTAAAATTGACCTCTCAAAAGCTTTTGATAAATTGAGTTGGATGTACATTCAAAAAATGTTGTCAGCCTTTGGTTTCTCACCTGCCTGGGTACGATGGGTTATGAGCTTAATCTCCTCTACTTTCTTCTCCATTCTTGTTAACGGAATTCCTTCAACCCCCTTTCAACCCACTAGAGGTATCCGTCAAGGAGATCCCCTCTCCCCCTTTCTCTTTGTTCTCATGGCTGAAGGGCTGGGTAGTATCATCAAGCATGCTCTCCATGAGCATCAGCTTAGAGGAATATCCCTTCATAATTCCCCTGCCATCACCCACCAACAATTTGTGGATGATAACATGTTATTTGGGCATCCTTCGGTCCAAGAAGCTCAAAAATTCAAGTCCCTTCTTGATGATTTCTCAACAGCCTCAGGAGCTAGCATCAACACTGTTAAATCCAAAATCTTCTTTTTTCATACTCCCACTATAACACAAAACTCTATAGCCCACATTCTAGGATTCTTTGTTGCCTCTCTCCCCTCCAAGTACCTCGGTGCCCCCTTAACTGATTCTGCTCTTAAGCACACCTCTTGGCAATCGCTCCTAGACAAACTTGAAGCCTGCCTCACATCCTGGACTTTTAGAGCCCTCAACATGGCAAGTCAGCTAATTCTAATCAAGGTTGTCCTGCAGTCTATGCCTCTTTATCTCTTCTCTATTCTGGCAGCACCTAAATGGGTGCTAAAAAAATCAAAGATCTTCAAAGGAACCTTTTATGGAAATCTTCTAGACATAATAAAAAATGGGCACTGGTCAAGTGGGCAACATTTTGCCTCCAAAAGTACCTTGGAGGTATTGGTCTTCGGGACCCTCAACAAAGTAATGTAGTCGTGGGAGCAAGAATCTAGTGGAAGTGGCTTTCAGCTCTGCACACGCCCTGGGTGATCCTATGGACTGCCAAATATGCTAACAACAGATTGATAAATGACTTGATCTAACGCACAGAAACGGAAAAGGGATCCCTTATCTAGAATGGAGCTAGACATCATAGAAACATGATCCATCAGCACGGTTTCTAAGAAATAAGAAACGACAACAATGCCCGCTTCTGGATGGATTCTTGGCAGCAAAGACCCAGGCTCAACAACATAATCACACTTCCATAAACAGAGGATGGGGATGCTCATCAACGGAAAATGGTTAACCAGTACTGGACTCCCACCCTCGATCAAGGTTATAAACAATGGAAAAAATCAAAGCACATCATTAGGTAAGGAACATAGTTAATGTACAAGGAGTTGGACACAGAACTTACCAATAGGGACATCAGGTTCTCTGGAAAAAAGGACGTCCTACGATGGGGATACAAACCACGTGGGACTTTTACCACATAAGAGGCGTACAACCTTTTGATTAATACTCAGAATAACAAGGATCCTCTCTGGGACAAAGTTTGGTCTCCTAAAATATGGCCCAAGATTTCCACATTCCTATGGTTGTTATGTCACAAAAGAATTCTCACATGGGACAACCTAAGAAAAAATATTCCACAGACCCTCAAGGTTCCCCAACTGCAAGCAACAGGAGGAAACCATACAACATCTCATAGACTCATGTTACTTGGCAAAGAAACTTTGGGAAAAAACAAGTTTCAGATGTCGAAAAGATGGCAAAGTCAAAGAAGACATTACCAAAACTATCCGCAACTGGGCTAAAACTCCGTAGAAGAGCCACCTACTAAACTCCCTATGGAGAATCATTCCAGGCCTCCTCATCTGGACTATATGGAAGGAAAGGAATCGACATATCTTCAAGAATCAAACCACTCCCATAGAGATCATCTAGAGCAATTTCTGCAACAACCTTCAGGAAACACTAGCGCTCCAAACTTAGAGTGATGATGATTTTCCCACCTCTCCAAAGGAGTGGATCATCCGGTAGAATTGGAATCTTAGGATCAACCACACTCAAAAGCATCCCAGTAGATCCTTCCCAATTCACCAAACTTCCATTAAATGGCTCCCTCTGCCACCAGGAATCACCCAATTAAATTTTGATGGCACTTCTAAAGGCAATCTAAGCAAGGTTGGACATGGAGGAATTTTCAGAGATCACAATGGCAAACCTTTGTTGATTTGGCTAGGCACAACATGATGGGACATGAACAATTCCACAGAACTGGAAGGATTGTGGCAAAAGTCTTCATCTAGCCCAACAGCATGGCTTCTTTCCCTTAATAATTGAAGGAGACTCTCAAATTCTTGTCAATATGGCCAGTTAAATTATATAGGGAACTCCAATACACAAGTTGTCCTGCAGTTGGAGATTAGCAGCACCATTACAAAACATTGAACAATGGCTTGCAACCAATAGAGCAATCAGCTTCAAGCACATCAAGAGAGATGGCAACAAAGTGGCTGACCTCTTGGCAAATTTAGCAATGGCCAGTGATCAAACACTATACTCGGGGTCGCTTGACATTATAAAAGATGACACTCATCAATAGGACTAAACGATGTAGAACCCCTGGATGCGGGTGGTAATGCGGCTATGACGCTAGTCTGGCAGGTGGCCGAGCCACATGGCCTTCCATGCTCTCACCTGTGGGAATTTAAGGCAGGCCTCTATCTCTCGGTTGGCACAATTAATCCATTGTGCGGATCGAGACCTTCCCCGTAAGCCTAATATCATGGATCTGAGCCCTCAGCAGGCCTCCATTCAGCCTCTGAATTGCTCTGGCCACCCTGCTGTAGCAGAGCCAAACTCTCGCAATGCAACAGGGCGGTGTTGTAGCCTTCTCAATTGTGTCGACCTGGGAAATGGCATTCACTTCTCCCATTCTATTTACTGCACCTTGCATTTTGATGCCTCAACCCTGGCCTCTGTCCCTGAGTTGAATCCCCCTGTCATTCACAGTTTTAACTCTGCTGCCCTCGTCGAGCTCCCTATCTGTAACTTGACCATTTCGGCTCACTCCTCGCTGCAACACCCAACTCAGAGCAATATGACACGACTTTATCACCGCATGTGAAGCAGGCGGGGATGTAGCTGCGGAAAAGACATCTGCCCTCCTTCACCAATTCCCTCTGCATTGACTTGCCCTTCACCCTCCCTACCCCCCAGCCCACCCACTTCCCATTTCCATGGCAGTCATCGAGTAACCTATAGTGGAGGAGGACGAGCTCATCTTGGTGCGACTCATTAGGCTGATGGGACCACCCAAATTCCCATTCTAAGTGCTACCACCTAGTCTGCTCAATTTCGTTTCCTTTGCTCCATGGACAGACCTGTCATTATAGCCACCATTTCGGAGGAGTTCAGGGAGGAAGTTGGTACGCACAATGATCAAGAACTCAACCCAGTGAAGAACCTGGTTCATCCGCCCCCCGACCATGTACAGAAGATAAAGAGCGCCATCAATCAGCAAGAGGCCAAGGATCATCCGACCATGGTTAGACCGAAGGCTTCAAGCGGCAAGACTACAAGTGCAGCCAAAGGAGGTTAGGATCAAGCCAGAGAGACACACAACAAAATGGATGGCAAGCAGGCAGAGGACACTGATTCAGGCGAGTATGGGTGTTCGATTGTGGAGGAGAAGCCACCGTCATAAGACACCTAACACTTGCATCCAGAGAGGGCACGTGTCCAGCTCGGTCTTTTCAGTAGTTTGTCTTTTGCTGCTGTTAACTTTGACCGTTAATTTTGAAATTCACCATGATAGTTAATTTTGACTTTGGAGATGTAGCCCCTGTGCGGGCAAATGGCTTTTTCATTCTCTCGTCTAAAGACTGGTTTCCCATCCCAGGGCAGTCTCGTTTTAGTTTTGATGTTTAAACTAGTCATATGGTTGTTCTAGACCCGCAGAGGCTGGGGCCCCACTGTAAATTACGTTTCCATTAATAGATTTAGTCTTGCTTAGAAAAAAAACATAGATATTCAAAAGGTTTATTTAAATCCCTTGTTGAAATATTTTTGTAAACACTTTTTTTTTTACTTATTTTTTTTTATTATAGTCAACATTTTTTCTATTTATAACATAATTTTTAATTTTATTTTAAAGGGAACAAATTGTTGATAAACTTACACATCCCCTCATTATGGGTTGTAGAATGAGGCTCTTAGCTCAATAAATAATATTAGTTAATAATATTTCTTAATTTTTGGTGATGACTTTCAACAATATAATATTTTATTAGTTATTTTATTTTTGTGATAATTTTTTTCTCTTTGTTAATTTTTTTGTTTAATTAAACTATATTTAAAGTACGTGGCACTTACTAGCTACTTTTAGCCCCTGTTTTTAAAAGGGTAATTGCAAACCAAATCTGACCCACACTAGGAGAATAGCGAAGTAATTGCCCCTAAAATAGGCGGAGCATTAATCGAAGTAAAAAATAATAAAATAAAAAAACCCTAAAAGCTCTAGGTTTGGGTTATGTTAACTAGAGTTAAGAAAATATAATTAAAGAAAAAGGAGCGAAAAACCCCTGCCATGGTTATTTGGGTAATCAATCAAGCTATAAATATATGGGCTCATTGCCCTTACCTCATATCGCTCATCTCATATTGTTCGAGCAAAAGTTCGTTCATACTTCTCGAGTTCTCTTCGCTTATACACACAGAAATTCAGTCCTTTCTTTTTATTCAGATCATCTTTTATTCGGATCATCCATTAGTTGGGGAGCCATGGGCTCCGAAGGCAAGGTGACTTTGAAGAGTTCAGATGACGAATTGTTTGATGTCACTGAGGCTGTGGCATTTGAGACCCAGACTATCAAGTACATTATCGAGGACACTGGCACCGCCAACGCTATTCCGCTGCCAAACGTTTCTAGTAAGATACTCTCGAAGGTCATCGAATACTGCAAGTACCATGTCCAGGCTCAGAAGCCCGCAGATGAGAAATCGGCCATTTCCGAGGACGAAATCAAGACTTGGGATCAAGAATTCGTTAAAGTCGATGAGGCCACTTTGTTCGATCTTATCGTGGTATTTTGCCAGAAACCCTTATCCTCTTATCCTGGTATTTTGTTAGAAAGCCTTATTTAATTAGGAATTTGATGGTTTGGTATTCTTTGAACCAAACGGACGTTTTTCTTATTTGTTGTTTTGAGGGGTCTAATCTACCTGAATTGCCCCAACCAAATGGTTTGGAACCTCTGAGAACAGTTACCGATGGGTTCTCCAATCAATCAATGTTCCATAAACTAATTGTTTTTTTCAAGTTCTGTTTTTTAGATGCTAGAAATCTTATGTGGAGGATTGTTTCCCATGTATTCTGAGATCCTTCAATTATCTCTGTTTCACCGTAATGTCATTCCATGTAATTATCCTGCAATAGCTTCGTCGCTTTCTGTAGTAATGTTCTGCACATGTATATGCCTATTCAGGGACCAGGCTATAGATACATTTGTATATTTTACCGAAATTTTGGCTTATTAAGCTTTTTGGGTTTTTGCAGGCTGCTAATTACCTAAACATAAAAAATCTACTAGATCTTACATGTCAGACTGTTGCCGACATGATAAAAGGGAAAACGCCAGAAGAAATACGTA
This sequence comes from Pinus tabuliformis, assembly GCA_031772625.1. Classification (NCBI taxonomy): domain Eukaryota; kingdom Viridiplantae; phylum Streptophyta; class Pinopsida; order Pinales; family Pinaceae; genus Pinus; species Pinus tabuliformis. The sequence goes on along the minus strand of CM062813.1, from coordinate 652,688,874 downwards.
AAACTTTCAACATAAAGAATGATTTTACTCCTGAAGAGGAGGAGGATGTCAGGCGTAAAAATCAGTGGGCCTTTGAATGATTTTAGGGAATTGGTGCAAAAACAGTATATATATTTCTGTGCCATGGTCTTTGGTTTTATTGTAGTCGAGAATTTGTTTAGAAACTATTAGTGGTAGACATTTTTTGTTTGGATTCATCAACTTCTAATACTACGCTGGACTGGCTTTGAACTTTAAGGCCAATGGTTTGTTCTACTTGAATAATTTTGTAAAGATCTCGGAGCAACTCCTTGAGTAGTATTTTGCTTCTTGAATTTCTGATAAATATTGCAACTATTTTTCTGGCAACTGTGTAGTGAAATGGGTTCCAATTGCATGTTTTTAACATTTTGATTTTTTTTTGAATTTATGTGCATTGGATGGTTTTATCATTTTTAATTTCCTTGCTATTATTATTATAGTAGTACAAACGAATGCGCTCAGTTTAGAGTATTATTGCACGAAGGAATGGCCTCAGTTAAGAGGATTATTGCACGAATGAATGGGCTTCAATTGTGTGGCATTCTTGTATATTTTTTACTATAGTAATTTAGAAGGTGGAGACACATAAAAATGCAATTTGGTTTAGAACATTTTTTTCCCAAAAAAATGTTTTGGCAAGTAGAACATGGCATTTTATTAAAAAAATTAAGATATCTTATGTGCACTGGATGTCTATTCCATTTTAAATTTCCATGCTATTATTATTTCACAAATGATTGCGCTCAGTTTAGAGTATTATTGCATGAATGAATGGCCTCAGTTATTATTGGACGAATGAGTTGGCTCCAAGTGTGTCGCATGCTTGTGTAGCATGTCTGGATATTTTCTACTATAATAATTTAGAAGGTGGAGACTGACAAAAATGTAAATTGGTTTAGAACACTTTTTCCCCAAAAAAATTGTTTTTGCAAGTACAACAGAGTGTTTTATTAAAAGAAAATTCACCTGTCTTACTTGGTTTTAATATTTGAATTGCAACTTTATGAGCTTTTGTCAGGGAGAGAAGGCTCTCAACTGGTGGATATAACCAAAATGGGAATTGGCAAAAGAAGGCCTCAAGTTGCAACTCAAATCCACGATGTCACAAATACTCTACCTTCATTGGTTTTGAACATGCGACTTTTTAAGAGGAAGAGATGTTCTCCACCATTAAGGCCACTCAAGTTATAATAAAAAAAATAAATCTTTCATGTTTAGATTTATAACTTCATTAATCATTAATCCCTAATATTATAAGTATCCATTTTCTCATAAATGATTTTATACCTTGTTTTCATTATCTTTAAACTCCATCTTTTATCTATCCTAATATCTATCCTAATATAAAAATCTTTGACTCCCATATATCCCTAGTAAAACGGTGTATATGATATTGGTTCACTGTTACACATGTACATCTTGATGTTGCTTTTAATCGGCATCATACTGTGACACATGCACACGTTGAGGTTGTTGCTAATCAAACGCATACCAGGCCAGTCGCTATTCGTCGAAGAATATAAGTCTGTCTTGTCTGTTTGTGCTTTTTTTGCATTGAGAAAGTTTCCGTTCTTGCGAATGGAACAAAGAAATATTTGCCTCATCCAAGAGGACAACCATGTGAGAAAAAAAACAATTTATTGGTCATTTCAAGTAGGGGGTTAAATTTGACGGACGTCTCTACTTATTATTAAATATTTTGATAGTTTTATTTTTAAATTGCCTTTCACATGAATTTTAAGATTTATATTTCCTTAGTACAATTACTTGAAATCTATTCTATTTTTAGTATAAAATTAATCACAATAACATGAACTAAATCAAACTTCTTAAACATTTATCATCCATGTTATTTGTTATTTGATAAAATACACTGTAAACCACAAAATTGAAATTTCTAATTAGAGAATAATGTTTTCTACCACTTTTCAATATTACCTATAAAACTAACATCATACAATTATTTTGTTACTCATTAAAAATATATACATAGTGTTAAAATCAAAACGAATCTATAGATCTTTAACTTACCTTGAGCAGTTACTGAGTTCTTTTGCGAGGTGTGCAATGGCATAGATACACTCATGTAAGACATCCAAGGTAAAAGCGCATCTGCTACAAGGGATCTGCATCATCTAATACTATTAATACTTAAGAATTTAAGAGACTTCCTAATCATCACTTTACCTTCGCGAACTTTGTCTATGCTTCGATCCAAAAGGGACAAGCCCTTTAGAAGTTTTCCTTGCAAGGAATGTAAAGATTTTTTCACATTTTCTGTGACGTCTAATAAAAATAATCTTTACTATAATTTGGACTTTCCTTGCAAGGAATGTAAAGATTTTTTCACATTTTCAATGACGTCTAATAAAAATAATCTTTACTATAATTTGGACTCTTCTTCTTTAAGAGTTTTGTAGTCAATGTAATTTATCCTACTCCATCTAGGTCAAACTCTTCAGCTTTGTTTGCGCAATGATATCTATTTGCAAAATCTCGTACTTTCTCATCCAATCCGGTAAAACATGGGAGTGATGGGAGATTTGGATTCTAGTTGTAGTTCATCAAAACAACATTTTAAATTTAAATATCGCAGAAAGAAATGAATTGCTATATGGAGAGAGGCAGATTTAGAGAGCAAAGAATATAATTATTCTTTGGAGAAAAAACTATTCGCCAAGCCTTGTCACTGCCTCCAAGTTCAACTAGAATCTCCCTCTAGGAACCTCCAAGGAGAGCCCTGAGAGCCCTGCCCTGGGGAGATTTCCAGTTTGGTAACCTGACTCCCACCAAGAGCCCCTAGAGAATTGATTTCAAATCTCTAGCAGGAATGCAAAGCAGAAAGTGCTCTAGATTCTTCCATGTTTTCATCCATGACTACAAACCCCATCATCATTCTCAGTTACTAGGTGGCTCACGGTCTCCAGTTTGGTAACCTGACTCCCACTGAGAGCCTCCAGAATTGATTTCAAATCTGTGGCAGAAATGCAAAGCAGAAAGTGGTCTCGATTCTTTCAATTTCTTCATCTGTGAAGACGGGTATGACCAACCTATATAAATTATTTTAGAGGCTCCTAGTGAAAATAAATTATTTTAAATATATATATCTATATAAAATTTGAAACGGGGGATTTTTCCATAAACCCTTCATTATGAAAAACCAGAATCAACCAACTCCAAATTTAACATTTTATTTGAATTTTGCCTTTTAATTTATAAAAATCTGCTGCTAACATTTTTGTTTGCAGAATTCAATTTCCATGACGCAACAGTTACAATATTTTCGACAGTACCAACCGAAATTGGAGAGATCTGTGGACAGAGCCAATGTTTCTTCCGTTGTGTTGAAAGCTCTATACGTTGCCGGTGTTGGTGCCAGTGATTTCGTACAGAATTACTTATAAGGCAGTTCAGTGTGGAAAAGTGAGTGTTTACTTGCGTAGGAAAATGGAGTCCCCTTTTTGGTGCAGTTAGATATCTGATTTATAAATGTTTTTCCAGTTATTCGTTTGAACATTCTTATGAATATTTGTGTTATCCATTTTTGTCTTAGTATCATCTATCAATTCAGGTAAAGGTAAAGACCAGTGATTCGCAAGCAGACTATCTTCTAGTTGTTTGTTTGAATATTCTCATGAAGATTTCTGTTATCAATTTTTATCTCAGAAGCATCTATTAATTCAGGTAAACGTAATTTTTATCTGAACAGCATTTATCAATTCACGTAAAGGTAAAGACCCCTGATTCACGAGCAGGCTATCTCCTAGTATTTAATTTCCACACTTTAACCACTGATGATTTAGGTAATGTCAGATATATGGAAATCCCTTATATTGATATGTGAAATCCCAGATCTCTGTTCACGATTTGGACTAATCTTTGTTGTAGTAGTAAAAGATTGGGCCCAGTCTCATGGGTATAGTGAAAGTCACTGGATTACAAGCGATCAGTCACATTAAATTCAAATTTGTACGCATTTTTGATATATTCTGGAATCTGTAATCAACAAGAAGAAGATGATTATATATAGCATTCTATATTTTTTGTGAAATATGAAATGGTATTTTGGAATCCAATACTTTTTAACAATATCTTGAATTTGCACTTGATATCAGCTTGACATTTTAGAATATTTTGGAAATCTAAAAGTCATTGTTAATTTTTTTTACTTTCAAAACTTTTTATCACTATTTTTGAATGTGAAATCAATGTAATGATGAGAACCAGTACAGATATTTGAGCATTTTGGAATTTAATTTGGATATAAAAACATCTTTATATCTATTAAAAATTTTAATTTAATTTGAAAAATTCTTTGAGGGTTTCATTCATGTACATGTCCATATTTTCAAAATATTTAGAAATATGCAATCAAAATACATTTTAATGCAATGGACATAAATATAGATTTAAATTTTTATTATTTTCCATTGTTGTTTTCTTGATTTTTGTTGCCATTATTGATTATCTTTTTCAGAGGTTGTACGAGTTAGGGGTGTAACTTAGTTTTTTCATTGGGTTGCCTTCTTTCATTGGTGTAACTTAGCTTCTTTCATTGGGGTAAGACCACTTTTTCTTTTCTAGTAATTGTATTGGTGATGTAACTGTATTGGTTATGCTTGGGTTTTAATGTTTCTGAGTGGGCTCATTAACGCAAGGTTTGCAAAGGCGAGGAGAGTGAGTTATGGGGATGGAGTCATTGAGACCGCTACATTGTTCGACCCTAGGTCAATAGAGACGTGTGTCAATGGTTTGAAATATGTGTTCTGGGATAGTTTCCATCTCACCCGAACTGCCAATGAATTTCTTCCCAGTGCACTCATTCTTCCAGGAATATGTCATTTCTTGCCAATGAATTTCCTCCCGATGCACTCATTCTTCTAGCAATCTCTCATTTCTTGCCAATGAAATTCTTCCCAATGCACTTATTCTTCCAGAAATCTCTCATTCCTTAAATGAGTCGTGGAATCCAAACTTTTATTTTTGATATAGTTTGTTTTAGGTGCATGAGAGTTTAAATTTCATGTCATGAAGCTAACAATTGGCATTTTTTTCCATTAGAATTTAAGGTTTTACTTTTTAATTTTTTCCTTTTTATAATTATGCATTTAATTTATTTTATTTGAATACATATACACGATATTTATAGTTTAACATTAAAATTAAAATTTATTATCTTTTAATATTATTCATTTTAACTTTGGTTGGCTACATTCTTTTTTTCCCCTAGGAAAAGTCGTAATTTTATTCATATTTGAAAAAATTACATTTTGTAGATGCCAAGGCATATGCATATGGCTGTCCCTGCAATAGCAGACAGCGAAAACAGAAACAATAACACTAGGTAGCATAAGAACTATACCTGTAAATACAGGTAAACACAGAGTAACAGTAAAAAAAATAATTAATGTGTTCCAGCGAGCTTATACTTTCCTTCCCTTCTTCTTCTCCACCCGACGCCATCCTCCCGAATCAGCAGTGGGTGTGATGATTGCTAGCTGGTTTTCCATTATGTTCATCTGAACCTCTTTGTCTGATTCTGAGCCCTCTGAACTATGGGTTCTCTTTATACCACTTGTTTCCATATGTAACTCCTGATGTGGATCTGTGATGACCAGTCCCATATGAGTAGATGGGGTATTTGCTGCCGGGGTTTGTTTTTGTTCATTTTGTGGGGCTGGTTCCGCCTGATTCCCAGTGGGTTCTTCGTCAAAGTCCTCCTCTTCTAATGGTTCTGTGTGTTGCCAGCCTTTGGGCTTTTTATGTGTTTTCTTATTTCTCCTGGGGTCCTTTCGAGCCAATGGACAGTTGTATTGCAGGTGCCTTGTTTGCATACAACTCCTGCATCCAAATGCTGTGTTTTCGTAGTCAAGCTGTATCCATTGTGTATTGTTGTAGTTCAGCGTGATGTGATCAGGTAGTCCCTCACTCGGTTGGCTACATTCTTATTATTTAATCATTACATATTTATAGTTGGAGTTGGATTTTGTCTTATTAATCTTAGAAAAAGTTCTATTTCCTGTTCCTAATTTTGCACTAGCTGATCCTTTACAAAGGGGGGAAGTACCTGACTATTACTTTCCAATATTGGTTTGAATAAGAAATATAGAAGAAAATTTATTTAAAATGCATAAAGGGTTTATGTATTTTTAAGTAAGATTAATTTTTCTCTAGACTTTTGGTTCAGTGAGACTTTATTTCCAAGGCCATTGCCAATTGAACTATCTCAGGCTGACATTTCTAAAATGTAATTTCAAAATTTAAATATTTTTAATTTTGTATATCAAAATCATATATAAGTTTATATACATTTCAATTTCATTCCATTTACTTCATCTTTAGCTTTATTATTTCAATAATGATTTATATAAAATCAGGTTTCTATCAAATTTAATTAACTATATAAAATATTCAATTTCATTTCAAAATTTATAAAAGATTGTGTATATAATTTTTTTCTTGTAAACTTTAATAATTTGCTAATGATTTAAATAAAATTAGATGTATATAAAAACAAAATTTTGACTATGTTTTAACCTTTCACTCACATTATATTCATGAGAACTACTCCAATAACAATATTTTAAATTGAATTTTAACTTTATTATTTCTATAATGGTTTATATATAATTAAGTTGTTATAAAATATGCTTGACTATATAAAAATTTAAATGTCATTTAAAATTTTATAAAAGATTGTGTTTATAAAATTTTGTTTGTAAACTTTATTTTTTGCTAATGATTTACATAAAAGTAGACATATATAAATAAATCTATCTGATTTTGATTAACTTTTCAATAACTTAATATTCATGAGAATTACTCCAATAATCATATATTCAATCCAACTTTTAAACTTTATTGCAAAGTGGGAAGTTTTCCTTTTTCACTACGTACATGGTCAATTGTCCCTGGGGATTTGGAAACTACAACTCAGTTAACCTCTTTTCTCCCTCCAATTACTTTACTCACCTTACAATTTTCCTGTGAAATGTGTTTCTACACAACCATTCAAACTCTAATTTACTATAAACTAAGTAATTCAAACTCTAATTTACTTATATTTAAACTAAGTAACAAGTTCTAACTACTAAATAACACTTGTTTCATTTTATATTTATTCTTATTATTTTTTATCACACATTGTGTATTGTTAGTAAGACATTTGGTTTATCGGTTGATACTCGATTGCATGCATATCTCCTTAAATATGGAAACAATTTATTTTGATGGAAGCTTCTAAGAATATTTGAAAAGCTAAACAAGAGGAGAGAGGTAATTTTTTTTCATCTCCCTCGTTTCTTTTATTGCACAATATGTTATATTTACTAATATCATCTACAACAGTAAATTATTTCACATCTTATTGGTGTGGAGGTCTTCGTACTCGTTCTTCACTCTCAAGGAGATTTGTCACAGATTTGTCGTGGCAGATCGCCCACGCAACTCGCCTGCAGTGAACGAAGAGACTGGAGACCGTGAGTTGAATAAGCTTCTTGGTAATTCTACTATTATTCCCTATGGCAGTGCCGTCCCAACATTCACCCAAAACTATGCCCAAGTCCGGTAACACGCGCTTGAGCCGCGAGTTAAATATAGATGTGAAACACCATTACTTTATTATAACATCTAATGCATAACTTTAGATTAAGAATCGTTTGGTTGCATTAAAAATATTTACGGTTTACCAATTTAATGCATGACTTTACAGATGGAGTATTGTGGGTTGATGTAGGGCGCATATATACGTATATTAAAAAGTATGGAAAATCCGACGTCGTGCTTAGCTGCGTTGTGCAACTCTAATTCTACAAGCCGGGGGCTTTTCACACAATTCTACCGTACGATTATGTGAAAAGTCCCACAAATATTTTGTAACGCCACAATGTGGCACAGACAGAGAGGTCACCACTTTCAAAAGGTTTTCGTTGGCGCTATATCTACTCATTTCATTTGCTGGTTGTGGAAGAAGTAGAGGTGCCCCAATGCAATTAAACATGATGTCAGTTTTTCCCTACTACACATTTTTCCTCTGGTCAATATATATCAATGGTAATTCGTAATTCCATCATATATATTAATGTTAATTCGAAAGAATGGAAATGAATGTTATTTTTTTTTTTTTGTTTTTCAGAAGTTTGCATTTTGTTGGCAACAATTTAACAAATACATTAAAAATTAATTTCAGAAATTTCAATATTTTTTTCTTCTTGGTAATTTTATAATTATTCCCTATGGTGGTGTCGTTCCCAACAGTCACCCAAAACTCTACCCAAGGCTGGTAACGGGAGACTGATAGTCGATGTTTTTCGATTTTATATAAATGTTCTCAACCAGTATGTCTGTTGACCACATGAACGTCTATTCTTCACGGTTTGAATTTGACAGTTCGTCCTGTCAGTGATTCCTTACTGGACAGAAATTCAATTTTCTTCATACTGGAAGCTCATCTTCGTCCCAACCATAAATGTGGTGGAGGAGTAGACATACAAAGTCTTGAATGAAGTAATCCAATTGTTTGTTCGCTGCCAAATAAGGCCCATCTAGCCCTACACGGTGGATAATATAGTTTTGTCGTCTACCTTAACCGTTGTTGCAGTGGCGCACTGGAGCGGGAGCAGCAGAAGCCCGTACAGGACCTGCAAATACAAAACAAACACGATCATCCACATCTTAAGTCCTCAAAGAAATTAAAATTTTGATCTTACAGCGCAGAGAATTATAGCAAAAAAATTCTGGAAATGGTTTTTTTGGCAACTATTTTTCTGGTCAAAGGTTTTGTTGGCGACTATTTTTCTGGTTAATTTTGACCAAAGAAGTTTTAAGTTTTACATATATAATGAAATGTTTTTTTACCACTATTTTCTTGGTTAATTTTCACCAATATTTGATAGAGATTCTAAAAACATGAATTTAAATTGTTTAATATGTATAATCTAGTCCTCATTACTACAAAAAACTTCTTTGATATATATAATGAAATGGCCTTTATGATGACTATTTCTCTGGTTAATTTTCACCCATATTTGATAGGGATTTTAAAAACTTGAATTTAAATTGTTTAAATAATCTAATCCTCACTACTACACCAAGGGCATTTTTAAGACATTTGTTTAAGATCAAAGAAATCTTTTGCCTTAAAAATTTACATTTTATTTTACTTATTTTATATTAAACTTTTACTTCATTGTCTTAGGTAGAAATTATAAAACTATTTAAGACAAAAACATTTTAAAACAAAAATATTTTAAGACAACTTTATATTTAAGACAAAAATATTTGTTAACAAAACACTTAGAAAGAAAAATATTTTAAGACAACTTTATATATAAGACAAGAATAGTTTAGGACAAAAATATTTTAAGACAACTTTATTTTTAAGACAAAAATAGTTTAATACAAAAATATTTGAAGACAGACAAGAATAGTTTAGGACAAAAATATTTTAAGACAACTTTATTTTTAAGACAAAAATAGTTTAATACAAAAATATTTGAAGACAAAAACACTTAGAGACAAAAATATTTGAAGACAACTTTATATATAAGACAAAAATAGTTAGAGACAAAAACATTTTAAGACAATACTTTATATTTAAGACAAACAATTTGACACAAATTTTTTATTAAGACAATACAGTGAACCCTAAGTCCGCGAGCCTACAGGATACTATGGTCTCACGCATATACCAAGGTTTTTATTTCACTTTCCATTCATTTTATCTTATATAAAGGAAATGATTTGTTGGGATCTTCGTTTTGTGGGTGTAGCCAACTTTGAATAAAGTGACAACTTTTCCTGGCAAGATTTCCTAGACATCAATTCCTCTTTCGTCCCTTCAATCTTTATTCAAGCGATCAAAGACAACTTGTCTTTCGTTTCATTCATAACTACTAAACGGAGGGGGCTTTTAAGACAATTTTTTAAGACAAAGGAAATCTTTTGTCTTAAAATTTTCAATACACGGTGCTTGTAAAAAAGGTAAAGGTAAAGGATTAGTGGTCCATCTTTATGCTATTGATGGGTTCTTCATGAAGTAGAGTGATGGAGGATGACATCAACTGATGGGATTTAGAATGATGGTGTTGGGTCCCTATAATACTAGTGATTACCCCATTACTATTATAGTTGCATCCCTTATTAATATTGTTGTGCCCCTATTATCCCCATATTGTTATTACTGTGCCCCATAGAATCCCTATATTGTTATTTTTGTGGCTTTATATTATTATTGTTAGGTTGGCTGGGCTATATTGCGACTCCTTAGACTCCTATATATACAAAGGAGGTTTTGTCATTTGAATCATCCAAGAATTTTTCATTTATGAAATGTAAAGGAGGTTGCTCCCTCGAAGAGGTTGAATTCTAATGTGTTGATCTATCTTTTCTATCTTTTCTTGAGCTGGTTTCATAACATTTGGTATGAGAGCTTTGGATTCTAGGGTTTCGCTGCTCCAAATAGGTCATCGTTGCATTTTCGCTATAATTTTTTTTCTGCAATGATTCAGAAGCTAAAAAAACCCCATTTGAGAAGACATTGCGCTGAACCTCGGGTCCGAATTCCAGAGATTTTCACGCTATATTTGCGGAGATATGATCTAAGGAAGTTGGTTTTTTTCGCAGACTCCTGAATTACATTCCAAACAGGTGACCTGGGGAAAATCGTCATAACTTTCTCTCTGAGCATCGGATTAAAATTTCGTAAGAAGTTGTAGAAAGAGGACGGACTGTAGTTTCTTATAGATATTTTTAGAGCCAAAGGTCAAAATAGTGGCTCGTGGCACATCGTATAAGTTTGCTCTACTAAACTAGTCTATAATCAAGTGACTGTGGGAGATTTCGCATAACTATTCCTTGGAGAATCCAATTTGGGTCAGACTGGTGGCATTGGAAAGAGGACACAGAAGGCTATTGCAGGTTGCAATTTCAGAACTAGATGATCAGAAAGTACAAAGGTACATCAGAGGCAATATTGAGCTCCTACAAAGTGAAAAAAGGTGTGTAGATTTTTTAAATTTTTGCTTAAGCTTGGTATGAAAATTTATTTTGAAGGAATTCAAAGGGCATAGTAGAGCATTATTATTGGTAACTGATGCCCCAAGGAAAGAAAATGCAAACACCTAGTAAGCAACCTAAAAGCTCTAGCATGACTCATGAAGAAGAGGAAGAAATGCTACATGATATATCAAAATTACAAGAACGAGTGTAAAAAATGTCACTCTCACAAAAGCTAACAGAAGCTAAGATAAATGGCATGGAATCTAAGATAAAGGGCGTGGAAGCTAAGATGAATGATTTGAAGATAGATTTGAAGACAGATTTGAAGAGAGACATGGCAGATTTGAAGATACATTTGAAGACAGATATGGTAGATTCGAAGACAGATTTGACAAATTTTCTACAAGAAATACTTACTAATGGTGAAAAGGTAGTAAAGGAAACTTATGATGCGAACAAAAGAAATGTTAATCAATATTTCCTAGACTCTAATGTGGGATCAATGACCCACCATATTCCAAAAATCGATATGAGGAAATTTGATGGCAAGGATCCCACAACATGGATATTATAGATGGAGCAATTTTTCGATCTCAATAAGTTGCAAAACACACAAAAGCTATGTATTGAAACTTTATATTTGGAACCAAATCAGTTTGTATGGTATTAATGGCTTTGCTCTCATAAACAAATTATCACTTGGGAAATTTTTACGGGAGAACTAACAGCACATTGTGAGGATACAAAAAGGAACACTTTTTTTAGCCAATTGATAAGTCTCACACAAAAGGGTTCAATAATGGAGCACATTGAAGAGTTCCAAAAATTGAACATAAGGGTAAAAAATATTCCAGAGAAGCATAGGATTGATGTGTTCATAGGGACTTTAAAGTATAATATCCAACATGACGTTCACCTTTGGGAACCTGATTCATTAGTGAAGGCATTCAGGTTAGCAAGAGAAATGGAAAGAAAAATTATGGCAACCAGGAAGCATACTACTCACACCTATAAAGATGGAAGTGTTGTTGCCCCTAATCTTCCACAACCTATAAGGTTGACACCATAACAATTGGAAGAGAAAAGAGAAAAAGGGATTTGTTACAGTTGTGATAACAAATACACTAAAGGTCATAAGTGTTCTGAGAAGAAATTATTCTACATAGATTGCGAAAAGGAAGAAAAAAATGAGCAGGAAAGGTCAAAATAAGAGGATATACTCCAAGAAAAAATCCTAGATAAAGAAGAAATGAATCCAACCATATCTTTTAATGCATTGGCGCGAATTACCCCTCCTCAAACCATCAAGATAGAAGGACAAATCAAGAAGAAAAAGGTAATAGTGTTGATTGATTCAGGAAGTACCCACAATTTTATTCATTGTAAGGTAGCAAAAGAATTGAATTGCTTCTATATCTAACACCAGAGTGTCAAGTGATGGTTGCAAATGGAGGAACAATAAATTGCTCCGGAAAGTGCCATAATATCAAGCTACCAATGGGAGAATATGTATTGACTAGCCCAATGCTTTCCATTCGAATGGGAGGTGTTGATGTTGTACTAGGAGTCTACTGGCTACAATCGTTGGGTACAATAGCTTTTAATTTTCAAGAAATTTTGATGAAATTTTCTGTGGAAGGAAAGGAAGTTTAATTAAGGGGTATTGTAGGGAAACCGGGAAAGATAATCAGTTCTAACGATATGACAAAGCTTCTAAAAAAGGAACAAAGGGGTGTAATTGAACAATTATGTTCGCTAGATGTTTCCACATTGCAATCATCTATTTCTCCAGATCTCCAAAAGGTCTTGGACAATCATTCCAAGGTATTTGAGACTCCCAAAGGTCTCCCACCTATTCGTGATCATGATCATGCTATTAATCTGATTCCAGGAAGTGTTCCTCCAAACATCAGGCCATACAGATATACCTATGCGCAAAAGAGTGAAATTGAACATATGGTTGCAGAAATGCTAGAGGCTGGTATAATTCAACCGAGTCAAAGTTCTTTCTCTACTCCAGTAGTATTAGTGCAAATGAAGGATGGATCATGGTACATGTGTCTGGATTATAGGGAGCTCAACAAGCTCACTATTAAAGATAAGTTTCCCATTCTTGTCATTGATGAATTACTGGATGAATTGCATGGATCAATTTACTTCACCAAGTTGGATATTCGATCAGGATATCATCAAATCAGAATGAAGACTGAAGACATTTTGAAACAACATTTATAGCTCATGAGGGTCATTATGAATTTTTGGTCATGCCTTTCGGCCTTACTAATGCACCTTCAACATTTCAAGTTTTGATGAATTCCATTTTCAAACCATTCCTTAGAAAATTTGTGTTAGTATTTTTTGATGATAGACTAATCTACAACAAGTCTTGGAAGGATCATGTTGAACATGTTGACAGGGTGCTACAATTATTGGACGAGAAACAATTATATGAAAAAAGATCCAAATGTTTTTTTGGAGTACAAGAGGTGGAATATCTAGGTCATATTGTATCTCATGAAGGAGTTAAGGTAGACCCTAGCAAAATTAAAGCCATTAAGCAATGGAAAATCCCCACATCCATAAAGCATCTACAAGGATTTCTCGGGTTGACAGTGTATTATCGTAAGTTTGACAAGAATTATGGGAGAATAGCAACACCTCTAACAACATTATTGAAGAAAGATTCATTTTCATGGACTCCGGAAGCAACAAAGGCCTTTGAACATCTTAAAGAGGCAATGTGCCAAGCACCGGTCTTAGCTACACCAGACTTCACAAAAACCTTTATTATGGAATGTGATGCTTCAGGAAATGGAATTGGTGTTGTTTTAATGCAAGATGACAGACCCATTGCTTTTGAAAGTCGTCCAATCAAGGGAAAGTTTTTACACAAAGCTATTTATGAGAAGGAAATGTTGGCAATACTCCATGCACTTAAGAAATGGCGACCCTACCTAATGGGAAGACACTTCAAGGTAAAAACGGATCATGATAGCCTTAAATTTAGAACAAATATTATCCTCTAAAGAGAAACAAAATTGGGTCACAAAGATGTTGGGTTATGACTTTGAAATCATCTACAAAAAGGGAAGCAAAATGTGGTGGCAGATGCACACTCAAGAAAGGATGAGGATGTGGAAGCATTGTTGAGCGCCATTTATATTATCCAACCACATTGGATAAATGAAGCAAGGGAGGAATGGAAGAATGAAGAAGAAGTGTGGGCACTTATTCGAAAGTTACAACAAGATTCCATTACGTCTGATACATTTAGCTGGAAAAATGATTCTTTATGGTACAAATATCGCTTATACCTTTGTAAGAATTCCCAACTAAAAAAAAAATATTCTTATGGAATTTCACACTTCTCCCCTAGGAGGGCACTCAGGATTTTTAAAAACTTACCACAGGGTTAAGAAGGAATTTTTTTGGGATGGCCTTAAATCGGATATTCAAAATTTTTTGGCGGAATGTTTGGTTTCCAACAACAGAAAGTTGAAACAATTAAGACACCAGGTCTATTACAACCTTTATCCATTCCAAGCCAACATTGGGAGGAGGTTTCAATGGATTTTATCACAGGTTTATCCAAGTCTGAGGGAAAGAGTGTCATCATGGTGGTAGTTGAAAGACTTACCAGGTATGCACACTTTTGTGCATTATCACATCCATTTAAAGCCAGTACAGTTTCTACTACATTTATGGAAACAATTCAAAAGCTACATGGAAACCCAAAGACTATTGTAAGTGACAGAGATCCCATTTTCACTGGAAATTTTTGGACATAATTATCTTCTTGTCTTGGTACTCAGTTAGCTCATAGCTCATCTTATCATCCTCAATGTGATGGGTAAATTGAGATAGTAAACAAATGTTTGGAAGGATATCTTTGTTGCTTTGTATCTGATAAACGGACAAAATGGGTCAAATGGTTGCCTCTGGCTGAATGGTGGTATAACACTTCCTTCCATACAACAAAAAAAATGACCCCATTTATGGCACTTTATGGATATCAGCCACCATCCATCACATCATATTTAAGAGAAAATTCTAAGGTTTAAGCAGTAGAACATCACATCGAACATCAACAACAAGTCCTCCAACTCTTAAAGGATAACCTCGTGTTGGCACAAAATAGAATGAAACAACAGGTAGATCAACATCGTAGAGAAAGAAGTTTTGATGTAGTTGATTGGGTATTCCTATGGCTACAACCATATAAGCAAATGTCACTCAAGCAAGCTAAGAAGGATAATAAATTATCACCAAAGTATTATGGCCCGTACAAGGTGTTGCAAAAGATTGGTACTATGGCATACAAATTGGAGCTTCCTGCAACTTCTCGATTGCACCCAGTTTTCCATGTTTCATTTTTAATGAAGGTTATAGGTGGCAAGCTCCCAGTTCAAACAATATTGCCAGAACTTGACGAGGAAGGAAAAATTATATTGGAACTGAAAGAAGTCACAGAAACAAGAACTCGACAGCTACGAAATCGATCAATTTTGGAGTATCTTATCAAGTGGAAGAACATATCCACTAAAGATTCCACATGGGAGGATGAGAATTTTATACAGAAGCATCTAGAACTACTCAAGCATTGATGACAACACTTTTGTTAAGGAGAGGGGCATGTTGGGTCCCTATAATACTAGTGATTACCCCATTACTATTTTAATTGCATCCCTTATTAATGTGGTTGTGCACCTATTATCCCCATATTGTTATTACTGTGCCCCATAGAATCCCTTTATTGTTATTTTTGTGGCTTTATATTATTATTGTTAGGTCGGCTAGGTTATATTGTGACTTCTTAGACTCCTATATATAGAAAGGAGGTTTTTTCATCTGAATCATCCAAGAATTATTCATTTATGTAATGTAAAGGAGGTTGCCCCTCGAAGAGGTTGAATTTTAAGGTGTTGATCTATCTTTTCTATATTTTCTTAAGCTGATTTCATAAAAGGTGGAGGCCGAAAACAAAGGTGTCCTTCATGAGAGAAGCGATGGAGGCACTTTCGATGAACATGGATAGGATAATAACATAGTTGGATTATTTTTTGGGGTGTCCATCAATTGTGTTTTAATGTGTCTTTTGACGGTTTTATTTATTTTGAATGCTACTTCTATCCATTGGTTGTTGTTATTAGCACATTGTTGTGTTGGAACTCCAGACCGTCATTAGTAACATGGATTACATTGACCTGAAGGATTGCTCAAAAATGTAGCAAGAAATTCTCAATTTGATTTTGCCTCGATTAAATTGAGAAAATATGAATTTCCACATCAACAGACAACTTGGATGCTATTAACTTGTATGAAATGCCTTGTGTTACCCAGTTTGTTGAAAAGTGTGTAACAAGAAATGCTTGTTGAGAATGCAACAAGTTGATGGAGCTTAGTGAAACGAGTCGCCTTCACTAAGTGGGCCCGCAGGCAAATTATGGCGCAAGTTCTATTTTTGATCACAGTGTGGATGATCACAATATGGATGATCACAGTATGGATGATCACAGTGTGGGTGATCACAGTATGAGTGATTATAGT
Organism: Pinus tabuliformis; assembly: GCA_031772625.1. Lineage (NCBI taxonomy): Eukaryota > Viridiplantae > Streptophyta > Pinopsida > Pinales > Pinaceae > Pinus > Pinus tabuliformis. The sequence goes on along the minus strand of CM062813.1, from coordinate 652,672,308 downwards.
GTGGGTGACCACAGTGTGAGTGATCACAGTGTGAGTGATCAAAGTCTATTTTTAGACTGGCTGTCAAAAATAGAAAAGTCAAATATTATTGTCTCATAATAATATTTGGGCTATAAACTTGACCTTATTCTCTTATAGCACTTCAGGATGAGCTACGAATGTGGTACATGCAGATCCCAGAGGGAAATACGTGGTTACCTATGGGATGACTAATATTTGCATGCAAGACTTCAGTTAGAACTCAAGTGAGTTGAGTTTAGTGGACTGGAGGTGCAGTTGATGGAGTTGTGTTAAGTTTAGCTTTGTTAAACTGGTTGTATTTAGTCTAACTGATCAATAGACTAGAGATGAGTTGGGTGAATTAGTTATTAATTAATTCACAAGTTATTAACTCATAATGCAACTATAGAATACATCAGTTAACTCAGTTGCATGTTAGTGCATGTTCAATTCAGCAGGGACAGGTGTTAGAGGATCAGATTGCTATCAGTTGTGACTATAGTTGTGCATGATGATTTGCACAATCAGAGGGATTGAGTATGCCAATGAATTGGCCAATATCAATAATTGTAGCCTGTGCTCACGTCCAATAGAGTGTGAGTGATTATTTGCAGGTCAAATACGAGTTTGGTAAGCCATTCTCATCAGTTCTTGAGCAGGTATTGAGCTGGAGAGGCAAGAAAGCAGTGGAATAGATTTGGAGATCAGATCTAAGCTGTATTGTGTGTAACAGGTGGAGTTGGTACTGGATTTCTTGTGATAAGCATTGTACTTTGTAATGTTACATGATTCAATCAATATAATATACAGATAGTGTGGGGTTTTTAGCGAGATGCTTTCCCCGGGATACATACTGTGTTAATGAGTTTGATTGATGCTTCTATGTGTGCCTGTGAATGTTTCTGCTTCAGTAAATTGATGATCAAAGTAGAGGAGATTATGTATTATCACTACAACAAAACAGGCAATTTGCGCCAGATTTAACACCAGATTCTAGTGCATTTTTTTCTCAATTGGGATGAGCAACCTGGTGCTAAATCTGACTCTATTGTACAATTTTTAAAGCGTCCTTTTTTGCACCAAATTTTGCATCTTTTTTACGCCAAATTTTCCATCATTTTCTGCATCATATTTTGCACCAAGATTTTCATTTGGTTTTATAACACGTTTTGCTTCTAGTTTTGTGCCTTTTTTGCATCTATTTTTGCATCATTTTTTGCTTCCTCTTTTGTGGAATTCTTTGCTTCTATTTTTGTGTCATAATTTGCATCGATTTTTACACCATCTTTGACATTTTATTTAACGCCTTTTTTTACATCCAATTTGTGCCAATTTTTGCATCTGGTCTTATGCCATCTTTTGCTTCTAATTTTGTACTTATTTTTACATCTATTTTTGTGCCAATTTTTCTGCCTTTTTTTACACCATCTTTTCCATCCAATTTTGCACCATATGTTGAATCTGATTTAGTGCCAAATTTTGCATGCATTTTTGCACCATTTTTTGCATCCACTTTTGCATTTTATTTATCTCCCTTTTTTGCATCCTATTTTGCACCATATTTTGCATTTAATTTTGCATCATTTGTTGCATCCAATTTAGCATCATTTTTAACACCATTTCTTGCATCCAATTTTTCATCCTTTTGAGCATCTAAATTTGCATCCTATGTTGAACCATATATTGCATCCCATTTTGTGTCTATTGTTACGTTCACTTTTGAGCCATTTTTTCGTCTACCTTTGCAATTGTTTTTGCACCAAGTTTTGAATGATTTGTTGCATCATTTTACATCCAATGTTGCATCTCAATTTGCATCCAAAATTGAGCCACTTTTATGCCCATTTTTGCACCATTTTTTCTTCTTTTGTGTCCAATTTTGCACCATTTTTTATGTCCAAATTTGCATCCTTTTTTGTATCTAGTTTTTCATCCTTTTTGGCTTCCAAATTTGCATCCTTTTTTCTGCCACATTTTGTGTCCACATTTGCATCTCATTTTGCACCTAGATTTTAGTTGGAATTTTCATCTAGTTATGCATCATCTTTGACATCCTTGGTTTCACCATTTTTTAGTCCCATTTTGAATCTTGTTTTGTGTCTTTTCTTACATCCTTTTTGCATCCTAATTTTACACCATTCTTTGCATCCTCATTTTGGTGTCCATTTTTGCATCCTTGTTTGCACCCAATTCGGTATCCTTTCATATGCCCTATTTTGTTCCCTTCTTTTTGTCTAGTGTTGCGCCCTTTTTTAATTTTACTTTAAAAACCTTTTTTTGTCATTGTTTGCATATTGTTTTGATGGCTAGTTTAACATACAATTCTACTCCCAATTTTTCATCCATGGTTAAATCCACTTTTGGCTTCTTGTTTAGAGTTTTACTTTTATTTCCATTTATGACCACCTCTATGGGTTCATTTTACTAAGTTCATTTACATAGTGAAATATATTAAATTTTCTAAATATCATTTTGCTGTAGGATTTAATGCATGGTTAGATGAAAACAAAACCCTCTCAGTTTATCTTAGAAACCTAGGACAAACCAATTAAGAGAAAGGTTGTTCTAAGGCTTAGGATTCTTAGTAGATCAAGATGTAGAGTATAGATTAAGAAAAAGAGAATGAATTCTTGTGAGTCCTCGCATGCAGGTCTTCTTGTAGTTTTTCGTATAGCCAAGAAGCGCTCATAGCTAGCTCCAAAGCTTGGTCCTACACATAAGAGAGAGAATAAAGCAACCTTCACATCATAATATCTTAATAATCAAAACTATAAAAAACATATAAATATTATTGAATAAATAAATATAAACCAGAAACCCATGCATACATTAGTTAAATAGAAGAAGTAAAGAATGAATAGAAACATATGGAAGGAAGGACAACTGATCTATATGAATAAAGGAGTTGGAGGAATGTTACAACAATCAGATATAGTTGCAACATCACCTCCCCCAACTCATAGCTCCAAAACTCTCCCTCTCAAGACAGATCTCAAGAGCGTGACAATACAAAATTCCCATCATTTTTTCAATGGCCAAGCCTGTAATATATAGGAAAGTGGAGGCTATGAAGATTTCCAAAATTCCTCATTAGTTCAATTTGGGAAAAATCTTTTGGGTGAATAATGTTTCCTCATATAAAAAAGGAATTTTCCACTTTTTAGATGCTTTTGTGCTTAGGAAAAAGCTTCCCCATGCTTTATGGCTCTTTCCCACTTTTGTATGCTTTTATTTTTTAGGAAAAAGCTAAAGATGAGGATAAAGAGATTACATTCCACCATATGTTTCCGAAAGTGACCAAGAATGTCAAATTCAAATTCTAGTTTGCTTATGTTTTAGTTTTTTTTTAAATATATATTTAGTTTTAGTTTTTTTTTTCTAGAAAAATATATTTAGTTTTTGGTATATTTTTCTATAAGAAAAATTATATTTTGTTTTTATAAAAATGGATTTTAAACATTCCATTCATGCTAAATTTGTGATTTTATGATAGGAGTTTAAATTATATATAGTAAAGTAACTTAATGTCATGTGTCGTGTTGCTGAGATGGGTGTTATACATCTCTTTCTTGCTAAGTTATAGAATGTGCTTGGGTTTTCTTAATGCAATAAAACTAATTATGTTCTTCATGATATCTTGAAATGTTCATCTTGAACCAAGCTAATAAAAGAATAAAGTTAAAATAGGTTTTCCTTTGTCCTTTATAGATCTTTTTCCCCATTAATCTTGGTCTTAATAGATTAATTGTCTTGTGGTGGCCTTGAGTGGTCACTTCCATTAGTTGCATGCTTTATAGTTTTCAGTTAGTGACATTTTTTAGGCTTGATAATATGTTACTTAATTTATCAAAATGTGTTATTGTCCATATTATTGTTAAATATTAATATTAGATATGCTGATTTTTAAGCATGTTTTAGCAAAACTTTCCCAAAATGTTTATAGATTGTATTTTATAATGCAATGATTCTTTGCTTGATGAAATTGTTTTGGATATTTTTTTTAATGATTCATTGATTGATGAAATTGTTATGGATATTTTTTTTAGTATATTAAATTGTATGTGATAAAGTCAAAAATCACCTCTTTTTTAGATTTTCATTGATCAATTTCCCTTAAGGCCATCAAGTTCACCATTTGGTCCCAGGTTAAGGAAATACAGGAGTCATGAAGTGGAATTGCCCAAGCACTTAAATCTTGAGACATGTTTCTTTTTAGTCACTTTATACTTTCTTTCTATGTAAATTTTTGATGAAAATAGTCTTGGAACATGAGGGGCATCAATAGTAAGCGAAAACAAACTCCTAAAAGAAAAATGGTATGCAAATCACCCATAAATAATGTTGATATAAGAAGCAAAAATATTAAGTGAGGTTCAACCTCATATAATTAGAAAATGCGGGAGGAATTTCCAAGTAGTAGTGATTTATGCTTAGAGATACTTGGGTGGAATGGTTATTATTTGAAATGATTAAGACATCAAGGTTACCAATATGTTTACCTCTTTTCGCATTATGACAATACAATTTTAGTTAATTGACATTGAGGACTACTACCATGTATCCAATGTCTATGACTCCAATATCTCAAATGGAAAACCTCTATTTCTCAATTCTATTTCTAGCACAAGTAATTTATACTCCCCATCTCCATGGATTGTTGGGAGTGACTTCAATATTATAAGTGTCTCGAGGAAAAGAAAGAATGAATCGAAATGTTTAACAAGATATTTTGTAAGCTATACCATTAAAGCCACAAAGTAGTCTCCATTAAAGTTGTCAAGAAATGAGTCTCCAACCCACACATGTGGATCAATGAGATGTAATACATGTGTGTGTGGTTACGAACTCAATACACCTCTATAATAACTCCACAAACTTATGTATTTCACTCTGTCACATAAATTGACAGTAGTGTGACATAAGTAAACCAAGAGTAGACATGAAAGCCTTAGGAAACAAACATTCCTTAGATCCTCAATTAGGTGCTTAAATGATGAAGTGAAAATGCAAGGAGAAAAGAAGAATTCATGATTTAACCATCACATACATGTGATCAAGTGTGACTAGGAGTGTATATATTCATATATTTTCCAAAGAGGGAGTGAATACATGAGTTACCATTTATTGGCCCTTATTTTTCTTTATTTTTCATTTTCTTATATATAGGACTTAGGGAATAAGGTTTTCATAAGTTTGGCACAACTCATAGATATAAGATTTACATGAATTTTCACTTCAACCTTAGAGTTTAGACTTAGATAAATCAATATAGTGTATGTTTAATGATTTTGGCTTTCACTTTTTTATTGTATTTCATCACAAATACAAAAGGGGAAATATTTTTCCACAAATCTATGAATGCTTAATCATAAAGTCGTCATGTGATGAGAACAAATTAATGATGTTATTCTCTACGAAAATGATGGGTATTCTTGAGAAAATCTTATGCTTGTGGATGTTTCCTCCCTGGTTGAGAGGGAGTGAGGGTAGACACCATGTTATCCATGTGTCATGTACTATGGCTAGGATTAAAAATCGTAAGCCTAGTAAAAGCACTAGTAGGGATAATGGTGGATTGGATAAACATCTGGGACCAATATTCTTTGAGAATTTGGACATTGACTAGGACTAATCGCCATAAGTCAAGTACATTAATCCAAGATAAGAATAGTCATGAGGATTGACATTTTCTGGTGTCAAATATTATGATAGTGGATTAGGAAATGATCATGTGAGGACATACCTGGTAAACATCTTGGTGGGGTAAGTGCCTTGAAAGGTTGTGGTGTCCAAATTTATGCCTCCCAACATTGTGCTCTGATCTAATGGAGAGATAAACTTGTTAGTCAAGGCCTTACTATTTTGAAAATTTTGGCTATGATGATGTAAATCATCATTGATGCTTATCAATCTAGATCCCTTCTTATATGAATATTTCAACTTGAGAGTACTTTTTTGTCTCATTATGAGTACCTTGCTAGTTTAGAGGGAGGGTCATCATCTTCATTATTGCCATCATCACCACCATCAATGTGATTATTATTGTCATCATTTCATTATCATCATAATCACCATTCATGTCTTCTTCATGATCATCATCATCATCATGATTTTGTATATTGTCGTCAATTCACTACAACAAAACAGGCAATTTGCGCCAGATTTAGCACCATATTCTAGTGCATTTTTTTCTAAATTGGAATGAGCAACCTGGCGCTAAATCTGGCTCTATTGTACAATTTTTAAAGCATCCTTTTTTGCACCAAATTTTGCATCTTTTTTAGGCCAAATTTTCCATCATTTTCTGCATCATATTTTGCACCAAGATATTCATTTGGTTTTACAACAGGTTTTGCTTCTAGTTTTGTGCCTTTTTTTGCATCTATTTTTGCATCATTTTTTGCTTCCTCTTTTGTGGAATTCTTTGCTTCTATTTTTGTGTCATAATTTGCATCGATTTTTACACCATCTTTGACATCTTATTTGTCACCTTTTTTTACATCCAATTTGTGCCAATTTTTGCATCTCGTCTTATGCCATCTTTTTCTTCTAATTTTGTACTTATTTTTACATCTATTTTTGTGCCAATTTTTTTGCCTTTTTTTACACCATCTTTTCCATCCAATTTTGCACCATATGTTGAATCTGCATCCACTTTTGCATTTTATTTATCTCCCTTTTTTGCATCCTATTTTGCACCATATTTTGCATTTAATTTTGCATCATTTGTTGCATCCAATTTAGCATCATTTTTAACACCATTTCTTGCATCCAATTTTTCATCCTTTTGAGCATCTAAATTTCCATCCTATGTTGAACCATATATTGCATCCACCTTTGCATCCCATTTTGTGTCTATTGTTACGTTCACTTTTGAGCCATTTTTTCGTCTACTTTTGCATTTGTTTTTGCACCAAGTTTTGAATGATTTGTTGCACCATTTTACATCCAATGTTGCATCTCAATTTGCATCCAAAATTGAGCATTTTTTATACCCATTTTTGCACCATTTTTTCTTCTTTTGTGTCCAATTTTGCACCATTTTTTATGTCCAAATTTGCATCCTTTTTGGTATCTAGTTTTTCATCCTTTTTGGCTTCCAAATTTGCATCCTTTTTTCTGCCACATTTTGTGTCCACATTTGCATCTCATTTTGCACCTAGATTTTAGTTGGAATTTTCATCTAGTTATGCATCATCTTTGACATCCTTGGTTTCACCATTTTTTAGTCCCATTTTGCATCTTGTTTTGTGTCTTTTCTTACATCCTTTTTGCATCCTAATTTTACACCATTCTTTGCATCCTCATTTTGGTGTCCATTTTTGCATCCTTGTTTGCACCCAATTCGGTATCCTTTCATATGCCCTATTTTGTTCCCTTCTTTGTGTCTAGTGTTGCACCCTTTTTTAATTTTACTTTAAAAACCTTTTTGTGTCATTGTTTGCATATTGTTTGGATGGCTAGTTTAACATCCAATTCTACTCCCAATTTTTCATCCATGGTTAAATCCACTTTTGGCTTCTTGTTTAGAGTTTTACTTTTATTTCCATTTATGACCACCTCTATGGGTTCATTTTACTAAGTTCATTTACATAGTGAAATATATTAAATTTTCTAAATATCATTTTGCTGTAGGATTTAATGCATGGTTAGATGAAAACAAAACCCTCTCAGTTTATCTCAAAAACCTAGGAAAAACCAATTAAGAGAAAAGTTGTTGTAAGGCTTAGGATTCTTAGTAGATCAAGATGTAGAGTATAGATTAAGAAAAAGAGAATGAATTCTTGTGAGTCCTCTCATGTAGGTCTTCTTGGAGTTTTTCATATAGCCAAGAAGCGCTCCTAGCTAGCTCCAAAGCTTGGTCCTACACATAAGAGAGAGAATAAAGCAACCTTCACAACATAATATCTTAATAATCAAAACTATAAAAAACATATAAATATTATTGAATAAATAAATATAAACCAAAAACCCATGCATACATTAGTTAAATAGAAGAAGTAAAGAATGAATAGAAACATATGGAAGGAAGAACAACTGATCTATATGAATAAAGGAGTTGGAGGAAAGTTACAACAATCATATATAGTTGCAACATCACCTCCCCCAACTCATAGCTCCAAAACTCTCCCTCTCAAGACAGATCTCAAGAGCGTGACAATACAAAATTCCCATCATTTTTTCAATGGCCAAGCCTCTAATATATAGGAAAGTGGAGGCTATGAAGATTTCCAAAATTCCTCATTAGTTCAATTTGGAAAAAATATTTTGGTTGAATAATGTTTCCTCATATAAAAAAGGAATTTTCCACTTTTTAGATGCTTTTGTGCTTAGGAAAAAGCTTCCCCATGCTTTATGGCTCTTTCCCACTTTTGTATGCTTTTATTTTTTAGGAAAAAGCTAAAGATGAGGATAAAGAGATTACATTCCACCATATGTTTCCGAAAGTGACCAAGAATGTCAAATTCAAATTCTAGTTTGCTTATGTTTTAGTTTTTTTTTAAATATATATTTAGTTTTAGTATTTTTTTTTCTAGAAAAATATATTTAGTTTTTGGTATATTTTTCTATAAGAAAAATTATATTTTGTTTTTATAAAAATGGATTTTAAACATTCCATTCATGCTAAATTTGTGATCTTATGATAGGAGTTTAAATTATATATAGTAAAGTAACTTAATGTCATGTGTCGTGTTGCTGAGATGGGTGTTATACATCTCTTTCTTGCTAAGTTATAGAATGTGTTTGGGTTTTCTTAATGCAATAAAGCTAATTATGTTCTTCATGATATCTTGAAATGTTCATCTTCAACCAGGCTAATAAAACAATAAAGTTAAAATAGGTTTTCCTTTGTCCTTTATAGATGTTTGTCCCCATTAATCTTGGTCTTAATAGATTAATTGTCTTGTGGTGGCCTTGAGTGGTCACTTCCATTAGTTGCATGCTTTGTAGTTTTCAGTTAGTGACATTTTTTAGGCTTGATAATATGTTATTTAATTTATCAAAATGTGTTATTGTCCATATTATTGTTAAATATTAATATTAAATATGCTGATTTTTAAGCATGTTTTAGCAAAACTTTCCCAAAATGTTTATAGATTGTATTTTATAATGCAATGATTCTTTGCTTGATGAAATTGTTTTGGATAATTTTTTTAATGATTCATTGATTGATGAAATTGTTATGGATATTTTTTTTAGTATATTAAATTGTATGTGATAAAGTCAAAAATCACCTCTTTTTTAGATTTTCATTGATGAATTTCCCTTAAGGCCATCAAGTTCACCATTTCGTCCCAGGTTAAGGAAATATAGGAGTCATGAAGTGGAATTTTCCAAGCACTTAAATCTTGAGACATGTTTCTTTTTAGTCACTTTATACTTTCTTTCTATGTAAATGTTTGATGAAAATAGTCTTGGAACATGAGGGGCGTCAATAGTAAGTGAAAACAAACTCCTAAATGAAAAATGGTATGCAAAGCACCCATAAATAATGTTGATATAAGAAGAAAAAATATTAAGTGAGGTTCAACCTGATATAATTAGAAAATGAGGGAGGAATTTCCAAGTAGTAGTGATTGATGCTTAGAGATACTTGGGTGGAATGGTTATTATTTGAAATGATTAAGACATCAAGGTTACCAATATGTTTACCTCTTTTCGCATTATGACAATACAATTTTAGTTAATTGACATTGAGGACTACTACCATGTATCCAATGTCTATGACTCCAATATCGAAAATGGAAAACCTCTATTTCTCAATTCTATTTCTAGCACAAGTAATTTATACTCCTCATCTCCATGCATTGTTGGGAGTGACTTCAATATTATAAGTGTCTCGAGGAAAAGAAAGAATGAATCGAAATGTTTAACAAGATATTTTGTAAGCTATACCATTAAAGCCAAAAAGTAGTCTCCATTAAAGTTTTCAAGAAATGAGTCTCCAACCCACACATGTGGATCAATGAGATGTAATACATGTGTGTGTGGTTACGAACTCAATACACCTCTATAATAACTCCACAAACTTACGTATTTCACTCTGTCACATAAATTGACAGTAGTGTGACATAAGTAAACCAAGAGTAGACATGAAAGCCTTAGGAAACAAACATTCCTTAGATCCTCAATTAGGTGCTTAAATGATGAAGTGAAAATGCAAGGAGAAAAGAAGAATTCATGATTTAACCATCACATAAATGTGATCAAGTGTGACTAGGAGTGTATATATTCATATATTTTCCAAAGAGGGAATGAATACATGAGTTACCATTTATTGGCCCTTATTTTTCTTTCTTTTTCATTTTCTTATATATAGGACTTAGGGAATAAGGTTTTCATAAGTTTGGCACAACTCATAGATATAAGATTTACATGAATTTTCACTTCAACCTTAGAGTTTAGACTTAGATAAATCAATATAGTGTATGTTTAATGATTTTGGCTTTCACTTTTTTATTGTATTTCATCACAAATACAAAAGGGGAAATATTTTGCCACAAACCTATGAATGCTTAATCATAAACTCGTCATGTGATGAAAACAAATTAATGATGTTATTCTCTACGAAAATGATGGGTATTCTTGAGAAAATCTTATGCTTGTGGATGTTTCCTGCCTGGTTGAGAGGGAGTGAGGGTAGACACCATGTTATCCATGTGTCATGTACTATGGCTAGGATTAACAATCGTAAGCCTAGTAAAGGAACTAGTAGGGATAATGGTGGATTGGATAAACATCTGGGACCAATATTCTTTGAGAATTTGGACATTGACTAGGACTAATCACCATAAGTCATGTACATTAATCCAAGATAAGAATAGTCATGAGGATTGACATTTTCTGGTGTCAAATATTATGATAGTGGATTAGGAAATGATCATGTGAGGACATACCTGGTAAACATCTTGGTGGGGTAAGTGCCTTGAAAGGCAGTGGTGTCGAAATTTATGCCTCCCAACATTGTGCTCTGATCTAATGGAGAGATAAACTTGTTAGTCAAGGCCTTACTATTTTGAAAATTTTGGCTATGATGATGTAAATCATCATTGATGCTTATCAATATAGATCCCTTCTTATATGAATATTTCAACTTGAGAGTACTTTTTTGTCTCATTATGAGTACCTCGCTAGTTTAGAGGGAGGGTCATCATCTTCATTATTGCCATCATCATCATCATCATGATTTTGTATATTGTCGTCAATTGTTCATAATTACAGGTATCATAAGAAATATCACCAACCTTAGGACACATGATATATGAAAGAAAAATAACCACTTTATTTTTTAGAAATGATTGATGATCATCAACATCACTACCATTATCATCGTCATTATAATTGTCATCATCCCCATCATCATAACTAATATAAGTTTTATCATAATTTTTGTCATCTTCATCATGAACATCATAATCATCATTCATGCCATTATTGTTCTTGATTATGACCAAGATGAAAATAATGATAATGATGATTAGATCATGATGACTTGGAAGATGACGCCAAAGATAATTATTATGATTTTTACCATGATAACATTTAAAAATTGGGAGGAATGGCCAAGGTCATTAGCATCATCATCATTGTCATTGTAACTCCCATCGTCTTTATCATCATTGTCATTATCATAACAATCGCAATTCATGTCATCGTCATCATCTTCATTATCATCATCGTTATAATTATTGACATTGTCATCAGTTGTTCATAATTTTCAATGTCATAAGAAATATAATCAATGCAAAAGATATGATGTGTGTTGGAAAATAGATGCAAAAGTAAACAAAAAAATGCGGTTAAAAATAGACGTAAATTTGGATGAAGAGTGGACACAACATAAGTAGATGCAGAACAGGACAAAAAAATTGAACAAAAGTGGATGAAAAAGTAGATGCAATAGTTCATACAAACTTGAACACAAAATAGGACTCAAACATGGATGAAAAAGTGGAAGAAAACATGGGCACAATAGTAGGCATAAAACTTAGCATGAATTGTGGTGAAACAAATGTGGATACTCCAATGAATGTAAAAAAAAGGGACACAAACTTGAATGCAAAAAGGAGGAAAACTTGGATGAAAAAAGGGATGTAAACATGGGCCAAACATGGGTGCAATAGTGAACACAAAATTAGTTGCAAAACTAGACAAATCAAAAGTGGATGTAAAAGTAAATTAGAAATGGGATGCAAAAAACATAAACAATATTTGATGCAAACTTGGACACAAAAGAGGATGCAAATATGGATGCAATAGTGGAAGAAAATGTGGGTTGCAATGATAGGCATAAGATATGGCACAAATAATAGCACAAAAAAGGTGGATGTAATAATAGACACAAAAAAATATGCAAACTTAGATGCAAGACAAGATGCTATAAGGGATGTAAAAGTGGATGCAAACACGGGTGCAACATGAGAAACAAAATTGGTTGCAAAATATGGATGAAATGGAAGTACATGCAAAAGAAGATACAAAATGAGATGCAAAACCCAACAAAAAAGTGGATGCAAAAATAGATGAAATATTTTATGCAAAAGAGGATGTGAAGATGGATGCAAAATTGGAAGAAAACGTGGGTACAACAATATGTGCAAAACATGGAACAAATTTTGTCACAACAAAAGTAGATGTAATGATAGATGCAAAAAAAGAGGCAAATGAAGATGAAAAATAGGATGCAAAAAGGGATGTAAAAGTGGGTGTAAACATGGGTGCAACAATGGATGTAAAATAGCTTTTGAAACTTATTTGAAAGAGCAATTTTGTCGCAACAATTAGACTTGTAGCATAAAGAACATGGTTAATACATATGATTCGACCAAAAACTAGTTACTACCAAAATTCAACCAAAAAAAATATTACTGCATAAAAATAGAATTAAAAACAAAAAAAATAAAAACAAAAATTTCCCAAATTAAAAATAAATAAATGATAAACTTTTTTTTACCAAAATTTAGTGATTTTTTTAGTGCTAATACTAACATCACCATTACAACAAGATATTTTTTTAGTGCTAATACTACCATTACAACAAGATATAAGAGGGATATAATGCAAAAAGTTTAATAATAATATGTATGTAGAAGATTGTCTTCAGACTGGTGAATTCATGATAATCAATGGGACTACAGTCAAAATAATTGGATGTTATTTACTTTTTTACATAGATTGTCAAAATAATTGCATAAATCGATTTTTTTTAACCAAAATTTAACAAAAACTTTGCTAGTGCTAACATTAGAACCACCATTACAACAAGATATCTTTCTAGTGTTGACAACACCATTATAGTAAGATACCTCAAGAGAGACAGAAAATTTAAAAAGTATGATAGTAATATGTATCCAGAAGATGGTAGTGAAACTAGTAATTGTTCATTCTCATTATCATAATCATTGTCATCATCATCACCATCATCCTTGTCATCGTTATTGCCATCATTACATTATCATCATAATCACCATTCATGCCATCATCATCAGCTCCATCATCATCATCATTATGGACATTGTTTGCAATTGTTTATAATTATAGACGTTGTAAGAAATATCATCAACCCAAAAAATGTGATCAGTGCTAGAAAAGGGTTGTTTAGGACACATTGATATACGTAAGAGAAATAACAACTCTATTTTTGAGAGATGATTGATGATCATCATCATCACCACCATTATCATCGTCATTGTCATTTTTATCATCCCCATCATCATCATTAATGTAATTTCTATCAACATTGTTGTAATCATCATCATCATTCATGCCATTATTGTTTTTGATGATGACCTAGATGAAAATGATGATGATGACACCAAATATAATGCTTATGATTATGACAGTGACAACATCTAAAATTGGGAAGATTCGCCAAGGTCATTAGCGTCGTCATCATCATAATCATTGCCATCATCATCATTAATGTCATTGTAACCACTATCGTCTTTATCATCATAATCACAATTCATGTCATCGCCATCATCTTCATTTTCATCATTGTCAATATTATTGACATTGTCATCAATTGTTCATAACTGTCAATGCCATAAGGAATATCATCAATGCAGAAAATATGATGAGTGTTGGAAAAGGGATGCAAAAGCGAACATAGAAATGGGGGCAACAATAGAAGTAAAATTGGATGAAAAGTGGATACAACATAAGTACATGCACAACAACATGAAAAACCTAACACAAAAGTGGATGCAAAAGTAGATGCCATTGTCAATGCAAACTTGGATGCAAACATGAAGGCAAAAGTGGAAGCAAACATGGGTCCAATGGTAGGGGTAAAACTTGGCACAAACTGTGGTGAAAAAAATGTGGATGCAACAACGGACACAAAAGTAGATGCAAAAATGGATGAAAGAAAAGTGGATACAATAGGAGATGCAAAAACATACACAATATCTGATGCAAACTTGAACGCAAAAGAGGATGCAAATGTGGATGCAAACGTGGAAGCAAATGTGGTTGCAATGGTAGGCGCAAGATATGGTGCAACAAAAGTGGATGTAACAATAGACAAAAAATATGCAAAATAAGATGCAAAAATGGATGTAAAAGTGGAAGCAAACATTGATGCAACAGGCAAAACAAAATTGGATGAAAAAAATGGATACAATGGAAGTAGATGCAAAAGTAGATACAAAACAAGATGCAAAACCCAATGCATAAACCTAACACAAAAGTGGATGTAAAAATAGATGCAATATTTGATGCAAAAGAGGATGTAAACATGGATGCAAAATTCGAAGCAAACGTGGATACAATAGTGAGTGCAAAACATGGTGCAAATTATGGCATAACAAAAGTGGATGTAATGATAGATGAAAAAAAAGAATCAAAGTATGATGAAAATTAAGATGTAAAAAGGGATGCAAAAAGTGAAATTTAAAATGGGTGTAACAGTGGATGCAAAATTGTATGCAAAAGTGGATGCAATAGAAGTCGATGCAAAAGTAGATGCAAATTGAGACACAAAACCTGATGCAAATCCTGGTCCAAAATTGGATACAAAAAGGGATGCAAAAATAGATGTAGTAGTTGATGAAAACCTAGATGCAAATGAGGATGAAAACGTGGATGCAAAATTATAATCAAAAGTGGGTGCAAAAGGAGGTGCCAAACTAGGCGCCAATTGTGGCACAAAAATATTAGATGCAATAGTGGGTACAATAATAGATGCAAAAGAGGATGTAAATATGGATGCGAAACAAGATGGAAAAGTGGATGCAACAAAAGTAGATGAAAAATTATATGCAAAACTAGACACAAAACTCAATGTAAAACGTGGCGCAAAAGTGATGCACAAATGGATGCAAAAAATGATTTAAAAAATGATGCAAAAAAGGATGCAAAAGTTGATGCAAGTGTAGGTGAAAAAAGTGGATGCAAATGAGGATGCAAAAGTATGTCAAACAAAACTAGATGCCAAAATTGATGAAAAACCTGGAACAAAACCTGGTGCAAAGGATGACACAAAACTTGGCATAAAATTTGGTGCAAAACGTGGTGCAAAACCTATTGCAATACCTGGTGCTAAACTTGGTGTAAGATTTGGTGCAAAACTTGATGCAAATTTTGTGTCAAGTTTTGCACCATATTTGATAAATGGATGCAAATAGCACCAAAAATGGGCTCTAGATGCAAAAAAAGAAGTAAAAAGGGACGCTAATCGCTGGTTTTGTTGTAGTGATTGTTCATAATTATAGGTATCATAAGAAATATCACCAACCTTAGGACACATGATATATGAAAGAAAAATAACCACTTTGTTTTTTAGAAATGATTGATGATCATCAACATCACTACCATTATCATCGACATTATAATTGTCATCATCCCCATTATCATTCATGCCATTATTGTTCTTGATTATGACCAAGATGAAAATAATGATAATGATGATCAGATGATGATGATTTGGAAGATGACGCCAAAGATAATTATTATGACTTTTACCATGATAACATTTAAAAATTGGGAGGAATGGCCAAGGTCATTAGCATCATCATCATTGTCATTGTAACTCCCATCGTCTTTATCATCATTGTCATTATCATAACAATCACAATTCATGTCATCGTCATCATCTTCATTATCATCATCGTTATAATTATTGACATTGTCATCAATTGTTCATAATTTTCAATGTCATAAGAAATATAATCAATGCAAAAGATATGATGTGTGTTGGAAAATGGATGCAAAAGTAAACAAAAAGATGGGGGTAAAAATAGACGTAAATTTGGATGAAGAGTGGACACAACATAAGTAGATGCAGAACAAGACAGAAAAATTGAACAAAAGTGGATGAAAAAGTAGATGCAATAGTTCATACAAACTTGAACACAAAATAGGACTCAAACATGGATGAAAAAGTGGAAGAAAACATGGGCACAATAGTAGGCATAAAACTTAGCATGAATTGTGGTGAAACAAATGTGGATACTCCAATGAATGTAAAAAAAAGGGACACAAACTTGAATGCAAAAAGGAGGAAAACTTGGATGAAAAAAGGGATGTAAACATGGGCCAAACATGGGTGCAATAGTGAACATAAAATTAGTTGCAAAACTAGACAAATCAAAAGTGGATGTAAAAGTAAATTCGAAATGGGATGCAAAAAACATAAACAATATTTGATGCAAACTTGGACACAAAAGAGGATGCAAATATGGATGCAATAGTGGAAGAAAATGTGGGTTGCAATGATAGGCATAAGATATGGCACAAATAATAGCACAAAAAAGGTGGATGTAATAATAGACACAAAAAAATATGCAAACTTAGATGCAAGACAAGATGCTATAAGGGATGTAAAAGTGGATGCAAACACGGGTGCAACATGAGAAACAAAATTGGATGCAAAATATGGATGAAATGGAAGTACATGCAAAAGAAGATACAAAATGAGATGCAAAACCCAACACAAAAGTGGATGCAAAAATAGATGAAATATTTTATGCAAAAGAGGATGTGAAGATGGATGCAAAATTGGAAGCAAACGTGAGTACAACAGTATGTGCAAAACATGGAACAAATTTTGTCACAACAAAAGTAGATGTAATGATAGATGCAAAAAAAGAAGCAAATGAAGATGAAAAATAGGATGCAAAAAGGGATGTAAAAGTGGGTGTAAACATGGGTGCAACAATGGATGTAAAATAGCTTTTGCAACTTATTTGAAAGAGAAATTTTGTCCCAACAATTAGACTTGTAGCATAAAGAACATGGTTAATACATATGATTCGACCAAAAACTAGTTACTACCAAAATTCAACCAAAAAAAATATTACTGCATAAAAATAGAATTAAAAACAAAAAAAATAAAAACAAAACTTTCCCAAATTAAAAATAAATAAATGATAAACTTTTTTTTACCAAAATTTAGTGATTTTTTTAGTGCTCATACTAACATCACCATTACAACAAGATATTTTTTTAGTGCTAATACTGCCATTACAAAAAGATATAAGAGGGATATAATGCAAAAAGTTTAATAATAATATGTATGTAGAAGATGGTCTTCAGACTGGTGAATTCATGATAATCAATGGGACTACAATCAAAATAATTGGATGCTATTTACTTTTTTACATAGATTGTCAAAATAATTGCATAAATCGATTTTTTTTAACCAAAATTTAACAAAAACTTTGCTAGTGCTAACATTAGAACCACCATTACAACAAGATATCTTTCTAGTGTTGACAACACCATTATAGTAAGATACCTCAAGAGAGACAGAAAATTTAAAAAGTATGATAGTAATATGTATCCAGAAGATGGTAGTGAAACTAGTAATTGTTCATTCTCATTATCATAATCATTGTCATCATCATCACCATCATCCTTGTCATCGTTATTGCCATCATTACATTATCATCATAATCACCATTCATGCCATCATCATCATCATTATGGACATTGTTTGCAATTGTTTATAATTATAGACGTTGTAAGAAATATCATCAACCCAAAAAATGTGATCAGTGCTAGAAAAGGGTTGTTTAGGACACATTGATATACGTAAGAGAAATAACAACTCTATTTTTGAGAGATGATCGATGATCATAATCATCACCACCATTATCATCGTCATTGTCATTTTTATCATCCCCATCATCATCATTAATGTAATTTCTATCAACATTGTTGTAATCATCATCATCATTCATGCCATTATTGTTTTTGATGATGACCTAGATGAAAATGATGATGATGACACCAAAGATAATGCTTATGATTATGACAATGACAACATCTAAAATTCGGAAGATTCGCCAAGGTCATTAGCGTCGTCATCATCATAATCATTTCCATCATCATCATTAATGTCATTGTAACCACTATCGTCTTTATCATCATAATCACAATTCATGTCATCGCCATCATCTTCATTTTCATCATTGTCAATATTATTGACATTGTCATCAATTGTTCATAATTGTCAATTCCATAAGGAATATCATCAATGCAGAAAATATGATGAGTGTTGGAAAAGGGATGCAAAAGCGAACATAGAAATGGGGGCAACAATAGAAGTAAAATTGGATGAAAAGTGGATACAACATAAGTACATGCACAACAACATGAAAAACCTAACACAAAAGTGGATGCAAAAGTAGATGCAGTTGTCAATGCAAACTTGGATGCAAACATGAAGGCAAAAGTGGAAGCAAATATGGGTCCAATGGTAGGTGTAAAACTTGGCACAAACTGTGGTGAAACAAATGTGGATGCAAAAACGGACACAAAAGTAGATGCAAAAATGGATGAAACAAAAGTGGATACAATAGGGGATGCAAAAACATACACAATATCTGATGCAAACTTGAACACAAAAGAGGATGCAAATGTGGATGCAAACATGGAAGCAAATGTGGTTGCAATGGTAGGCGGAAGATATGGTGCAACAAAAGTGGATGTAACAATAGACAAAAAATATGCAAAAATGGATGTAAAAGTGGAAGCAAACATTGATGCAACAGGCAAAACAAAATTGGATGAAAAAAATGGATACAATGGAAGTAGATGCAAAAGTAGATACAAAACGAGATGCAAAACCCAATGCATAAACCTGACACAAAAGTGGATGCAAAAATAGATGCAAAACCCAATGCATAAACCTAACACAAAAGTGGATGCAAAAATAGATGCAATATTTGATGCAAAAGAGGATGTGAACATGGATGCAAAATTGGAAGCAAACGTGGATACAATAGTGAGTGCAAAACATGGTGCAAATTATGGCATAACAAAAGTGGATGTAATGATAGATGAAAAAAAAGAATCAAAGTATGATGTAAATGAAGATGTAAAAAGGGATGCAGAAAGTGAAATTTAAAATGGGTGTAACAGTGGATGCAAAATTGTATGCAAAAGTGGATGCAATAGAAGTCGATGCAAAAGTAGATGCAAAACGAGACACAAAACCCGATGCAAATCCTGGTCCAAAATTGGATACAAAAAGGGATGCAAAAATAGATGTAGTAGTTGATGAAAACCTAGATCCAAATGAGGATGCAAACGTGGATGCAAAATTATAATCAAAAGTGGGTGCAAAAGGAGGCGCCAAACTAGGCGCCAATTGTGGCACAAAATTATTAGATGCAATAGTGGGTACAATAATAGATGCAAAAGAGGATGTAAATATGGATGCCAAACAAGATGGAAAAGTGGATGCAACAAAAGTAGATGCAAAATTATATGCAAAACTAGACACAAAACTCGATGTAAAACGTGGCGCAAAAGTGATGCACAAATGGATGAAAAAATGGATGCAAAAAATGATTTAAAAAAGGATGCAAAAGTCGATGCAAAAGTTGATGCAAGTGTAGGTGCAAAAAGTGGATGCAAATGAAGATGCAAAAGTATGTCAAACAGAAATAGAGGCCAAAATTGATGCAAAACCTGGAACAAAACCTGGTGCAAAGGATGACACAAAACTTGGCATAAAATTTGGTGGAAAACGTGGTGCAAAACCTATTGCAATATCTGGTGCTAAACTTGGTGTAAGATTTGGTGCAAAACTTGATGCAAATTTTGTGTCAAGTTTTGCACCATATTTGATAAATGGATGCAAATAGCACCAAAAATGGGCTCTAGATGCAAAAAAAGAAGTAAAAAGGGACGCTAATCGCTGGTTTTGTTGTAGTGTATACATGTTCCGCTTATAATTGTATGATCAGGATAATATCTGTGAATATGTGTTAAATTATTCAAAATTTCTACATGGTATCAGAGCTGCTTGATTTGTAGAAGAGATTTTTACAGGATATCAAGCAAGGATTGATCATCGGATCTACTATTCAGAAAGTTTTTACAATTTATTTCTTCAGGCAGAGTCTGTAATCGGGTCAGGTAGCCTCTGGATTCATCCTTCCTTTGGAAGGTGAGATATCTGGTGAATGCCCATACAGTCGATCTCTGTACGACAAATACTTTTTTCTCACAAATTTTAGATCGGAAGCGGTTGAGTTTTGAGCTGGTGGAATTTGGATTTAATTCCAAAGCAATAGATAAACTCAGAAACATTCAGTGTGAGAATGGAGACAATATGCCCCAGTATCTCACGAAGTTCACCCAATACTGGGATGAGCTGGGAAGTGTGGGGGTGAATGTCGGATGAGGATGGTGAGTCTAGCACTCCTTGACCTTCCTAAGAGGTTGCATAGCTACCAGGACTCGGTGAATGGAAGGATAAACTGCTACGATGGGAGAGACTTTGGTCGAATCTTGTGCAGGGGGAGATTAGACGGAGCAGGAGAGACGGTTCTTCATCCATGCAGGATGAGGAGAACTGTGCCTTAGCGAGTAAGGCGAAGAAGGGGAAGGGGAAGGTTTCTCTTTCCGAATCCAATTCTTCCAATGATGGGAAGACAATTGACAAGGCGAAGGTGAGATGCTTTCGTTGTCATGAGTTGGGTCATTATGCTACTAATTTCCCAAAGAAAAAGTCCAAGAAGGGATCCGGGGAAGGATCTGAAGGTGAGGCACTTGCTTCATAGTTTGAGTTGGATTTCACACTCTTCGCATGCATGGTTTCATCCATGATGGGAAGTGGTTGGTTTCTTGACAGTGGAGCTTCTTTCCACATGACCGGTGACAAAAGTTTGTTCAGTACTTTGGAGGAGAAAGATCTCCAGATACTCATAGGGATGGGTAATGATGAGAAGTATAGTGTCTCAGGTGTAGGCACGGTTATTTTTCATAGGGAGCATGGAGCTCGCCTTACCTTGACCGATGTCGAGTATGTACCAGGACTGAAGAGAAACTTGGTGTCGATCGCGATGCTAGAAGACAGAGGCTATGATGTAGTCTTCAGTAAGGGAAAGGTTTTCCTTAGACACATCATCACTAGACAAGTGAAGCAGATTGGTTCATGGGTCAAGAACCTGTATGCTCTTGAGGTTCAAGATGCATGCAAAGCCTTGAGCAGCGAGGCAACTGATGGAGACTTGGTGGTTGAGAGGGAGCGTATATTACCTCTCAACATGCAGAGCCAAAATAAGTCTCAGACGATTGTGGAGGAGCCACGATTGGTGCAACAACTTCAGGAGGTTGTGGAGGAGCCACAACAAGGGAAGCTAAGAGGAGATCAAGTAGAGACATCTACTCATCCAGAGACATCTAGTTGGGGGAACCTTCAAGCCAGGTGGGCTGAGGGATCGCATGTAGCCATACCTCCAGGTAGGAGGTGGGGTGATGTGGATTGATTGTCCCAAGGAGGAGGGGCAGGATCCTTGAGGTACCCAACCTCTTGGATGAGACCTTGCTACGGGAGCCCCAATGTGTAGTAGCAGGAACTGAATGATTGGGTAGAGACAGATGCAGATGGAGCGGCAGAGAGAGCGACAGTGCAGGGAATCCCAGGACAACACATAGCTAGCAGGCTGCAGCAATGCGAGAGGCACAAGTGTTTTGCATAGTGCTAGGTGGCACAGAGAGGTGTGCAATGGTGCAAGATGCATGGAGATGTTGCAGTAGCGCAGATGTCAGAGAGGGAGCACTTGTCAGCAGTAGGTAGAGCTTCAGCATCAGAGGGTGTTTCTAGCCCAACAGGGTGGTCAGTTGGGAGGTGCGGTGCGGATGCAATGCTGGAAGATAGAACCACCAGCAGCACGGATGCAATCAGAGATAAAAGTGACAGAGGCTAGAACAGTTAGATACTGAAGAGCACAGAGATGCAGAGTTTTTGTCGACAGAGGCAATAGCAGTCAGAGACTTTGATGACAGAGCAAGTGGACTGGCCAGATGTGTTGCATGGAGAACATTCCAGAGTTACAGGATTGAGTTTGAGAGGAAGCCTTTCTTGTTGAGAGGGAGTGTTGAAAAGTGTGCAACAAGAAATGCTTGTTGAGAATGCAACAAGATGACGGAGCTTAGTGAAAAGAGTCGCCTTCACTAAGTGGGCCCGTAGGAAAATTATGGTGCAAGTTCTATTTTTGATCACAGTGTGGATGATCACAGTATGGATGATCACAGTGTGGGTGGTCACAGTATGAGTGATTACAGTGTGGGTGACCACAGTGTGAGTGATCACAGTGTGAGTGATCAAAGTCTATTTTTAGACTGGCTGTCAAAAATAGAAAAGTCAAATATTATTGTCTCATAATAATATTTGGACTATAAACTTGATCTTATTCTCTTGGAGCACTTCACGATGAGCTACGGATGTGGTACATGCAGAGCCCAGAGGGAAATATGTGGTTACCTATGGGATGAATAATATTTGCATGCAAGACTTCAGTTAGAACTCAAGTGAATTGAGTTTAGTGGACTGGAGGTGCAGTTGATGGAGTTGTGTTTAGTTTAGCTTTGTTAAACTGATTGTATTTAGTCTAACTGATCAATAGGCTAGAGATGAGTTGGGTGAATTAGTTATTAATTAATTCACAAGTTATTAACTCATAATGAAACTATAGAATACATCAGTTAACTCAGTTGCATGTCAGTGCATGTTCAATTCAGCAGGGACAAGTGTTAGAGGATCAGATTGCTATCAGTTGTGACTATAGTTGTGCATGATGATTTGCACAATCAGAGGGATTCAGTATGCCAATGAATTCGCCAATATCAGGAATTGTAGCCTGTGCTCACGTCCAATAGAGTGTGAGTGGTTATTTGCAGGTCAAATACGAGTTTGGTAAGCCATTCTCATCAGTTCTTGAGCAGGTATTGAGCTGGAGAGGCAGGCAAGAAGTGGAATAGATTTGGAGATCAGATCTGAGCTGTATTGTGTGTAACAGGTGGAGCTGGTACTGGATTGCTTGTGATAAGCATTCTACTTTGTAATGTTACATGATTCAATCAATATAATATACATATAGTGTGGGGTTTTTAGTGAGATGCTTTCCCTGGGATACATACTGTGTTAATGAGTTTGATTAATGCTTCTATGTGTGCATGTGAATGTTTCTGCTTCAGTAAATTGATGATCAACGTAGAGGAGATTACGTATTATACATGTTCCGCTTATAATTGTATGATCATGATAATCTCTGTGAATATGTGTTAAATTATTCAAAATTTCTACACAGTTTACTTTGTAAATTTGTGTTCGAGGAGTTAGAGTTCACATAATCATGTGTGATTGCTAATTTGTAGCAACAAAAGTAAATTATCTCAAGTTGTTTTGAGTTAAACTAGTTCTAATATTTGGAGGAACTAGTGGAAGGTCAGTTGTGCAATGGGACTTCAGTCAAACAAAATGACCATCTAGTTAACTGATCATTCAGTCCAAAATAGCTAGTGCATGCAAAGAATTTAAGTTCCCCAGTTGTGGTGGACATCCCAACTTAGTGTAACATCAATTGTACACTAGTCTCGGGTGTGCAAGTGTTGCAGGCAGTTAGATGATCAACCTTAATAATTACACAATCCATTTTAAAAAATTTATTAAATAATGAGGGCATAATTTCTCAAGGAATTACGTAATGAAATAGGGGCTCGGGCAGAGGCACAAATTGACTAAGTTTGGGTCAAAGCTTCTCAGTGAGCAAAGAGATAAGCTATTCACTTTCATTGTGCTCAGTTGAGCAAGTAAATTGTAATACATGTATATTCATAAGATTAATACAAGAAGCCATGGGGGTTTTTAATACATTTCTTTCCGTGGGAAAAATATTAGTTGGATGTGTTTTATTTCTTGTTGCATGTTTAAATATTTTTTTTCTAAATTGTGAATTAACTTCCGTAGAGTAGTAGAGTAAGTTTGTGTCTTGTGATTCTGGAAAAAATTCATGAGCAGTTGCAAATATACACCATAATTTTTACATGGAACCATAGCATGATTCACGTTAGAGCAGGAATTTCAAAGTTTTTTCTCAGGAGGTTCAAATTTGCAATTCATTGTAGTGGGATCTCTTAAGAGTTCAAAACATGACTTTCAACGGACCAAGGCTAGAGTATGCATTGGAATTTAACACTAAGTACATCTCATGGAAGGATTGTTGGAAGTAATGTTTCCATGTCTTCTGAGTTGTCCTGCATCGTATTGTGTGGGCTCCTAGGATGATAAGTGTACGAGATATTTTTATTAATCTACATCCACCATTCTTAGATCTAGAAAGATCATGTATTCCTATATATGTAATGTTTGTGACATCAATAAGATACACTGCATTTGGTGTTATGTTGAATCTATCTCTCTGCTTTCTCTCTATTTTTCAATATGGTATCAGAGCCTAAATTCATAAAGGCGTGTGTGATAGCCTTATTTTTGTTTGTTTATGAAGGCTAATGTGTTCATGGTTTAAGGAGAAATAAGGGATTAAAGATTAAAGTTTTTTTTATGGTAAATTTTTATGTGGTGAAAAAGTTTTTTATGGTGTGCGAAATAAAGTTGTGGTGATTAGTTGGGATGTACAGAAAAAAGAGAAAAAAAGTTGTTGGTAAAAATCAAATGACGCAAAACCACAAAGAACAGATCAATTATTTAACAGATTAACGTGATCCGTCGTGATCCATGAGAATTAGTCAAAGGTAGTTCTTAACAATGTCAGGCTGATATGACCCGTCATGCTCCGGGAGCATGAGTACAGGTTATTTTATAAGTTCAGGTTATAGAATTGTCTACTGAAGACATTATGTATCCAGAATGTAATCCTATACAACTGATGAAGGCTACAAAGGGCCATGGATTCATAGATGGTGGAAATTCCATAGGATGGTTCAGTTTCAAGACTGACCCATTCATCAATGATGGTTAGAGGTGGCTCCATTTTAAATGGAGGTCAAGTGATGCTCGAATATGTGGTGGTGAAAGAGTAGAGTTTGCAAGATTCCAGAGTGGATGTGGGTTTTGATGTTGACCATATTAGACAAATCTAATAAATATTTATTTATTTTTATAATGTGGTTTGTTTTTATATTTTCTACATGTAAGAATTTATAGGAAACTAGTGAGTTCACTCATGTATCTTGTGAACATATGACTAGATATGTGTTATGCAGTCAACCAGCTAAGCCAAGCTATGGTTAGGCCAACCAAACTATTTTGGAAGGCATCTAAGCATGTTTTATGGTACCTCGGAGGCACTACTCAGTTTGGACTATGGTATAGACAAGAAAAGGGAGTGAAGTTGCGTGTCTTCACAGATGCAAATTGGGTGCAAAGTGCATTAGACTGAAAGAGTATATCAGGTGGAATTTTTAGTGTCGAATATGCGTTTTTTTCTTGGTACAACAGGAAGTTAAAATTTCTGGTGCTCAACTTGATAGAAGTAGAATACATGGCTGCGTGTCAAGTAGCATGTGAGGTAATATGGATGAGAAATATACTTGTTGGGTTGTTTGGTCAGATGATGGATCCAACAGTGATAATTAGAGTTGCATCAAGCTCTCTGAGAATCCTATATTACGCGATCGATCGAAGCATATAGACCTCTAGTATCACCATTTACAAGATTGTGTGCAAAGGTGGATGATGTTGCTACCCTACATTTTGGTAGAGGAACAAGATGCTCACATTCTGACAAAAGATTTGTAAAGAGGAAATTTCGAGTTCCACACGTGCAAGATAAGAGTAGTTGAGAATCCCTTTCTTGTTGAGAGGGGTTCTTGAAAAATGTAGCAAGAAATTCTAAATTTGATTTTTCCTTGATTAAATTGATAAAATTTTAATTTCCACTTCAACAGACAACTAGGATGTAGTTAACTTGTGTGGCATGGACTGTATCACCTTGTTTATTCAGTAAATTCAAGTTGGAGGAGTTAGAGTTCATTTAAGCATACATGTGATTGCTAATGTGTAGCAATGAGAGTCAAATATCTCAATTTTCTTTCAGTTAAACTAGTTCCAAATGCTTGAGGAACTGGTGGAACGTTAGTTGTGCAGTGGGACTTCCATCAAACTCAGTGATCATCCAATTAACTGACCAATCAACCCAAAATAGCTAGTGCATGCAAAGAATTTGATTTCCCCAGCTGTGATGGGGATTCTTTAGTGTAGAGGTGTTCCATGAAATCAGGTGATCACGATTGGGAATTGCATAACCGATTTCATAGAAATTCCTAAATAATAGGGCCTTAATTTCTCAAGGAAATTTGGGCTCAAGTAGAGGTAGAAATTGACTAAGTCTGGGTCAGAGCTTCTCACGGAGTAGAGAAATAGGTTATTCACTTATAGGTTGTGTTAAGTTAATCATAGAAACTGTAATACATCTCTATTCATCATATAAATGCAAGTATGTATTGGGATTTTTAGCATATTACATTCCCTACGAAAAATGTTGTCTGCATGTGTGTTATTTCTTATTGCATGTCTATGTTTTATGTACTAAATTGTAAATTAACTTCCTCAGAGCAGTAGAGTGGGCTCCTGTCTTTTTATTTTGACTAAAACTTCATGAGTAGTTGCAAATCTACACCACCGTTTCTACAAGGACGGTGGAGGAAAATTATGGAATGTATGTTAGTAGACAATATGTCTACCTCAAAATATCTACGACAAATTTACGAGAAGCAGACGATGAGGGTAAAATATTTGATCATGGAATCATTAGTCACAAAATTCATAAGGGCATTAATTTTGGCGACAAGTGTATAGGTAGATGGATTAAATGTAATTTTAGCTACAGAAATGTATGTAGACAAGTCACGGTTACTCCTTTGATTTTTTTTGATGATGTGTTACTATTTGGGAGATTACCTCTTCTATAATGGAGACACATTTATGGTATTATTTACCTCTTTGGACCGGTCTATGGAATCCCTACGAATAATATTAAATCTCATATTATTTATTCTTACCCAAATGATGTACTGGTATTGTAGATTTCTCATATTTTTGGTGTTCTATACACTGCACTGGATAAAGGTTTTAAATATCTTGGATTTATGCTCCGATCTAATTTTTATGGAATTAAGGACTGGGGATGGCTTATAGATAAAATTCGTTGTAAATTGTTATCATGGACATAAATGTGGCTCTCCCTGGGAGGCAAGCTGACTCTAGTTTTATTAGTCCTTCAAAGAATATTTTTATAATGGCTTCATCCTTTCTCTCTACCTAAGAATATAATTAAAAGGATCTTTCCGACTTCATATTGACATGGGGAAATCTATGTTTTAAAGGATAGAGTGAGCTTGGTTTTTGTTTACTCTATATAGAGGAAATAGATGACCCCACTCATATATTTCTTTGATGATCGTTTCGAAAATCAAAATTGGTACAGTGTATTTAACATGCTACATTTACAAGTGAGTTTGAACTACTCCTTTGTGGATGATTGTATTCAGGGATAGGTTATTGAGTATAAAACATTTGGACCACTTTATATATACTTTGGGATTTTGACCTAAATAATGCATTATTGTCCCAAGCTACTTTGTTGTGATACATCATAGTCCATCCTTTTCAAACAAGCTAAAAGCCTCCACAAACTCAAAGATGTGTTCTTCTGTAATCTTTCCCATCATTTTCACATAATGCAAGCAAATAAACCACTCGATAAACTAGGATGGTCCTTTAAATAGGTTTCCCTAGGTCAATATTGAACTTACTTTCTCCCTCTCAACCTTATTCCTTCTCAAAACAAAACAAGGGATGACTTTGATTGATATGTACCTTCCATGATCCGTTATCAAAATACGTGAACAAATCTTTGTCTTTTGTGGTTAGTAACAATATTTGATTTTTATTAGAACAAATCCTTATAATTTCTAAGAAGACGAATTGTTGCAAAGAGTGATTTATATTGAACTTTCTATACTTGTAGGGTCTGGGAAAAGTACTTGATCATGTTAGTGATTTACTGAGTGTGGTTTTTTCCATTGAGTTTAGGTTTATGAAGGAGAAACAAGGAGGGTTTCACCATTTGAGTTTGGGTTTATTGAGGAGTAGAAATGAGACTTATTTTTTGTAGACCTAATTGTAGACTTTTTCTTTGCATTTGACATTATTATGACCTTCTTTGTACCTTACCTTGACATAAGAACATATTTTCTAGTAGATGGACATTAGGGCATTGCTAAAAGGATAGTTGATTTTGTAGTTTTAAATGCCATGAGGAAAATTACGAGTGCCTATTTTCATAGATAAAGTTTCAAAACTACAATTAATATAATTCCACTCATTATAAAACATTATCTCATCATCTTCTAAAACATTATAAAATGTTATAAGACCTGATCATGGCATGGTTCAATATTTCCTTATACCATTGTCATTGAAACAATTTATTCAAGTAGAGTTGGAAGCACAACATTACCTAATGACTAGAGGGAGATGAAAAGTAAATGATGTCTATTTGGGAAATACTACATGTCATTCATTTTTATTCTTCATCCACTTCCATATGTAAATTACCCACTATGAGACACCTTTTTTCCTTCCATATTTACAACATCCACGTATCATCCTTCCAAGTTACTTTCATTTATCCACAAGTGATGATGTTATGTCGAGCAACATATTAGATAATCCTATTGGGAATAAACTTAACATGGGAAATGGTCAAATATTTAATGTCCAAGATGATTCCTTTAATACTATTGTAAAAGAAAACACCAAGCATTGATTGAATTGTATTATTTTAAGGAAACACCAAAAATTATTTGAATTCTATTACACTTAAGAACATTAGTTTTTCAAGGAATGTCAAATTGTTTTTCATCTTAAAGCTATCTTGTAGATGCTTTAAATGTAGATGACACAAAATGCTTTGACCAAAGATAATGTGTTGCTACCCATGTGAAACAATTGTCTATAGAAACAATAGAAAGGGAAAAGATTCAAGCCAACATAGTCATTTTATGAATGATTTTTAATTTTTTGAATATTCCAAAAAACATTATTTTATTGTAATTTGATAGAGATATAAGTAATTGGAAAAAATATTGAGGATCAATACAACATTACAACCACATTTTTCATCATCATGTCACTCATTGGGAATTGAATGTATGTGGGGAAGATAACAACCATTATGCACTAAAGATAATCCCAATTCACATTGTCTTTACTCTTTATTTTTTAATATTTCAATTTTATTCTTCAAAACTTACATTTTTATATTCAACTTTTAAATTGCTATAAATATAGTGAGACGAAAATTGAAAATATCAAATTTGTAAGAGGTATCAAAACACATGGTGAGAATAAAAAGAATGAGACTAACTGATATTCAATTAACTTAAGAGACTAATGACAAACAAGTTTAAATGTTTTTATGTTTTTTACTTTTTCAAATTATATTAAAATATTTGGCAACATATTTTTTTGATAAATCACAATTCTAAATTATTTAATTCATATCTTCTATACATAAATTGATTGAATCCTCAAAAACCATTAGGACACTTTAATTATGAAATTTTAACAACTAATATTTGTAATTACAAGTTTATTTTATGATTTTTTTGGGTGAGATTGTTTGGAAAAACATACTGAACAAAAAATTATAGAGTAGAACATCTAAAATATGTTATCAATAAGGTTTTATTCTCCCACCTCCCTCCCTCCTTAGTTCACTTTAGTGTTTAAGCATCTGATTTTGAGACCATGTCTTAACCGTAATTTTGATGTTTTTCTAGATATTCGTTCATGATATTTTCTCTTCTCACATCCCTATAGTTTGCACTCACCTAGTTCTTTAAATGATATTCCACAATAAATAATATATATTATATATTCATATATTGCAATAATTTTAAGAATGTCAATCGTTTATTCTAAATAACCAAACCCCGACCAAAATGTGAGATTTTTTTTAAAAGATAAATAACTTGTAGAGCATAATTTTTAACTTGAGTGGCAGGAACTAACTTGCCCTCCAACAGTTATTTTAGATGAATGGTTAATTTTGCATTCAATATTTACCTATAATTAAAATTTAAAAATAATGAAAATTTGACTTTCTTTTCGATGTTCTCTTCCCTTGCCTCAAGGTATACTAGTTTACGGTCGATTTGTATTTAGTGCGACTTTTTGGACTTTTTGATGCTGAAATCTAGCAGAAAAAATTGAAGTGAAATCTTGATTTGTGTTATTTAAACTAGTTTTTTGACTTTATATATGCATTTAACACCTTAAAAAACCCCTAAGGCACTTCCATTATGCAAGAAATACACATCAAGTTTGTGATTTCAATAAATTCCTGCGAGATTTTAGATAAATTAGAACGAAAAAAACCACTAGAAAAACTTCGAAAAATCTCATTAAAGACATCTCGGTTTAGGATTGTGTGCCATAAACACTAAAGACAACTCAGTTTAGGATTATGTGCTATAAACACCGTATACATAGATATTTTAAGATCAGATGAGGATTTTGTTAATAATTGCAAATTATACGGGTGTAAATTAACAGTGAAGGGTTTTGTTAGTAGTTGCAAGGAAAATTAATGAAAACTTCAGAGGTCTTCACATAGGGGTAAAAATATGTACTTACTGCGCACTCGAGATGAACTCAATAAGAGTGTTGTGTTGAAATGCAGAGGGGAGTTTTAACCTCCATTATTGGCAGAAAAGAGACCTGGATTTGACAAATAGCTTCCAGACATTTAATCGCAGCTCCTATGTTCCCACTATCCTCCTGTTTCTCTGCCAGATCCCATAAACCTTCATTTATTGCCTCCATGATTCATATGACCCTTGTTTTCACCTAGCGGTAACCAGAATTTGCCTTGCACTGTGATAGTTGGAGCAGAGAATTTTATGTCTTGTCCCATTTAAGCACTGAGCTTAAAATGCAACCCAAATAAAAAAAGGAATGAAACATGCACAAAGTCTAGGGTTAGGAGTGCGAAAAAACATGTTGCGACAGAGTGACACTGGGTTTACATTGAAATGAATTGCTCGGGTTTTCTTTCAAAGGGATTTTGAAAACCCATGTAAATGTGCTTTGACTTCAGAGGCAGAAAAATTGAAGAGATAATCGATGAGGAGAGGAATGGAGATCTACGAATATTTTTGGCAGACTTTAGAGCACATGGAGAACTGGATAAGGGGCACAATGGTAGGTTCTAGAAGGAGGCCTACGAAGGTGACGACTAGCGAAAACACCGTGAAGACTAAGGGGTCCAAATGGTAGAAAAATTCAAGGAGACAGGCTACCAGCCTAGGGCAACAGTAGAAAAGGAAGCAGGTGAGGACGGCGACAAGGTGATGCGAAAGAATGGAGTAATAGGGAGAGTATGATAAGGGATGAAAAATGAGAGTCCGGGCAATGCAGGAATAAAAAGGGAGGAAACATTTTATTAGCTGAGGGCGAGATCGCAACATTGACCGCACAGAAATGGTAATCTGGCGTTACTGCGACAGCGACAGAAGGGAGCCTGCAACATGACAGGTTAGTATCAAAAGCCTTAGGACATCTTATGGTCTTACACCCTTGCTATGTTTCTCTTTGTAAAAACATTAGGAATAATTTTATTATGGTCTATCGAGTTTTATTACTATATGTTGTGAGTATTTCTCATTAGCTGACTGGTTATAACTCACTATTTAGGGGCTGATGTGTATGCAAATCACAATTCCTCCCAATTACCACTCGATATTCATAATCCTTGTGTTGAATCAAAACTATTTGACAAAATTCCTAAAATAATTTCCTTGCATCTAGATGGCCCTATTCATGTTGCTAAGGCACATTTTCACTTTGGTCATCACTCTTACAAAGTTTAGAAAGGTCCCCACTCAATGAGACACATGTTAAGTTGGCCATTTTAGGC
This sequence comes from Pinus tabuliformis, assembly GCA_031772625.1. Taxonomy (NCBI): domain Eukaryota; kingdom Viridiplantae; phylum Streptophyta; class Pinopsida; order Pinales; family Pinaceae; genus Pinus; species Pinus tabuliformis. Next base: position 652,640,125 of record CM062813.1, on the reverse strand, counting down.
GGTTCTCTTATGTTCTGTCATATGCTTTGGTTACACCAACATTTTCACATTTCGATTCAGTTCAGAAAAATGTACGCCAACGACACCCATGGATAATGCCAATATTTATCTCCATGACAAGCTCCTCTGAATATCCATAGAAAAATTATATGCGTCGTTCATGAACGTGAACCTTAATTGGTTTTTCTTAATTTACACACTAAGGGTAAAAGGCGGTTGTATGCTATTTTGAGACAATTACGTATGGTTTTAGTTCAGCAGGACCTACATAATAAATGGGATACATTGGCTCAAAGTTTAGGATTTTGAATTGGCATTTCTCTGTCTAATGATTTTTGAGAAAAATTCGTGTCGTAGAGAGGTTGACCTTTGTTAATTAGCTAAATCTTCTAGGACAGTGATGATTCTTTGAACTACAATCTTTTTTTCATAAAGAAAACATTAAAATGTACAACTTTAGATATAGAAACTATGAAACCAATCACTGTATCTGCACCATATATTTTGGAACAAAAATAAATTACAACATAATACAGTCAGAATACTTTTAGAGAATATGATTTTCAATATGTTATTTCACTCGTGTTTTTCGCGTAAGATGAAGCCTCATTTTTTAATCTGATATTTTTACCGTGGTATTAAAGATATATATTTTTTAAACTCTTGGTCATTGATTCAATTCATTTATCTTCGTTACCTCTTCCATATTTCTTGCTATTCAACAGGATCGTTGTAGGGGCCTATACTCGTTGAAGATTTAGGTGAGGAACGTGTAAATAAATGGGCATGACTACTAATCTCATAAAGTTTGTTGGAGAAGGGTCTTTTATCGATTCCTTGTCATGTCTTCCCTTAGCATAAATTTGGTTTTCCTCATCTTGCAGTTCCTGGATGAAGAAAAATAAGAGTCCATTCACAAGTAAGTGGATCCTTTCTTTCTCCATTCTTTTGTGTGATGCACAAAGTAATCATGCATGAGATGCCCTTGTTTAATTTCAACTTTTTCATTATTGTGGTTCTAAACATTGGTGATATCGTTTTGAGCTCAGTTGCCAAGGGTTTTCTATTATTATTCAATGGATTAATATATCGTAAGAATCTTGAAACACACTCTTTAATTTATTTTTAAGCCAATGATGTGGTATGGTTGAATTCCTAATGTCTTCATCCTTTTTGAATTGAAAAGGGTGTTGATCATTGTGGATATAAAGTGATATAATTATATGTCGTGAAAATAATGTGTCAAATTAAATTAAATTTTGTCTTGGATTAAGTGGTCCAATGTTTTGCTAAAAAATGTGTTAGAAAATATTTAATCTGATCTCGATTAACTATAAGTCGTGTAATGTGTTGCCATTCTACTAATGGCATTTGGGATGCACGGTTGCCACATATGATTTCTTCTTTGTTTCTCAGGTAAAATTATTTCTAACGAAAACAATGTATGTAACATATAATCATCTTTTGTTGAATTTAATTTTCATTTGATTCATGACCTGGGGCTCCTAGAAGGTATCTTTGTGGGGCTAATGGGAGAATTTTCTTTTTAAATTTATGAGAAATTATCTTCTCTTGCATGTAATCAACTCTAGCAACAAAAAATGCATGGAAATGCCTAAACTCCATTTTGATTAAAATGTGGGTTTTTTTGGTAAACCAAGATTGGGGTGGCTTGTCTCTAGATTACATTTTTTATGCTTTTGGGTTGGTTCTTAGATTTAATTTTATAAACTTAACAATGGAAACACACCATCCATAACAACATTATGAATTAATTTTTAGATTTTTTTTTTCTTTATAAAATAAGATATCCTTTGTGGTTGTCATGATGGATTCTGTTTAGATTTATGTCATAAGTTATTCTCTCTCATGTATTGTTGGGACTAGAGTTCACTGGACTGAATTCTTAACATGCATTTGATGGTTTCAGCTGTCATTGAAGAATTATTTAGTCAACAAGGAATATCATGTTAGCCAAGCTTAAAAATCTTATTGAGTCCAATCCTATCCTCTATTCTAATACAAGCCGCAGTTTCCTTAACTGAGAACTTCTTGTTTGTGAACACTTATCAATCAAAGGTTTATATACGTTTGATTTCAACTTGACTTATACACAATTGTTGAAATTTTATTATTTTATGGATGTCGTGTAGTAGTTATTGTAATTAGTTTTGATGAAAAAAATCAATACCAAATTATTCTATGATTTTCGCACTAGGTGCATTTCACTGATTTGATATTCCTAATCTTGGTGTTTGAAATTTGTTGTAGTTTGAATTCGCAACGTCAACTCTGTAAAAATCTAAGGACTAACCTAGACATAAGAACATTGTTTGTTGATCACCGTTGTGGACATCCAAATGGAGCTCATGCACCATCTCCAGTGACTAATTCTCTGATGGAAATGATTTTGAAAGGGGAGACTTCCATCCACTTGGTTCTCATGGGTTATGTTGAACTACATGTGGATTTAAAAAAAGTCGTGATGAGTTTGCCGATAGATGTGCTTGTAAAGAGAGATTTTGATTTAAGTGTATTCGAATCATGAAGAGTTTTTCCTGATATGTTATTTTAATGTTTATCTCCATCCTCCATTTCAAGCAGCACCAACACCCATTATTACTACCTTGATAGGAAGGATGGTTAATGCCACTCCTGCACCTCATCATGCAGTCTTTGCAGAACCAATTGGAAATAGTACTACAAGAAAGCCAAGTAACTTATACACCAAAAATTGACATGGAATTCTTGTTTATATGGATTATAAAGGAAACAGTTGTCTAAATTCTGATCATGGTTTATATAAGAAGTGATGTCATTTATATGTTGGCATATTTAGCATTTATATGGTTGAGTAATCGCATTTTGATTTGTTTCTCTATCTACTTTATTGAATGATTTGGGGACCCATACTAGTGCTCCCTAAGGGGCTTATCAATCAGTTGATTCTGATTACTTTCTAAAATGAGCAAGGAGAATTGGGCAGTCTAGTGATGAGGTATTCCAACTTTCCCTTCTCCATATAAGTAACTTTCACTATCAAACATCAACGAATGTAATTTATGGTTAGTTAATAATGAATAAAATGTAACGTGTAAAAATCTTCATTCAAGTATCAATGTGATGGTTTATAAGAGCATTAATATTGTTTCAGGATTAGGTGCTTTAACTATAATGAATTTGAAGGTTAGCTATACTAGTCCAAATATTCCACAGGATGACCTTCCCAAGATTGTTGCAGGAACTTTAAATCAAGGATCTCCAATGAAGAGAAGGATTTTCATCCTTTGCAGTAGACCATACTTTTAGGTATGACTTTACCTTTTATAATGCTTAGTTTTTCTTTTTAGATTAATTCATCTGCTTAGGAGTCCATATTTTCTCTTTGGAAGTCATGAGTGCCATTATTCTTCTTTATATTTCACAAATTACATAATTTTATGGTGCTAATATGCATTCATTGTTACTGTGGTCTAGTTGGTACACATGTGGGTGAAATTGGTGCATGGGAAGTAGGTTCACAGGAAAGATGGCTGATATAAATTTCAGGGTTTGGGATCTTGGATCTTGTTTAGTTTCCATGCAGGTAATATATATGACATTTACACCTTTATAGTCACAAAAGAAATCTTTTGGTTTCCCTTGATGTATCCTATATAGATTTAGGTTGGGAACACTTTAGGTATCTACAATAACTGGTCTTTACTTGTCAATTTGGTTGTTCTGGGTTGTTTTTGCAAAAGTTTCATAAGTATAACTTGTATCTTTCTTAACCATTCTTTGTAATGAATTTTCTGACTAATCTGGTCATCCCATTTTGTGGACAACAAGCAACAATTCTCAAGGATCCTCTTGTATAGGTTAAACATATTGTGTGTAGTCCATATGGTTCTTTGTTTGGTATGTAATTACACCAGCATAATTATATATTATGCTGATATTGAACTTGTCTATATATATTCTTGATAATCATATGATTGAACCCATATTTGAAATATAGTGTATGGTTATGTGTTTTTTTAATATACATGAGTAGCTTATTCAGAGCACGTAGTGCACATATATTTCTTCCTTGTTGCAAATGACTTGTGGCAACACTTGAAGGTATTTGGCCCCTCTCATTCAGTCTTCTTGTAATAATCCTAAACCTAGTTACAAAGAGAATGCAGGTCTATGTTATAGAAAGTGCTTCTTGTTTCTCCATGTACTGTATTTGTTGTATTGTTTGCTTCGGTGAATTCACTATTTTTTCACATCTAATATAAAATTTCATTTGGTATATTGATGCCCATGTTGAAGGTGTAAATGGCCTTTGTTTTTCATATCGCAAAAAGAAGTTCTGTATTTACTTGTGGATATGACAAAACAATAAAGGTTTGACATGAAACTCTATATTGTGTAAAGTGCAGGGCTTAGAAAATTTTAGGTTGAGAAAGCCTGGTTGGTGCGAGAGGTATGGCATGTTGTTACTGGTGTTAAGTAGTATACTTTTGGAAGTCACGAAGCAATTGTATCCTGCATTCCCCATTGTAAAGAAAGCATTTAGGCATGAACTCTTTGTTGTGATTCTGAATTTTTTTTAATATGACTGGAAGAGTGTTTTTTTTCTTTTCAGGGAGACAGATTTCATGGATATAACGATTCCTCACGCTGGAGATTTATATTGGACTGTTATTATGTATTAGTTTATCTTTACAATGACTATTGATCGCAAGATAAAGGCTTGTTTATATGATTTGATGGGTCCAAGGGTTGATTATGATGCTCTTGGCCAGTGGTTCACTAAAATTGCTTATAATTTTGATGGGACAAGGTTGACTCATCAAGTCATTTCAGCTCTTGCTTTGTGCTATCCATTATTTCTGTCGATTATTGGTTAGCTCTATAATACATGGAGAATAAAAACACTAACAACTTGATGTACACTCTGCTCATGTGGAATAAGCAAAGAAAGAGAATTTTTTCCTCTTGAATGGAATGGGAGTGAAGGTGTTATAAAGCAGACTTATCAAGGATTTTATAAGAACTCTTTTGATATTTTACAGTTTGATATGACTAAGAACTACTTTTTAGCTGTTGGAGACGAATATTTGATCAAGTTATGTGACCTGGACAACACAAACCTACTAACAACTATTGATGCTGATGTTGGGTTAGCTATATGGTTTTACATAGTTTCTTACACTATTTCTTTAATGTGAACTAATTGCATGCATAGAAAGAAATACTTTCAGGTTAGCTTTTATTTTTTCCAATTTTCAGAGTACTCCCTGTCTTCGCTTCAACAAGGGACATTATTGTCAGTTTTAATGAGTGATAATGGCATCAAAATTTTAGTCAAGGCTGATGGCCATCAATTATTAGGCTCATTTTAGAACCGTACCTTTGATGCAGCAAGAGTTCCCTCTCATACGAAGGCAAGAGTTCTACATTTATTATGTGTTTCCATTTCAATACTTACTTCAAATGTAGCTAAACCAATATTTGGTTTTGTAGGTGTCAGTAGTAACTCAAATGGAATTTGTAAGCACACCTAGGGCACAAATTGATGGGGGATCTAATCGATTTGCTTCCACAGTTTCCATGGTTGGACTCATATGTCTAATTTCATACTATAAGATTTCTCTAGACTACAATGTGTAACACACTCCCTTAACTGAGGATGGTTACTAAGATGACCCAAAACTCAAGGTCCAGTTATCAGGTTGGGTAATAGAAGATGTTTTTTGTTTTTGTTTTTAAGAGCTTCACTCGCACATCCAGTTGTGTGTTGAGTCTAAAACATGTAGCATCTCCTCTAAACTATTTTTGGTCACTCATTAGACAATAAAATAACCTTATCTTACCTAGCCTATGCTTTATATTGAAACACTAAAATCTAAATTTCTATGGGTTGAAACCCTAACTATAGTTTTCACTATGCTTCAACAAAATTGAGGAGGGAGATCAATACAAAAGAAATCTCTTGGAGAGAATCAACCAACACTACAGCTTAAATTTCTTCGTAAGAGGTTGATGACCCTCCATGGATAAGCTTCATCTCGGAACCAAGAAAATATCACCACTAACTAAGTGCACCACCAAGCCTCTAGGGAAGATTTGTGAACAATAGAATCTCATCTTCTTGTAGTGAAACAATAAATACCCACAATCGAAGTAAAAATGTTTCATATATCCATACAACAACATGTTTGAGAATATCCTTTATGCAACTTATAAAGATAAAACTTAAGGTCATAGTTACTTCCATGTTTAGTCTGAAATTTAGATACAGTGCCTACAACCTAGATGGATTGGAAGTTGGCACTTATAAATAGTTCAAATTTATTCACTTTTTGAGTGTTGTTCATAACTCATATTTAAGTGTGGAAAGATATGAGATTTCTAGGTGCATGTAACATTCAACATAAATAGGCAAATGCACGCATACAAGACCAAAAAAGGTTTTTTCTATAGATTTGTAGCTACTATTGATACCTCAAATAGCCTGTAATGGATAGAGTTTGGTTTGGTCTATCGTAGGTCCAAAATTCGTTTTTGTGAAATTTGGTCTTGTGAAAAGGTCTAAATTTATGGAAAGTCATAAAAAACACCATTCCAAATAATTTTGTTTTCCTAAATCCTTAACGTTCTCTAATGTGATTTCCAACAATGAATCAAATAAATGCATTGGCCATTTATAAAGAGAAACCCTTGCAGGAATCTTTATCAATATTTGAAAGAAAAATGTGATAGAGGATAAGGATAACTTCAGACAACCTGGGAATTGAAACAAAGAGATGGAAATGAATGGAAAAATAACTGTAATTTTCTTGCAAGGCCTATGTGACGAAGGAGAAATTGAATATAGAATTCATGTGTTGTTGGAATTTTTTCTTACAACAATTTTTTATGTATGTCATTTTCCTAGCTTATGCCATCATCCCATCTCTTTATTTATTGCAAAATTGATATTTTTATTCACAACATACAACTTATGTGGCTTAATAAAGATGAACCATTTGTTTCATTGATAGGTTAAAAATGTGGCCAATGTGAATAAGATCTAGCGTAGAAGTATGGCGATTCATAGTTGGATAGACTGATGGATTATATTATTAATATATGCAAGGTCAACAAGTCTATGAGACAAATAAAATGCATGTCATGTAAGTCCTTCAAAAGTAAACGAACAATATAAATATCATAGAAGCGAAGGGGGAGTTTAATAATCCTTATCACTAGATGTATCCCTGATCATTTAGGCTCGGATTCCAATGTTATCTCACTTGAAGTGGCTATGTAACCTTTTCTGAAATAATCTTTCAAAAGAGAAGAGAGTTTCTTTAGAATGAAACAAATCATCAAAACAAAAGAATGTCATGAAACTATGCTAATGGAAGGTGTTGTAAAAGCTATGTTTTTCTAGGATTTACCCTCTGTAGAACCCAATGACCCACTTGTTGGATTGTGTTATATTTTTTCCATGACTAGCCCACGTAGTTAACTAGGGATGTTAGAGGGGGAGTTGAGCCCCACCTTCGTTGCGTCGATTGTGTAGTGGTGGCATCACAAGGGGTTTGAGGGGTGCAGGTAAGCCCCCTCTATGGGGTCTGGGGTAACGCCCCAAAATTTTTTGTTTTTGGACCCTATATTAGGTTGGGTGGACCTACCTATGGTTTTGTGCCCAATTTTCACACATGGTTTTCGACGCGATGGTTTTCGGTCCATGGTTTTAGATGCGATGGTTTTTCGGTCCATGGTATTGGATGCTTCGACATGTATAAATATGCGTTGTAACATTGAAAGGAATATAATGAAAAATCAAGCTATAGTCCCAGTTTTGGGATCTAGGCGAAAATCTCTATGTATATGTATTCTATGTGTTATGCTCTCGCATTGCTTATCTTCTGTTTTAGAATTCGTATGCAGGTAATTTTTGTATGGGGTTAAAATCTACAACATTGAAACTTATTGTTTAGTGGAACATAGGATATTTCACATCAGTAAGGATATGCTATATTTGAGAAACCATGTTCTTTTATGAACTCAAAATTCCTAAGTGATGTTTAGAGTTGTAATATAGGTGAGATTATTATCTTATCTTTGGACGGGATTTCACTCCTAAGAATGTTCTTAGTTATAAAAATTGTGTAGATGATTAAATAGATATAGATTTTCTTTTCCTTGTATCTTCATAACATTTATTTGTACATAACTTGTCAGTATGAAATAATCAAAGAAGAAAAATTTGTACATTATATCCAGCATATAAATTGAATTAAAAAGAGCCAATAGAATCATTTTTGATAACTGATAAAACTGTAACTCCAACCTTTTTCTTATGGAGACATATTCCCTGACCAATGGACCAAACACAGGGCTTTGGAAACATACCCAAGCCATTAATTATTTTTATTAAAATACTTGGTTTTGGGTAGAGAAATATTGAGATTTCATCAAGATTTTAAGGTTTCGGAGAACAAAAAATTAAGAAGTGAGGTAGAAAACAAGCGCATTTTATCTCTAGTGTACAGATGCATAGATAATGTAAAGGATATACATAAATTTTTCCCTTGCAGCCCTTTGATGATAGATTCACATACATAGAAGCAGTGGCCTCCTTCATACATACTTGTTGAAATCCAAATGTTGCTAACGACATTCAAATATTTTGATTCTTGCACTATGTTTTTGTGAGCCCTTGTAAGAAAATAGGAAATAGCCTAGATACCTTAGAAGACTTGGATATAGACTATGAAGCTTGATAACATGCATTCAAATTCATTCACGAATTTATTCAATCCAAAACAATCCATCTCCACCCTCGATATGAAGCATTGTGAGGGATAAAATACTGAAAGTTTTGAATACTAGATTCATTTACCAATATGAATCGATCTAAAATACTGAAAATTTATTTTAAAAAGGTAACTTTATCAAACTTTGAAAGCAGGAAAATCTAGTTATCACTCATACAACAATCATGTCTAGGATTTGAAGCTAGGAAAATTTATTTTCAGTTCTCTGATTTCCTTGTCTATTTAGATGATACAAAGTGTGCCATATCCTAGAACGATATATCATCATTTACTCAGGCTCTTTGTAATATACCTACAAAATATTTTTCCCTATGACAGTTTTTGGTAGTTGAGGTTAGAAGTGAGCTCTATAGTTTAGCACATTATCATGCACACAAAGCTAACTAGAGCATTCATGATTCTTATTGTGACAACAAAATGTGCAAGATTCAGGGTGCCTAAAGTATGGTACGATTTTGATGTTACGTAGTGAAGAAAAAACTGGCTCAAAATATTATCATTTAATTCCTCAATGTTAGGAACAATTTGTAAGTATGCAAAAGCAAAGGTTGAAAAATGGGATTTTTCTATCACTTGCATGTAGAAAAAAAAGTAAGTTGCATATCTCACCACATAAATTATTGTGTATCTCACCAAAAGAAGTTATCTTTCCATGGTACAGGTCGACCAGGTGTAAACAAACTCACTAAGCAAGAGAGTTAACCAGTTGGAGGTTAATCAAACATCTCACATTAAGACACAATATCAAGTCCTCCTTTGTGCGTAACTAGTCATACTATTCCGTAAGAGAGATCGACTGCTCGTTCAAAATAAGAGAGAGATATAGGTCAAATGGAAGCCTTATTACACCAGCTGACAAAGGAATTAATACCCAATGATGAACATAGCACAAGGTGCTTTAAATAGAGGATGAAGGGAATGCGTAAAAATTTAAGTCGAAAGTGTTGAGGTAAGACACTCGACAAAAAAAAATCACCACATTGCAGTGAGGATGTAAGGGAGTTGACCCACAGTTTTTGGATAGAATGAAGATACCCAATGACATAAAAATGTTGAGAAAGATCTGTGAGTAAAGTGAAATCACCCAGATAACACTAGATCATGATGTTTGGTTTGTATGTGAACTATTGGCAAAGGGTAGACACCCAACGATGAAAAAAAATAATGTGTGGCCAAGAGAAGAGATATGACCACAAGAGAGGTGGAAACACAACCAACAACAATTCGACTCGAGGATTGAGGGAAGTCACCTCCCCCCCCCCCCCCCAAAGGATCTTGGAAATTAAATTAGTGAAACTCTTTCATCATCTCTAGAATCACTCAATGGGATAACATAAACATGAGATTCATTACTCGCTATAATGGTGATGGATACTTATCTTGCAGCAAGACAAGGAAATGAGTTCAGGACCACAATTTTCCTCACAACCTTAGACTAGGTTGCGCTATAATCATTCTTGGTGCCCACTCACCCCTAAGCCAAGTTGTGAGGCTTGGAAGGACTTCTACATGGACCAAAACTATTCTACTAATTGGAATAGGAATCCAAAAAAATAAACTAGAGCTCCTCCCTCTCTTGTGAATGCTTTCATGAGCTGATTAGACAGAGTGTTGATCTCCACAAATTCTAGACCTCCTTTCTCCTTGCCTATAAGCGTTACTTTATTTTACTAAGCTCCATCGACCATTATCCTCCAGAACACATATATAGGGCTTGATCTACACGATTGGTGTATCCCTTGACCATTTTCCTAAGCTGATCAAACTTTTTGCTCATATTAGTCTTAATCCTAGTCCAAATCCTCTAGAATAATAAAAAATATTCCACCTATCCTTCTTTTCTAGATTATTCTTTTTGGGTTTTAGTTAACCTTGTAATCACTAAGTGATTTTTGTGTTTGTCTACCACTTGATTAGAACATGTCCTCAGCACTCGATCGTCCCTAGACCTAGAACCTATGTCCTCAACTTAGCATGTTACATTTTTTATAGTAAGCGTGGGATGTCACTAGGGATATGACAGATATCTCTAAACTACAAGGATAAATATCTTGCATAATGCATCGATTACCAACTACTTAATGCTTTCAAAGTATATTGAAGGTTGTGGAGGTTTCATGGTAGGGAGAGTTTAAACGATTTTCTGTGCTTTTTAATGTGAATATGCCTATTTATTTTTAACAAAAGGACATATTCAAAGCACGAATGGCTGGAAATGTGTAAACTAAACAATTGAAAGTGATTGATTTTTTTGTTTGTCAAAATGGGATGGATTATAGGAGTGTTGGAGATAAGTTCCACAATGGCAGAAGATTCGATAGATAAAAACAAAAGTTGGAAGCCCGCCAAAATAATCAAACCATCTCAGTTCGATTCCTTGAGACTCTTAGCTAACCTACCAACAAGCAAGGTGTGTATTATATCATGTTTAATAACTCATAATGGATTACTAGGGGAAAAAATATCTTGTATCAATTAGATTTTGTTATGAAACTTCTGATATTGTATAATGTGCCACATTTATGTTGAAAATTAATTTTTATTGCATGCTTAGAAGCATCATTGTGAAGTTTCATTGGTTATTTCCATTTTATTTTGATGTAAGGGCAGTAAATATTTACTTTTCCTTGTTAGAGCATATGAGCTTGTACCTTTCAATATGTCTTAATATGCAACTCATTCAGTCTTATATGTTTTTTTTTTTTATTTGTTATTCAGTATTTATTTCTTACAAATGAGTGTACTTCACAACTTCCCATTTGATGGATATTATATGGGTATTTCCCTTATATTTTCTTTTGTATGAAAAAATATGAGTGATTCATGGTCATAAACTATTAGTTTATATCTAGGACACATGAGCATTGAGGACATCGACATCATAATTTTGTTGAATTGTTCACACTATTTTTTCAAAACCTCTAACTTGGTACATAAATTTTTTATTTCTTATTAGTTTAAGTGTCATGCCATGTATGATTTTGGATAACTCTTTGGCACATGTTTAGATTTTGATTCCCAATGCCTTCCTGTATAGTTTGGATATAAAGTGAGAATTGTTACATTTCAATTTTATAGCTTACAACAAGAGCCTCTCTTTGTATATATTTAGTTATTTATTAGAATCAATTTATACTTCCATGAATTGTAGATTTCGAGATTAATATATATTAATTTAGGAGTCGTTGTTGTGCACAAGCTCTATAAATGGAAGCGAAATGATCACAATGCTAGTGGCAAGGTTCTTATGTTACCCTTTGTTTAGGTCATTTTTTTTAATATCTGATATCTTTTGTTTCGGTCATGTTCTTTAAAAAGGTGTGCATGGAGTTGTTACGCTAGTTAATTAAGAGAGATCAAGTTGATTAGTATCCTACAAAATAGTTTTAAAGTTTGTACTAAATGCATTTGGTATATCATCTAAAATGAATTATTTTCACAGGAAACAACCAGTATTCCACCTTAGTTATGGAAAGCTTCTAGTGGCATACTGATGACAAATGACATAAGTGATACTAACCCATTATCCAAAAATGACGCATACATCATGCAAACAAGTGGCGGTAAGTATTCTTTGTTCACTATGACATTCAGGGTAATGCTTCAAATGATGAATGACAAGTATCTAGCTATTTATTTACTATATTCTAAAAGCAATTCTCTTTAAATAGTTTTATCTCTGGGTGCTTCATTGGGTTTTCTGCAGACAATGACTAACTTTCATGGCACCATCACCACTAGCAACGTTTCTTGCTTTCTACCCGTAGGGCAACAAAATAATTTCTATTGGCATGGAAGACTCTGCAATTCATATTTACAATGTTCAAGTGGATGGTGTTCTACGTCAAACTTTGGTGGAATTATCATCAATCAAACCCCTTTAGGAGGCACTTGCATGTAAATTGGAATAAAATACCTTTTGGATGCAGGTAAAGAGACAGCTTAAAGTACATGAAAAGTGAGTGACAGTGCTTGTCATTTCTCATGCATTGAAAATATTTGTATCACAAGGAGTAGATTCTCGGGTATTTTCTACATGATACATCCTACATAGCTGTAATCCAAGCCTAGGGTGCATAATTATTTTAGTTGTCTTTTAGCGTGGTGACGGCTAATGTAATAACTCCTCGATGTCTAGCACTGCAGCTCTGTGTATGGAGAACTAATGGCTAGGAAAGGCTTAGGAATAATTTCTTATAGCTACTAGCAGACATATTTCCCCACGTGCAGAAACTCGAGTGAAATTTCACAAGGATCATATACATTTTTTGGTTATGCATGAAACTGATATTTCTAATTATGAAACTAATAAACTTGAGTGTCTCATAAAAGTTTGTTTTAAATATCTAACAAATTTTCATTTTTTTGTTTCCATTCTTTTACTCAGTTTAATTTGTAAGTCGATAATCTGGTATGTATCTCAGAATGTCTAACTCGTAATGGTTTTGGTTTCCGGTTTTTGTGAATATATCACTTATGATTGACTTTCTACTCCAACATCACATTCTACTTACTCATGTGATAGAATGCTAGTGTAGGATGACTATGTCAATTTCTCCGTACTTTATCTTTTGTTGATGTGAAAAATTCCTCGAAAAAAATCATATTGATGGAATATATAAAGAGTGGAAACATGCTAAACATAAACCATTCAATGGTTGTAGCAAGATATTGAAGGCTTATGATAATTCTAGTTAATTTTTTCTATATGACTAGATTAAATAGTTTGTAAATTATTTATAAGAGTAGCTTGTTGTTTGATTCATGATACATGAATGTGACATTGAGCTAAGTCCATTGAGTTATTTTTATCAAGTTAAAAATAGGGGCTACATGGTTTTAAAGTTTACAAAGCTTACACAATTATTTTTCAAGCATGTCTTTTAAATCAATGCCTATATATGCAATTTCAACGGCTACCATAACTCTCACATAATTATTTCAAGGGTGCTATCGTAATCGAAGAGTGTCTGTGTTATAAGCAGGAGGTCAGTGGTTTGATTTCACTGTGCTCTAATATGAATTAATCGATGATATTGTGGTTTATTTTTTATTAATTGCTTTTAATATTGGTTTATTTCAATGGTGAGATATTTTTCTAGATTCATTATTTTATATTGTCTCTAAAGAGACAAAAGTGATATTGTATTATCTTTGAATGTAATTTCTTATTGTCTCTAAAGAGACAATAGTTAGGATCAAAGACATTGTCTCTTTAAAGACAATATGTCTTTAATCTCAACTATTTTCTCTAGAGAGACAAAAATACTCGTGATATTTATTGTCTTTATAGAGACAATATTTTAAGATATTTTAATTTTAGTACAATTTAATTTGAGACACCTGCTTAAAGCCAATATTTAAGACAATACACAAGTTTTCTTTTGTCTCAGGTTAAGACGATTTGCCCAAAAATTATCTTAAATATTGTCCTAAAACCCAACTTTGTGTTCTAGTGCCTCTAAGGGTTTTTTAGGGTGCTGAATCCATTTATACATTCAAAAATGTATTTCAAAAGAATAAAAATTCGAGAATTTTTATTGCACTATTTTGGTGGAATCTGGTGAAAAAGACTATTTCATCTATAAGTTAGACTACATACATATATATATATATATATATATATATATATATATATATACATACACATACACATACACATACACACACACACACACACACACACACATATATATATATATATATATATATCACTACTACATAACACTACTACATAAAGGAGGGCTTTAAGAGAATATTTGAGACAATTTTTGGGTAAATTCTCTATAAAGACAATATATAACACAAGAATTATTGTCTCTTAAGAAACAATTTCATTTTTGTCTCTCTAGAGACAATATAACAAAATGTATTGATTTCCAAACGTAAAACAAGAAGAATTATGATTTTTGAATCAACAATTTGCGATTGAGCATTATGGAAGAAAAATATATGAAATGGAGTGGATATATTCTCTTGCACCTTTGCAATAAATTCTCGCTACTTAAGAGTTAGTAGACCTGGAATATGTTTTTCCTTTGAATTTTAAGCTTGATAGATTCATTCCTCCATCCTAGCTCCATAATTCTTGGGGGTCGTCTATGGCATAAGAGTTTCACACAAGCCATTGTTTATGATAGTGAACAATACTGATGACCGAGAACATGGGCTAAAAATGTCAACTGTGTTTCTATTGAATCCAAAGATATATCATGATAATGAAAGAACAAAAACAACAAGTTTATTATTAAAAAAGTGGACGTTGATTATAAAAAGGACAAGATGACATAATGGAAAACAATGTACTCTTCAGTAGTCAGTGCCAAGAAACCACAACACACACTCAACAAAATAGATAAGAATAACATGTGAAATGTTGCAAACTATGATCTGTAAAGCAAAAGGTCAAAGAACTTCTTATCATAATTTCTCCAAGAGGATCTATCCACCAGTACAGAGTACTTGCAAGAATAGCATAAATTAGACCAATTGTGTTGGTGATCACATCAAATGAATGATATTGAGCATATGCCTTCACAATCTCATTATTAAAACTTCGACAATACATTATGAGGAACAAATTCAAAAAATTCACTTAAATTGTAATTCCAACCACGCAATGCCATTTGTCACCATCTAAACATAAACCATCCTCCTATGGAAATTTGGAAATAGAATTGACAAAAGTTAATTCCTTTTATGCAAATTGGAAAAAAAGTTTCTCTCAAAATACAATACACAAAATTCTGACCATAAGGTACATGATAAGAAATTAATAGTACACTATGAAGAATGGAAAAGAAAATCCATGGCTAATATGAGCCCAATATCAGGGTAAATTTTAAGACAAGGAGTAGGATTATAACTATGGAAAAAACAACAAGTGTATGCAAAATGATTTATTAAAAACAAAAATGTAAGACTTAGCATACAAGTAGGTCCCGAGAAAGGTGCATGAGTTTTTGGTGTTTGGGTGTTGCAAGCCCATCCTTCCTTTTAATCTATATTCATAAGACTAGAATTTTTAAGTAAAGGGGTACTTTCAAGAGTTGATTTCAAGGTAGGAGGGTTTCTACTGATAGCCATAAAGGAATCAAATCAAAAGACCTTTAATCTATATTTCAAAAATAGAAACAAATTCTGCTAGATATAGGAGAATATATAAAGCCATAAATGCAACCTTTACAAACTTAAATTTATTGTGAAGGATTATGGAAACTTCAATGTAAAAAGAAAATTTCCAAATAGCTATTCTAATTTGACATTTATAATGCAAAATTTAGAGTATATTACAGCACACTCGTGCTCAACAAATCTCTTTTGTAGTGAAAAAACAACATGTTTGACCTACAAAATCAAGAGCATATAAATTCTATTAGTGTTTATAATGGAGCCCTAGAAAATCCTTCTTCGTTGTAAGAGAGGTTATTCTTTAATGAAATTCATGCATTGTACAGGTAGAAAGATAACATAATACAAAAGAAATGAAGAAAAAATGATAAAGCCTAACTAACAAGTGCATTATGATGTTAAGGCAATTGGAGGTTGCATGGAAAATTCACTCAACTAAAAGATTGGAACAAAGAAAGACATGATGTTATTTGGACCTATAATCTCTAAATAAAATTCCACTAAACTGAATACGTTCACCACTTCCCATTTAGCTTCCATCTTCATGCAACATCAATTTCCATAACAATGGGCATGATCTCTAGTAAGTGTGGTATTGCAGAAGTTTCATGTGAGTCTACCCTAACTAACCTAGTTTTAATTCTCAGTGTGTGCATGGTTGGGCATCCCAAAGTGACACATGCCAGGAATTTTGCACCCACTAGGCCAAAATTTTCATAATTTAAAAAAAAAAAAAGAGAAGGGGATTTTTCACTATGTATTCAGGTTGGGAGGGAGCGAGTGCCTCAAAAAGAAGTTGTTGTAGAGAAAACAAAAATAAGCAATACCAAACCATGATATAAACATGGTACAAAATCATGAGCCAATGGTTTGCCCATGTGGATGGTCTCACTTTTTAGACCATGTATATTGTGGTTGATATGAACCCATAGCAATCTCAATATCTCTTGAACCATTCATTGAATGTTGGTTAATATTTGTAGGTTACTGTTTTTCTGCAAAGAATAAATACCTTGTTGTATATTGGTTGTAGCAAGCTTGTATTTTTTGTTTTGGTTGTGACATTCATATTATTTTTCAGTATATGCTCTTGGTTTATATACATCGTTGTAAGATATGTTGATGCATTGGATTATTGCACTGCTTTATCATGTATCTTCAAAATAGTTTGTTGAGCATCTTGCAGAAACACTCAACTTTAATTTTATGAAAGTTACTCCTCTTATCAATATGGAGGAAGAATACTCACCCTCGATGTTCTTGCCTAAGCTTAAGCGAATTTCCTCTCATCTATTATAGAATTCACTCGTAGCTACTTTTTCCTTTATATTATTTAAGTTATGTAGGAAATCTAGAAAATCTGAAGCCATTTCCACCGAAAGGACGAGGATAAATTGGTTCAATATTGTACTCATTGCAAGATTTGCAGGTTGTTGAGAAAATAAAAATTGATGAAGGAAAACCATAAAAATTGAAGGAGGCAAACCCTCTTAGATGCAAAGCCTGATTTTAAATGAATATATTTTCAAAGAAATATTTATCTATTTCGAATTTTTCAAAAAGGCTAAATGTTCAACTAGGAAAGCGTTCCTCGAAAATTAGTTTTTACCGAAAAAAATCTTCTTGAGCAAACAAAAAACAACAATGGAATGAAAAACTAAAATCTCTCTTTCAAGAAAAAGGGGAAAAACTACTACTGGTTTTCATGACCAAAACCCCCCAAATTGGCAAAAAACAATTGATATGTAAGGATCTTTGTAAATTACTGTCGTACATTTTCTTTTATCTTTGACGCACTTGGCATATAAATGTGGATTTTAATGGTTAAAACCACTTATGTCGTGGAAAAGGCCAAGAACATTTTGGAATTGTAAGGTGAGATAACTTACGGAATGATTTAAAGGGATACCCTTACCTTAGGGGTATTCCTGCTATAATTTTCAAATAAGAAAAATGAATGCATAAACAAAAGCTATCACTGTCCCATGATATTTTTGAAATTGCAAGCCTATATGATTAGCCCAAGATTGTTTTCCAGGCAAATTCTTTGTACCTTTGTATGCTTAATTACGTCCATATTTTTGTCTTCAATACCATGTTAGGAATTTTATTATTCATAGTAATGGAGGTCGAGCAATGCTAAAAAATTTTGTGTTGCACGGAAATTGTCACACTATGAAACCAAATCAAAGACATGAAGAGGAAAACACACTAAATCTTAGATCTGCTAATACTTGCGCTATTTTTACATGACTTCACTGAAATTCCAAATCTATTCTTTACAAATAATTGAATCATACTCCAATTCAAAATCACTTTTGTGATTCTATATCAAATTTTTTTTGACTCAGTTCGGTTAATACTCATTATAATTTTAGATCAAATAGAGGATCCTAGTTGATTCGTATAAGTGACTTTCTTTTCTTATCAGAAAGCCAAATAAAAATACACCACTACATATAGAGCCATGAGTGGAAATACAATTAGTCCAATAAATATATAAACTACCTAAGGCAGACTACTATAGACGAACCATTTTCCAAATTCTGTAGTCAATTAGTAGGTGTTGATGCCCATGATACACCATCCCAACCACCATGAAAGAACCATAATCTACGATACGGTAAAGAATATTTTCCATTTACTAAAATGAAATTCTAGCACCAATAGATCATCATTAT
This sequence comes from Pinus tabuliformis, assembly GCA_031772625.1. Lineage (NCBI taxonomy): Eukaryota > Viridiplantae > Streptophyta > Pinopsida > Pinales > Pinaceae > Pinus > Pinus tabuliformis. The sequence continues at coordinate 652,621,512 of CM062813.1, read as the reverse complement.
CCTACATTTCTAGCATTGAGAAAAAAGTTTTTTTTCTCCAATCTGGTAGTAGCAACTTACTCTGATTGAATTCTTATGAGGACCCATCTTTATCTCACTGCTCGTAAACTTCAACAGTGGAATTAATGCAAATCGTAGTTGAAATGATAAAATGATCGGCAAGGAAGGAATATGCATAGAATTAACCTTTAAATATAGAACATGCGAAATGTTTAGATGAGAAATGTTTTCTAATTATGGTAAGTTAGAGGTTTTCTGGATTGAACGAAATGTGTTTTTGAGTGTATATATATCAATCTAGCCCTATAGTTTTAAATCATTAAGAAATATTTAAGATAACATTATCTAACTACTAAATTTTGTTTGGCATTTACATTATCTAACTAATAAAATCCAAATCCATGGAAATTTTTAATTGGACTCCAAGGAAATAATGTTAAGCGCAATCATGATTTTTTGTGATTTTAAATATGTTATAGAGATGCCAATTTTGATCATCAAGGATCATACCGACGAAACAATAATAAGTTGCACAACATTAGAAGAACCATAGATAATAGAAGTTGACAATCTTGCGATGATGGCAATGGCCCGAGAGATAATATTGCGGAGCCATGGATTCATTTTCATATTGAAAAAACCCTGCAACAAAAACCAGTGAACCACACTCAAATGCCAGTAAAATAAGTGTCATCTGAATATTATTCAATATGGTTATCAAAATTCAAAATTCAACTATTTTCAAGAGGGCAAAAACATTAGTTACTAATGCATTAATGCACCTGCATGATATACTGACCACCGTACGTCCCTGTGATCGATGCACTCTAGCCAGATGCTAGTAGTGTGATGGGATAAATCTTTGAGCTCCAGTTACCTAGAACATGCTAAGGAACAATAAAAGAGGGTTTTCGATTTACGATATTCAAAACACTACCATTAACAATATCAGGAAATTCATAATGATGCCAAAGATTTGAATTAGATCTATATTTACTAACAAATTTTCTGGATCCATTTCAGGTGGCTGAGAAAATAATTAAAATCATCATCACATGGATAAGTCAATTTTCTTGTAAAGTTGTCTAAGTGATTAAAATGCTAGAAGAATAGGGAGGTGAATGAAGACCATAGTGACAAAGTGGAGGAAATATTTGTTGGGATGGAAGGATTCACTTACTTTTAATAGAAAATATAAGGTATTTAGGTCCAAGTTCTGATAGTTATCTGAGTCCTCTGTAGATAACTTTGGTGAAGAAGAGATTGCCCTTCTCAGAAAGGTAACAATGACACTGATTAGGAATTCCATAAATATAGAAAGTCCAGTTTTCATGAAAAAATACCTTCAAACTAACTCGAACATAGACAACATTTTAAGATCATTTTGTAGTCTTCTGATCTGATTAATGAGTGATTGATAGGTCAATGGCTACCTCACATTGTCAGGAAGTAGTTTATTCATGTAGTGAATGATTATCTGTAGAGTTTCAGAAAGAGTTATGACAGTTTGGGTTGAAGAATCATGTTTTTAAGTCTACTTTTACAAATTATGTTCATGTAGATGGGACAATTAGACCTTATTCTAGGTAGAATAGTTACATTTCATAGTTTCTATAATGAAAACTTGTAATTTCAACAATCCATCAAAAATCGATCTAATTTGTAAATAAATCACAACAAAATGTACATGAATAATATATTCCAATTATTTTAAGAATTCTCTAAACTATGGAAGAGTACATACATTAACTCCAAGAAATAGTTGGTGGTACTTTTCGGGAGAGAACCAAGGCAGAGTGAAGAAACAAATTGTATCTGGATATGGTGGATGACATGATCAGTTACATTTTATGAAGGTAATCAATAAACACTCAATATAATAGTACTAAATTTTGTACATGATAATATACACATCATTTGAGGAATTTATTACTAGTAGTTTTACAGTGTTATTTTTGGGAAATTTTTCTAGTTTATTTTTCTATCTAGTTTGTTTTGGCCGACATTCATTAAAATCACAAGTCTGACAGGTGAAATCTTCACAATCGAAGTGATTTAGAGGTTTTTTAGGGTGTTGAATATGTGTAGTAAAAAATACAAGTTTAAACAACACAAATCAGAATTTGGCCACAAATGTTTTCAGAAAAAGTCCAATGCATCATCTACATCATAAGGGAAAATGTTTGGCCAAATTTTCTAATCATTACTACTTTGCTCTGACAAAAAATATTCATTGAATTGAATTAATGAAACATACAAGTCAGTCGGGCTTAGGGTGTAAGCAAATCTCCAATAAGAGAAATGGAAATATTGTTGGGAATTTCTGATAATTCCAAACAAAACTAAACAAAACAGAACAATACACTGTTTTAACACAGTGGAAATAAAAATCGTTTGCGGAATACGGTGTTTCATCAACGCAGTTTCGTCAATTGCTGAATGCAGTGTTTCAGCAATGGTGTTTTAGCAACGCTGAAACTGGTGTTTCAACAACACTCTGTTTTGACGTCTCGTAACAAAAAAAATATTTTCTGATTACAGTGTTTCAACAACACACAAAAAACACTTCTATTTATAAACAGTAAACCAACTGATACAAATTCGTCTTCCTCACATAGAGGGATTTTCACAATTGCTATTACAAAACATCTTCCTCTTAATAGAGGGATTCACTAATTTATGTTGAAGAGCATCTTCCTCTTAATAGAGGGATTCACCAATGACTATGCTGAAAAAAATCTTCCTCTTGACAGAGGGATTCACCAAGGAACGCTTCAGTTCCACACAAATAGCATCCTCCTTCTAACTGAGGGATTCTCCAACATGCCTTCTTCGGAGGCACTTCAATCTGTGTCTCACATTCATTTAGCACATACGCGCTGCAACGTATTCCCTTTTGTTTTCTCAACAGAACAACTGCAAAGATTTCACGCTGATGTGTTTTCTTTGCATTACATTTAACTTGCGCTACTGTGCATTCCCTTCTTGTTGTTTTCACAATGGACAATAACCAAAACTTCATGCTGCTACGTTCTCCCCTTCATTTATTAAAATCACACTGCTACTGTGCCTCACTTGCATTTCAGATGCAAACAACAAAAATTGTGTTGTTGCGTTTCTACCCTCTCTCACAGCAAACAATCACAAAACAGATTACATTCAAATCTGCACTGCTGTGCGGTTCACTATTCTGGAAGCATTTTTCTTCATGTTGTTGCATGCTCTCCTCTGCTCTCTATATCATCTACACTGCTGTGTCTTCACATATATAGTGCAACAGGTGTCATAACAGTCCATCAACCGCTTCAACTCTCTGACAGAGTCTCTGCTGCAATCTACTGCTCATAATGAACAAAATCTGATCTTTCTCACATTCTGCTGTTATTCTTGAGTCGGTTGCGTGGAAACCCATAGATGATAAATGTTGTGGCCGCCTCGAGGCTGGTTCTTTTCACTTTCGGCCATTCTACTCTTTAATGCGGTTGTTTAGAAGTAATGGCATAGCGATGGATCTGATCTTCCTCCATCAGGAACACATAAACAATTAAAGGGTGAAAAGATGGTAATGGTGGTGGCTTAAAAGAACGAGAATAAATGTGGGGCGTCGGATCAGGACAAATAAGTAAAGTAGTTGCTGTTTTTTAACTGTTCACTGCAGTTGAAATTATAATTTCAACACTCCCCTTTAATTTGAACTGCTGGGTTATCATTCATACCAAGACACTACATTAAAAACTCGAAACTTTTCTTCCTATTCATATTAGCATCCTTTCATCACCTTCACTGTTGTGTTCAGGTGCTTTAATCATGCAATATCCTCTTTCTCTCTATCTTAGGCAAGACAATATTTGCATCTCCAAGCTATCCTGCAATCTTTTCTTCTCTTCTTTTATGGCAGATTTAATTTCATATCTTTCCCCTATAAGAAGATCTTCATCAAAGAATAACTATTAATATAATTCAGCGATAATGATAAGAAATTACAGGCTCCCCTTAACTATATGCATTGTCTCCTTTTTGGCAGAGTTTTCTCAAAATAAAGTTAGATTGGCTCGGGAGCTCGAAGGACTTTCGGACTGTATTTCCTTCCTTCTCCATACTTGTGTAACTTTCTTCTTTTGCGTGGGTCTAGTTTACGTAGGAGCCCATGTTAAGTTACAATCACTGTTGGCTTTATGGCTAAAGTGTTGTCCTTGATGGCAACCCATTCAGGTGATAGATCACAGTACTTCAAGTCAGCAGCAGAGATTGATGATCAGCTATCAAACATTTAAGAAAATAAGGGGTACACAGGTACACCTTACATAAGGTGCGTACACACAGGTCAGTGTTACATAAAGTGCGTACATACCCGCAGTTATCCTGTTCAGGAGGTGCGTATCCCCAGTGCACACATTTCAAGGCAAAGAAATTCACATGTGGGGTTTTCTTATGTTTTACTCTTGATACTTAGCCGACGGTATTGGGTTATTATGGTGTCGGCTCGTGGTATTGATCCATGTTTTAAAGAAGAGCTTTCCTATATAAAGCAAAGGAGATCATTTAGCTTGAGCATGTTTTTGGTTGAATATCTTATGAGGGCTAGATCTGGTCTAGATCTAAATAAGGCGAATCTATTGATGGACTGAGATCTCTTCGGCGCATGTTCAGATCTGTAGGTCTGACTGTCTGGGTTATTTCTGAAGTCTTGAAATCATCTATGCCCGAAGGTACGCAGGTAGAGTGAAAGAAAAGTGCGTGCATACGCAGGAACGAAGCGTTTCAGGTGCGCCGGTACGCAGGCACAGAAGGGTTTCAGGTGTGCCGGTACGCAGGCACAGAAGGGTTTTAGGTGTGCTGGTACGCAGGCACAGAAGGGTTTCAGGTGCGCCGGTACGCAGGCACAGAAGGGTTTCAGGTGCACCGGTACGCAGGCACGGAAGGGTTTCAGGTGCGCCGGTACGCAGGCACAGAAGGGTTGCAGGTGCGGAGGTCCGCAGGCAGTTCAATGGACTCAGAGCGAGGTACGCAGGCGAACAGTTGAACAGGGTGCGTACTGTAAGCAGGAAAGCAGTTGAGCAGGGTGCATACTGTAAGCAGGCAAGCAGTTGAGCAGGGTGAGTACTGTAAGCAGGCCAGCAGTTGAGCAGGGTGCTTACGTAAGCAGGCGAGCAGTTAAACAGGGTGCTTACTTCTCTTAAAATCTTTGTTTATCATTGCTGTGTTCTGGGTTTGGTCCTATTATTGTTGATCTGGTAACTACAGTTGATTTGGTGATTCTCTTATACTTGATGATCATTTGATGCTTATGGATCCAGTTTGAAAATTTATGAAAAGTGATCCTTGTAAGAAAAGAAGTAGGGGGTTGTCGCTCCCTTCCAGGAGAGACTGGAAAACGAGAGAGAGTTGTAGCTCTCTACAGGTTGCAGCCTGCGTACTGGTAAAGGACTGCACCAGTACAAAACCATTGTAAAAGGAGTTTCTAATTTGAAAGAAGATAGAGACATATTGCAGCAGGTGGTTTTCACCCACATTGGGTTTCCACCTTACATCTTGTGTTCTTTGGTGTGACTATCTGTTTTCTTTGTTCATGCTCATTATTTTATGGTACTGACATGCAAAACTAATTCAAAGAACAAATAAGGAAGATTTATTAAAAGAATTAGATAATACTGATTCACCCCCCCTCTCAGTATTATTTCCAACAATTGGTATCAGAGCAGGTCCTTCAGAGAAGCTTGATCGCTTGAAGGAAGATCGTTCATTATGAGCAACTACGAGAGAGAAGCATCAATCAGGCCACCAGTTTTTGATGGGACAAACTTCAATTATTGAAAGGTAAGAGTTACTGCCTATCTTCAATCTCTTGGTACAGAAGTTTGGGACATCATAGAGACAGCCTACGCTTTTCCTTCAGCTACTCCTACAGATGCAGCCGAGAGAAAGAAGTATGAAACAAATGCGAAAGCAGTCAGTACTCTATTAGGATGTATATCTCAATCAGAATTCATGAAGGTAATGCACTGTAAATCCGCAAAAGAGATATGGGACAAAATTGTCACGAGCTATGAAGGAGATGAATAGGTAAAGCGTGCTAAACTTCAAACTCTCAGAATTCAGTATGAGACTTTCAAAATGTATAATGATGAAAGTGTGGCTAACTATTTTCTTCAGGTAGATGAGGTTGTTAATTGTATGAAAAATTTGGGTGAAGAAATAAAAGAGGCTATTGTGGTTGAAAAGGTTCTAAGATCATTGTCCCCCAAGTTTGAATCTAAAGTATCTACAATAGAAGAAAAGGAAAATCTACGAATTCTTACTATGTCTCAGCTACATGGAATTCTAACTGCTTATGAAATGAGAAAGGGAGGTCCATCAGACAGAAGAGAAGCTGCTTTCAAGGCATCAGGCAAAGGAGATTATTATGAAGCAAGCCACATCCCAGAAGAAGAGGAAGAAGAATCAAATTTTGTCAGAAATCTTCAAAGGGGTTCTGGAAGGTTCAGAGGTAAGTTACCTTTTAAATGCTTTGCTTGTGGAAGAGTAGGTCATTATGCTGCAAAATGTCCTTATAAGGATAAAGGAAAGGAACCTGCTAGATGGAACAAGAAACAGAATGCAAATAAGAAAAGCTACTACACTCATGAAGATAGTGATGGTCTATCAAACAGTGATGAAGATGAGCAAGGTAATGAATATAAGTTGTTAATGGCATTTGAAGATGATGATTATATGGATGCTATAGATGTGGATAACCTTTATGATGAAATTACTAGACTCAAGAGATGTATAGAAGAAAAGAACATGATCATTGATACTCTACAATTTCAAATTGATGAAAAGGAAAAACATCTTGAAAAATTAGAAGGTGAAATTGTTGGTCTTAGAAAAGAGATTGAGAAAACAAAAGCTATTAATCTCAAGTTTGTCAAAGGATCTGAAACTTTGGATGAGATTATCAATATGCAGCGGTCTCCACTAAACAGGACATGTTTGGGCTATAATGGAGAAACTTCTCAAGCATCCACCTCAAAAAGTTATCTTGATGCAGCAAGAAGAAATGAGCAAAAGCACAATGAAGATGATCAGGTAAAGCAGGGATGAATTACAAACAGAAACTATCAGGGGCAATCCATCTTAAGGGTGAACAAAAGCTACAACCAGCCACAGGTAAAATCTTCTCAATTTGGTTCAAGAATAGATGACAATAGAAATTACAATCAATTGGCTAGTAGATTCGATAACCACAGAAGTTTCTTCAATGGACAATGCTTTTCATGCCATAACTTTGGTCACAAAGCAGCTCAATGTGTTGCATATAAAACAATCATGACTAGGGAAGCTCAAAAACAAAGAAGTATGACTGGGATTACAAAAAGGACCTATAACAACTTTTCGGTTCTTGAAAATGAAGTTGAATGTTCTATTTGCGATAACTTTGGTCATGAAGACTCTGAATGCAGGAGCAGGTTTCAGCAGAAAAAGGAACAAGCCTCAAGCACCAATACATGGAGAATAAAGGAACCACAAACAGAAAGATGTGGGATAGAATTTTATGCAGAGGGACAGGAAAATCTATGGTACATTGACAGTGGATGTTCGAAGCATATGACAGGTGATAAAGAAAAACTTGAGTCATTTTCTACTCTAGAAAAGGGAAAGAAAGTCTCTTTTGGAAATGATACTCCTGCAACTATAAAAGGAAAATGCATTGCTCAGTTAAAAGAAAAGGTCAAGGCTGGAAATGTTTTGTATGTTGATGGATTGAAGCATAATCTTCTAAGTGTCAGCCAGATGTGTGATCAAAGAACCGAGGTTATATTTAGATCAAATGGATGTCTTGTTCGTGATCTTGATACAGGTAAAACAATGATCAAAGGCAAAAGAACTCCAAATAATCTGTACATATTTGAAGAAGGACAACAACAATGCTATCTAAGCAAGGATGATGAGCACTGGTTATGGCATCGGAGGTTGGGACATCTAAGCTTTTCACAAATAAGGAAAGCATGCAAATATCAGGCAGTTCGCGATCTTCCAGATATCAAAATTCCTGACAACACCATATGCAAATCATGTCAGTTTGGAAAACAAACCAGAACTAACTTTCTAGAGAAAGAAGGTTCAGCTACCATGCCTCTTGAGCTAGTACATACAGATACATGCTGTCCTTTCAGGAAAAGAACACCTCGAGGAGAAGAATACTTGATATTATTCATTGACGATTTCTCCAGGTTTGTCTGGTTAGGACTTATGAAGCACAAAGATGAGGCATTCGAAAAATTCAAATCCTTCAAAGCCTTGGTTGAAAATGAATCAGGTCACAAAATTAAGTGCCTCAGATCCGACAGAGGTGGGGAATTTACTTCAAATGAATTCTTCGATTTCTGTGAAGAACATGGGATAAGAAGAGAATTCTCTACAGCAAGAACCCCTCAACAAAATGGAGTTGTGGAAAGAATGAACAGAACAGTCCAACAAATTGCTCGTGCTATGCTTGATGAGTCAGGAACTCCCACAACTTTCTGGGGTGAAGCTGCACATGCTGCGGTTGTTATTCTTAACAAAACAAATGTCCGGGTAAACATCACTCAAACTCCTCATGAGCTCTGGAGTGGTAGGACTCCTTCGGTAAAGCACTTCAAAATCTTTGGGAGAAAATACTATATCAAGAATACTGATGAGCAGCTTGGCAAACTTGAACCTAGAGCAGATGAAGGCATTCTTCTTGGTTACTCTCCACATAGCAAAGCATACAAATGCTACAATAAAAGACTTGGCAGAATTGTTGACATCATTGATGTAGTAGTTGATGAGAAGGGATACATTCCTAGGCAAGTTCATCATGAAGACATCGAAGAAGATGAAGGCTACCCCCAACGACAGAATGATGAAGAAGAAGAACCTCAAGAAGAACCTCAAGAAGAACCAGAGGAGCAAACAAGAATAGAAGAAAAGACTCCATCCAGATATGTTCAGAAGAATCATCCAGAATCTCAGATTATGGGGCAGAAAGAAGCAGGTGTACAAACAAGAAGAACAGTTGCAGAAGCTTCAAGCTATTTGGCATTACTCTCCTCTACTGAACCACAAAATGTGAAAGAGGCATGCGAAGATGAATGTTGGGTGAAAGCAATGGATGAAGAACTTGAGCAGATCGAAAAGAACAACACTTGGGAGCTGGTTCCTAGACCAAAAGATAAGAATGTTATCGGAACAAAGTGGGTCTTCAAAAATAAATTGAATGGAAATGGAGAAGTAATTAGAAACAAAGGCAGAGTTGTTTGTAAAGGGTATGTGCAGCAAGAAGGAATAGACTTTGAAGAAACCTTTGCTCCTGTTGCAAGACTTGAGGCCATCCAAATGTTCCTTGCTCTCTCAAGTTTTCAAAACTTCAAAGTATTTCAAATGGACGTGAAATCAGCCTTTCTGAATGGAGACTTGGAAGAAGAAGTGTACATTGAACAGCCAGATGGGTTCATTCTTGGAAATGATCCAAATCTTGTATGCAGATTGAAGAAGGCTCTCTATGGTCTAAAACAAGCTCCAAGGGCTTGGTACTACCGTTTGGACAAATATCTTCATCAACAAGGCTTTCCAAAAGGATCAGCAGATAGCAATCTTTATATAAAAGTTGAAAATGACAAATTGCTAATACTTGTTGTGTATGTAGATGACATTATTTTTGGGAGCAATGAAGAAGCTATGAGTCAAAGTTTTGCCTTGGTCATGCAGAAATAATTTGAAATGTCCTTGCTAGGAGAACTGACATATTTCCTTGGTTTGCAAATCCAACAAAAAGAAGGAGGAATCTTTTTATCTCAAACCAAGTATCTCAAATAGATTTTGAAGAAATATGGTATGGAAGATGCAAAACCAGTATGTACACCCATGGTCACAGGATGTAGCCTCAGTGCAAATGATGAATCTGTAGCAGTACATCAACCAACCTACAGATCTATGATTGGAAGTTTACTTTATTTGACAGGTACCCGACCGGACATCATGCATGCAGTTGGAATAGTTGGAAGATTTCAGGCAAATCCGAAGGAGACTCATCTTCAGGCAGTGAAGAGAATTTTCAAATATCTTCAAGGGACTCAAAATTATGGCTTATGGTATCCTAGAGATACAGATCTTACACTTCATGCTTATACAGATGCAGATTGGGCCGAAAGCGTGGATGACAGGAAAAGCACAAGTGGTGGTGCGTTCTTTATGGGTTCCAGACTGGTATCTTGGTTCATCAAGAAACAGAGTTCAATTGCCTTGTCTACAGCTGAAGCGGAATATGTTGCTGCTACATCTTGTTGCACCCAACTCCTTTGGATGATGCAGACTTTGCAGGATTTTCAAATCACTTGTACACCACCAATCCCCATCTTATGTGATAACACAAGTGCAATCAACATCTCAAAGAATCCTGTTATGCATTCAAAAACCAAGCACATACCAATCAAGTACCATTTTCTCCGGGAACAAGTGCTTGAACAGAAGATCAAGTTGGAGTATGTTCCTTCTAAGGAACAAGTTGCTGATATTCTCACCAAACCATTGCCCAGGGACACTTTTGAATACCTCAGGCAAAAGCTGGGGGTTGTTGATGCATCATCTTATTGTTGAACCTCTTCTGATTGATGGTACAGGTTCAGGGGGAGCATATAATGCATTGTTGGCATTATGGAGGTTGTGCAAAAGGAGATCTTGGAAGTAGCTGCAATATGTCTCTATCTCTTTCATGGTGGATTATGGTTCTTCGTTGCAGATCTGGTTCATATTCAGGGGGAGCATGTTCTTAGGGGGAGCATAACCCTTTGCACTTGATGTCAAAGGGGGAGAATGAAGCTGAAGTTTTGAGGTTACCATCAAGTCCAAAGGGGGAGATTGTTGGCATTATGGCTAAAGTGTTGTCCTTGATGGCAACCCATTCAGGTGATAGATCACAGTACTTCAAGTCAGCAGCAGAGATTGATGATCAGCTATCAAACATTGAAGAAAATAAGGGGTATGCAGGTACACCTTACATAAGGTGCGTACACGCAGGTCAGTGTTACATAAAGTGCGTACATACCCACAGTTATCCCGTTCAGGAGGTGCGTATCCCCAGTGCACACATTTCAAGGCAAAGAAATTCACATGTGGGGTTTTCTTATGTTTTACTCTTGATATTTAGCCGACGGTATTGGGTTATTATGGTGTCGGCTCGTGGTATTGATCCATGTTTTAAGGAAGAGCTTTCCTATATAAAGCAAAGGAGATCATTTGGCTTGAGCATGTTTTTGGTTGAATATCTTATGAGGGCTAGATCTGGTCTAGATCTAAATAAGGCGAATCTATTGATGGACTGAGATCTCTTCGGCGCATGTTCAGATCTGTAGATCTAACTGTCTGGGTTATTTCTGAAGTCTTGAAATCATCTATGCCCGAAGGTACGTAGGTACAGTGAAAGAAAAGTGCGTGCATACGCAGGAACGAAGCGTTTCAGGTGCGCCGGTACGCAGGCACAGAAGGGTTTCAGGTGCGCTGGTACGCAGGCACAGAAGGGTTTCAGGTGCGCCGGTACGCAGGCACAGAAGGGTTTCAGGTGCGCCGATACGCAGGCACAGAAGGGTTTCAGGTGTGCCGGTACGTAGGCACAGAAGGGTTTCAGGTGCGCCAGTACGCAGGCACGGAAGGGTTTCAGGTGCGCCGGTACGCAGGCACAGAAGGGTTGCAGGTGCGAAGGTCCGCAGGCAGTTCAATGGACTCAGAGCGAGGTACGCATGCGAACAGTTGAGCAGGGTGCGTACTGTAAGCAGGCAAGCAGTTGAGCAGGGTGCGTACTGTAAGCAGGCAAGCAGTTGAGCAGGGTGAGTACTGTAAGCAGGCCAGCAGTTGAGCAGGGTGCTTACGTAAGCAGGCGAGCAGTTAAACAGGTTGCTTACTTCTCTTAAAATCTTTGTTTATCATTGTTGTGTTCTGGGTTTGGTCCTATTATTGTTGATCTGGTTACTACAGTTGATTTGGTGATTCTCTTATACTTGATGATCATTTGATGCTTATGGATCCAGTTTGAAAATTTATGAAAAGTGATCCTTGTAAGAAAAGAAGTAGGGGGTTGTAGCTCCCTTCCAGGAGAGACTGGAAAACGAGAGAGAGTTGTAGCTCTCTGCAGGTTGCAGCCTGCGTACTGGTAAAGGACTGCACCTGTACAAAACCATTGTAAAAGGAGTTTCTAATTTGAATGAAGATAGAGACATATTGCAGCAGGTGGTTTTCACCCACATTGGGTTTCCACCTTACATCTTGTGTTCTTTGGTGTGACTATCTGTTTTCTTTGTTCATGCTCATTATTTTATGGTACTGATATGCAAAACTAATTCAAAGAACAAATAAGGAAGATTTATTAAAAGAATTAGATAATACGGATTCACCCCCCCTCTCAGTATTATTTCCAACAATCACGTGCCATATGCCCAATGTTATGACACTTGAAACATTCTATCATGATTTCTTCCTGTAAAATTGTTTCTTGGAGGTTGTCAGAGACCATAACATCTATCTCTATGAAATGCTCCACAATCTTTTTCCATATGACCAAAGTTTGAACAGAAACAACAATAACCAGAAAATGAACTTTGGTACCTGGAAGATGGAGGTTTCCTTGATGTACATCTGAAGCTTTTCTGCCTTGAGATCCTTTGATGATAACCATTGCCTCTTGCCTTGTTGACATCATCAACATTTCTTCTTGGAGCTAGTTTTCTACTTGGAGTATGATTTCTTCTATTGTATCCTTGATTTTTCTCCTTGCCTTTGCTGGAACTAAGAGCATCAAAATTTCTTTTTGCCTTCTTCACATCTCCTTTGCTTAAAGTATTTTCATTCTTGTTTGAGGGTTCACCTACATACCCGAGTCCTGATTTACTAGATGGAGATTTGTGATAGCTGAGCATGTCATCCAAGGCTTGAGAGCTCTTCATGATTTTGTTCATCCCTTCAACCTTTTTTATGAGGAGGACAATCTCTTCTTCCAATATTTCACACTCATTATTCTTCTTTGCAAGTTGTTCCTCAGTTTCTTCCTTGCTACGAGTAGCTTTAGCTGCTACTATTTTAAGGGAGATGATATATGACTTCATTTTGGAGATTTCTTCATTCTTTGCTTGACTACTCTCCATTTTCTTTTCAGCTCCTTGTGCCTGCTTCCTGGCTTCTTGTAATTCAGACTTAAGGGAGGAGACCTCTACCTTGTATTGTCCAATCTCTTCTACCAGTTTATTCACTCTCTTGTACCTTTGTTCAAGTTGACTTGACAAGGTATCGTCCTGCTTCTTTGCTTTATTCAATTGATTTTTCATGGATATGACTTCTTCATAATGCTTCTTTTGCTTTGATCAAGTTCCTCCTTAAGCTTGGAGAGCTCTTCATCCCTTTCTTGTACTTGAAGCTTGATGAGGTCAACCTTCTCATTTTCAGCTTCTATGATGGGTTCAAAATTTCCTTCTTGAGTGCTCCCTTTTCGTGAAGGTCACGAAGTCTGTCCCATATATCCTTTGCTGATGAATATTTTCCTAGATTCTTCTTTACAGAATCAGGCAGCCCATCCAAGATTATCTTTGCTGCATTTGCATTGTACTCCTTCGATTCTCTACCCTTCCTGCTATCATCAATCACTGATTCCCAAATTTCAATCGCTTGAGACTGTAAGACAATCCTCATTTTTACTTCCCATATATAAAAGTTCCCATTGAACCTTGAAGACTCAAATAGAATGTTTTCAAGTTGATTGTCTTCTATTTTAGTAGTAGAGGGAAACACATTTTTAGAAGGATTGGTGACTTTCTTCTTTGACCTCGCCATTTGACTGAGTATCTAAAATAACTGACTGCCTTCAATAGTAACACAGAAAAAAAAAAAAAATGAGAAATACCTTTGAATCTTTCTTGATTGAGTCTTCACTCTGCTGGATAATTTACTGCAGCAAGAAACCTTCCTTCAGCTTCTTTGACGTCTTCAAAGAGCCTGGACAAGCTCTGATACCATGTTGGGAATCTCTGATAATTCCAAACAAAATTGAACAAAACAGAACAATACTCTGTTTTAACACAACGGAAATAAAAATTGTTTGCGGAATATGGTGTTTCATCAATGCAGTTTCATCGATTGTTGAATGCAGTGTTTCAGCAACGGTGTTTTAGCAACACTGGAACTGGTGTTTCAGGAACACTCTGTTTTGACATCTCGTAACAAAAAAAATATTTTCTGATTACGATGTTTCAGCAACACACAAAAAAAATTCTATTTATAAACAGTAAACCAACTGATACAAATTCGTCTTCCTCACATAGATGGATTTTCACAATTGCTATTACAAAACATCTTCCTCTTAACAGAGGGATTCACCAATTCATGTTGAAGAGCATCTTCCTCTTAACAAAGGGATTCACCAATGATTATGCTGAAAAACATCTTCCTCTTGACAGAGGGATTCAGCAAGGAATGCTTCAGTTCCACACAAACATCATCCTCCTTCTAACAGAGGGATTCTCCAACATGCCTTCTTCAGAGGCACTTCAATCTGTGTCTTACATTCATTTAGCACATACGCGCTGCAGCATATTGCCTTTTGTTTTCTCAATAGAACAACTGCAAAGATTTCACGTTGCTGTGTTTTCTTTGAATTACATTTCACTTGCGCTACTGTGCATTCCCTTCCTGTTGTTTTCACAATGGACAATAACCAAAACTTCACGCTTCTGTGTGCTCCCCTTCATTGATTAAAATCACACTACTACTGTGCCTCACTTGCATTTTAGATGAAAACAACAAAAATTATGCTGTTGCATTTCTACCCTCTCTCACAGCAAACAATCACAAAACAGATTACATTCAAATCTGCACTGCTGTGCGGTTCACTATTCTGGAAGCATTTTTCTTCACGCTATTGCATGCTCTCCTCTGCTCTCTATATCATCTACACTACTGTGTCTTCACATATATAGTGAAACATGGGTCATAACAGTCGATCAACCGCTTCAACTCTTTGATAGAGTCTTTGCTGCAATCTACTGCTCATAATGAATGAAATATGATCTTTCTGACATTCTGCTATGCTTCTTGAGTCGGTTGTGTGGAAACCCATAGCTGATAAATGTTGAGGCCACCTCGAGGCTGGTTCTTTTCACTTTCGACCATTCTGCTCTTTAATGTGGTTGTTTAGAAGTAATGGCATAGCGGTGGATCTGATCTTCCTCCTTCGAGAACACAAAAACAATTAAAGGGTGAAAGGACGGTAATGGCGGTGGCTTAAAAGAACGGGAATAAATGTGGGGTATCAGATCAGGACAAATAAGTAAAGTAGTTGCTACTGTTCAACTGTTCACTGTAGTTGAAATTATAATTTCAACAAATATGAGTTTCTCCACTTCCTCTTAAACTAGGAATGAACATTCCTTTTAAAACCTCGTTGGCTTTAGGCTTTTCATATGCGAGCTCTCCAACGAAACAACCAAACATCGTAAGTACAAGAAAAGCAATGATCGCCTCTAAATTTCTCATTTCCAATGTCCCAACTTATAATGTAGGATAAAAGGCTTTGAAGTAACGAGGTTACATAACAAAAATGAATTTTCATTTTGTCTTGAAATAGATGCATAGAGTATAGTTGAAAGGATCAGATGGAGCTCCCTAAACCTCTGCACTCCAATGACAGTCACTGTGTTGAATCTAGTTAGAAGAACACCAACCCATGTAGGTATATGGAATAGCATGTTAAGATCAAATGTAGTTCCCAGCACAGTGGTAAAAATATGAGGGGATAAGAAAATTAGAAACAATGAATGAAGTGAATGAAGTAAATTGGGGTCAAAATTGTTAACCCTTATTTAGTTAGGGTTCTTGTGGACAGTTATTTATCGTTTAAACTTAGGAAATTGAATCAGTGGTTTACCTACCTATTCTATATAGTGCATATTTATATGTATTATGTACATTATTTCCCATACCATTCTTAACAATATGCTTGAATTCATTTTCCAACAAAAATCAGTATTCTATACATTAGTTGCAGTTGAATTCATTTTCCAATAAAAATCAATATTCTTTGCATTAGTTGCAGTTGAATTCATTTTCCAACAAAAATCAATATTCTTTGCATTAGTTGCAGTTGAATTCATTTTCCAAAAAGAACCGATATTCATTGCATTAGTTGAAATTCAATTCATTTTCCAACAAATCCAATATTCTCATTAAAATCCTACATTAGTGGCAGTTTCATTTCGACACACGGAGTAAAATAAAATAACATTACTGCATCAGAAATCAAAATGAAATAAGTTTACATTGCAAAATCATTCTTTAAAATGCTAACCTTATGGAATATGTACAATAATTACACCCAGTTCTGATAGGAACCATAAGATAGAATTTAGATTTCTTGGATATTCTTCCCTGTAGTGTTGCACAAGATGCTTACCTGATGGACTAACAAGTTCATGGGTGAGCATAATCTCAATTCATATAGATGTTTGGTAGAGAGAACATGAGGGAAAAACCTGTTTCAACTCCTAAATTCAATGCCAGATATTGAATAATCAAGCCACTTATAGACTTCACAAGAATGACCCAGAGTAATTACAAGAAAACACAAATTTTTTTTGCAAACAATATTATATTAAGATGAATTTTAAATTCTTCTCATCGAAAAATTAATTAATCATTATCAATCATCTCATTCGAGAGCTTATTATTATTATTAATACCTCATAGTTGAACCTAGCCCCTCTGTGAAAATCATACGCGACTGAGACACAACCATAATTCTCGATATCAACATCGATACCCAAATATATACGAAAAAATTGTTAAAGATTAGTAACTAGATACACATTCCAAGATCCATGAAGGCTATCGACACAAGAAATGCAGGTCCAATTTACCCTAAAATTTTTCTCCATCCTGGCCTCTGCTTTAGAGATATTTCACAAATAAAAAACAATTAAAGGGTAAAGAAATCACTTATGTTTAACATTTACAGTGCCTTGCTTAAACTATACGAGGAATCATAGATATAGTGAGCTGTAAAATCTACCTCTTACTCCATTATAACCAAATTATAACTCTTAATTTAACCATAGATATTCTTAGCCTCTTAATGATTCTAAGGGAAAAATAAATATGCACACTAAGATATGTGGAACTCTAAGGTTTAAGAGAATGCATAGAATTTCAAATCATATATTCGAATATAAAATGCTTGCCCCATATGGCTATCAAAACCTCATAAAATTTGAAATCCCATTGAAAAGGAACATGAGTTTTCATTAAATGATGACCCCAAAGGAGATTGGGCACCATTTGAATATATGCATGGCGGATCTTATGCATATGTAGGAGTACAATGAAATTGCCATTCTCATAACAAGATCCAGGTTATTAGACTTGTATATTTATGAGTGTTTCATAGTAACATCCCTATCACAATTCGAAGAGAACAATAAACATGCAAAATAAGAAATTTGTAACCATAAAGTATTGAGATGCATAATTTTAAATCATACATATGAATATAAAATGCTTCGCATATATTTCCTTTACAAAATCATATAATTGGAAATCAGACTAAAGAGGAACACAGATCTTGGTTATGGGGTTACCCGAAAGGAAATTGGGTACAATTTGAACATAAAAAATTTTCCCTGTGTGGCTATAAAAATATCATAAAAGTTAAAACCTAACAACTGAGCAACACATGCATTCTTTATTGGATGACCCCAACGAAATTGAAAACCATTTGAACATAAAATGCTTGCCCTAATGGCTATAAAAACGATAGAAGTTAAAATCTAACAAAAAAGGAAAATGTATCTTCTTTAAGGGAAGAGACAAAAGAAAATTTGGTATTATTTAAATATATAACCATTGCAGTGTATGGCTAAAAACAAACTCATTAAAATTGAAATCCTACTAAATACTATTAAATCCTAATTAACAAGATATAACCATTGATACACAATTAAATCCTAAATAAAAAGATATTAAATCCTAATTAACAAGATTAAATCCTACCCACTTCCTGCAATTTGGAGAGGGTATTGAACATACCTAGGTAGCAGAAACAGACTAGGGATTGCAAAAGCACTTGAGGTGTGGTTACATTGTAGATTTCTTAGGGGTAACTCGAAGTAGAGCTTCCTCCTACCCCACACCTCTCAAATGATGCATCATAGTGCTCAAGGGTGGTGCAATGTGGAGCATTTTCATTGCAGAGTGCTATGTCGTAGTGCCTCTTGGCTACTACATCACAATGCTCAGGGGTTGCTCGATGTGTATAATTTTCAGTGCAGAGTGCTCAGGAGTTGCTTGATGCAGATCTTCCTCTTGCAACGATGCCTCTTCTCTATTGCGTGAGAGTGATTAGGGGCAACTCAATGTCGAGAATTTTCTAAGGAAAGATAGAGAATAGGGACCTTAAACTTCTCAGGACCGTAGGCCACACAGAATGGAAGACTCAAACTTTCACAATGCACCAAAGACAAGTAGAGGGGGGATGGGACAAAATGATAAAATTTTAAGAAAAAAGGGCTTTGAAAAGCACCAAAGACAGATATAGGAAGTGAAAAAGTTGAAAAAACTACGCCATCATCAGTTTCATTAGAATAATATTGATTTTCGATGGTAAAAGCATCTTGATAGCCATCTCCACTGTACGCATTCACCTATTGATTGTCTTCATCGTCTTTGTCGTCATCTGTCATCGGCCAAGTTACAGATTCAAGCTCTTCCTAGTCATCCTCTTCTTCATCTCGGCTTGATTCTTCATTATGTGGTCATGTGATGAACTCCTAGCATGATTTCCCATTGCATGGCTCGGCTCTGGTGTAGAGGATAGATCCCTCGATATGTATGGAAATAAGGAGTGTAAATTGGAAACCCTTGAACTAGCTAGGGTTTTAAAATTTGACGAGGCAGGGAAGACTAGATTTGAATAAAACTGTGAAATGTTATTGCCACCCTTTTTATTGATTTCTTTTAAGTTTTTTGGCCTTCTCACCATGGATTGGGAATTTTTCCTTGCTATTGCAATTTTTTTTTCACTTTCTCATGGAATTTGATAGAGTGGGAATTATTCCCACCAAAGTTTGCAAGTTCCTGCTTTTTGTTACTAGGATTTCCTCGCACTTGGGTTGGGGTGAGTAGAGCCTCTTGATTCCTTGTTGGTCCACTTTTTTAGGGAAAGGGTTTTCATTTACGTGCATGTAATGATTTTAATGGAGGGTGTTATAAGATCAATTTAAGAGAATATCTAAAAAATCAAGAGGGTCATGACATCAATACAATGATCTCCATGGGGTTGAGGGGTAGGGTATGTGTAGTAAAAGTAGTAGTAGATTGTAATTAAGAGTACCACATATTACTTTAGAAAATATTGATTACAAATATGTATATTTTAGGGTGCAAATGTAACAATGTTTTGAAATTATTTTGTAAGACATGAAAATGGTTAAGTTTCACATGCTTTTTAGAGATATGCATCTGTACGTAATGGTGGAGTAAATGAATTATGTTGGGGGGATGAGGTTGAACCCCAATAAAAACAGGAAAGGATATAAATTTAGGAATGTTTGTGGTGTGGGTCAATGAGCATTTGGCTATTTAAATTTCTTTGATATACATTTGTCTTTTGGATTGAAATGTTTTCGATGAACATAAGCAAGTGGTGATTATTTGATTTGAGACATTGCAATGTGGTAGAAGCATCTCAAAAGTTACGAAAGAACCCTTTTGGCTCAACAATCACAACTAATTAGAATTTATTCTATTAAATCTCTTTAGACTTAGACATAGCCCCATATTCAATAAGAAACCCCCTTAAGAAGGAAATTCAATCCATGAAGGGTAAACATGTTACATGGCATAATTGAACACATGTGGGAATAATAACACATTATACTCACATCCACTATATCTACCACCCACCTCCTCCTATAATATTGCCTCTTTCACTTTTGATGACTAATTATGGTATCTTGAGTCTTGTTAGTTCTTTTTGTTTTTTGGCATGTAAGGTCTATAAGACTGTGGGTCTCCCAGTTGGGTATTTTTATTTTTGTTAGTACCATGGTAATAGAATTGGTCAACAAACCTAGTTGGGGTGAGGCCACATTTATTTTGATGCCCTTGTACATACCTTTTGATTAATGAAAATTCTTCAACTCACAAAAAGATAACACACTATACTCACACACAATGCAATAAGAAATTTCCCATCAATGTTACGCACTAGTTTAAATGGCTTTAGTAGCCTTTGATGGATCTAAAAATCATTATTGAATGTATATGATGTTAACTAATTTAACCAACAAAACATGCCTTCGACAATGGTAACTAGACTTAAACTCCATATACTGCATTAAACAATCAAGCAATGCTTTAATAATTATAACCAAACATACAAGTCATTTATCAAGTTAACCAACCTAACACACCTTTAAAAGTGATAACCAAAATGTACATGTTACTAATCAAGTGACCATTGTGTCATGCCTCTAACATGTGAAATTGAGCATAAATTTTGTTGATGGGGTTGACCCATCTAACACATCTCCCGCAATTGTAGTAAAAAATGCATGTTGATTTGATTAATCTCCTAGATAATGTTAATAAAAAATACATGTTAATATCCAACGTAACATGTCACTAATAGTGACAATGGAATATGCGTGTTAATGACTAAGCTAATTGACCTGATATGTTTTTCAGAGAGATGATTAACACATAACTCACTAAGCTGACCAAGTTGACAAACCATTGGTTTTATCATTGAATTGAACATGACTTTAGTAGATACAACTAAATTTACATGATGTTAAAATAGTAAACCATCATGAAATGCCTTTAATAGTAGTAATAAAGTGTGCATGTTCTCGATTGGGAAAACCAAACTAATATACATATGATAATCATAATTCACCATACATGCCTATTGTGATCAAATGTTCAAGTTTTCCCTTGATTCTATACAAAATTAAGTGTGTCATGCAACTCTCAAAGTAACTTTGATACATATAGAAATTAAGTTTGTATTTACTTGTTCAATTTTTGTTAAAGTGTTTCCTCTTTAATGGTCATAGTATTGGATCCAAAGGAAATTAAGGTATGTACACCTGCATAGATTAAATAGTTAAAGCATTGAATTGAGGGCACCCCTTGTTTCACAAACAAGGGGGTCTCATTTGTCAACTTGCTAGCTACCTAGATTATAACTTAATATTAAATACTATTCTTATTTTTTCTATTAATACGAATACTTATAATATTTGATATATTGTTAAGGATATTACCCCTCGACTAACTAGTGAAGTATTTAATATTGGATGAGAGTAAGGTTATAATTTTGGCTACCATGGGTTAAATTTGGTGTTCGTATTATGTCAATGCAAAATTATATTTCACACCTCTCCAGGAATCAATCAAAATCATTTACACATACCAATCAAAGGCATTCAATAGATGGTTAAAGTAGTGGTTGGGAGGAGTTCATTGTCAGATCCATCCAAGGGTTTCCAAACTAGAGAAACAAGGGCATGTGTTTGATTTATGGGCTAACGTTTGAAAGATTGTTATAAGGAGAGGAATTGGTGGGAGTCCTTCTTATGGAAAGGCCCTACACCTCTTCCTTTATTTCTTAAAGTAGGCTTGAAATAAGTGATTATAGATATATGAAACATATAATATCCAAACCACTCACAAAACAACAATATTGACCATTTTCATGAGACATAACATAGTTTGCTTTCAATATTTGTTTCTTTAGAAAAGCCAAAATATCCTACCATGATGCAATACAATGATTCACTAACATTGGGAACCAAAAAAATGACTTGGACCACGGATGTCATGTACGATGACAATCGTCCCTTATAAACTATGATTATTAGCCACTCTGACACCCCTCATTTATGGTCACTCATTGAACATGCTCATGAAATTTGAGATCACTCGACATGGTTAACATGCTTTGGTTAGCAAAATCTAGTATTGTGTGAGGGTCTTGCCTAAAATGTAAGCTTTCTAACACCCTTTACAATGACATTGATTCACGAAAGGCATTTGACATTTCTTCGTAATTTTTCCTTTGTATATGAGAAATAAACTAAATGCTACTTCTCCCTTATCCAAGATAACATTCTTGATTACAAATTGAACAATGTATCATGACATTGGCTTTCTCTCTTCGTGTGAACTTGCTCACCTAGCATCTAGATACCTTGTGAGATAAAACTCAATGCATGTATTATGTTTGGCATTGTGTCAATTATTTATTTTTTATTTCTTAATATTTTGTTAATGGCCTTCCAATGCATGGTTAGTCTTAAATTAAAATTTTGACGTGGAAAATCCCAATTTTGCAATAGTGGAAATTAGAGGCACAATGCATGGACAATGTGTATCTATATTGGTGGACAGTGGGGCAACCCAAAATTTTATTGATTCACTGTTGGTGGAGTGTAGAGGCATTCATAGATTGATATATATCTTGAAAAACATGGACAAGAGAGGATGCCCATGCTTCACCTCAATTGTCTTATTTTTTGGTAGTTCAATATGTTGATGATATGGTTGATGGGAAAAATGTTGAGGATATGGTTGATGGTTCGATATTGAGGTCAAAATCCTTCCTCAACCCTTTAGCTAAAGAGGTATCTCCTCAAGTATCTCCAATAACATCCTATGAAGAGTCATAACATTCAACTTGGAATTATGGCCCACCATGATCATCTAATAATTAATTGAAATAGCACTAGACCCCAATTTATGGATTGGATGGATCATATGGTGGGACTATGCTAGTGGGAACCCTAAATAAATGACTTGAAAACCCCTTGATTCTCTACCTTGATGGCATTCATCTCCCAAATTTCTTGTTGGATACACAAGTCCTAGAAAACATTACAAGGAAGATGAGAGGGACTTGATAAGGACATTAAGTTTTCATAGAACATCATAAAGTGTATCCACATGGATGAACATGGAATGGGAATTAATGTCATAAAGTAGACTAGAGTGTTAGAGAAATAGGGTGCATCAAAATATTTTTGGAGTGTCCCAAAGGGAAATATACAATTCTTGTCTCCTCTAAGATACAATATACATTTATGTGATAATAGTAAACACAAGATTCTTAGAACTAGTGGTATAGTGGTTCGTCATAAATGAAAATGTGGTAAAGAAATCTAAAGCTTTCAACTCACTGGCATAAAATAGATCATGGGGACGAATTAAAATTTCAAGGGACATGTCAAGGATCTCTGGTAAGATTGGGTTAGCAGCCAAAGGCTACCTTCTGAATAATTTAAGGAGAGTAGGGCATATTTAGAGGAGGCCAACTCAAGAAACACTAAGCAAGAATAGGGGGAAAGTATCTAAAAACTACGGTTAGAGTATGCATCAAAATCCCCATCCTTGAATGAAATGGTGGTTTACATAGGGCTTGGGAGAGAATATGGGATGGAGAGTATATTGTCATGGTAAGAAAATAAGAGAAGGATTTTATCTACTTAAGGAATATGGGATGGAGTTATGTCTAAGTTGAGGGAGGCTTTTAGCTTTTTTAACAAGGATGGAGGTGGATGTATCACAACAAAGGAGCTTGGGATAGTAATGCATTATTTGGGTCAAAACCCCAATGTATATTGGAAGTGGTCCGGATATTTTATATTCATTAATCCAGTCCTGAATACAATCAACCACAAAAGTGTAGTTATAATCTGCCTATAAATGCAACATATTAAATACACCATTTTAAATTGAGTTTGGTAATGAGAATCAAAGAAATAGACAAGTCTAGTCATCCATTGTCTCCATATAGAGTAAATAACAAATAGGCCTACTATGTCCTTTATGACACAAATTTTCCCATGCCAAGATGTCGCTAGAAAGATACATTTGTTGGTATTCTTAGGAAGATTTAAATTCCTTTGCAAGGTCCTCCTTGGAAGATATGATCAACGTCTCATCACTAGTTTAAATAACATTATCAACATATAAGAAAATATTAAGAAATTTAACTTCTATCTTGATGTGATGAGGTTTACATCTGCTTCAATTATGGTGAAGCCCAAACGGGTGAGATAACTATCAATATTTGTGTACCAAGCATGAGGAGATTGTTTGAGATCTTAGAATTCTCACTTGAGTCTGCACACATGAGACTCTTGATCAAATGCCTCAAAATTTTTTTGTTACTCTATGTACACCTCCTCCTTAATAACCCTATTTAGAAATGTTGTTTTTACACCCATCTGGTCAAAATTCCACCCCAAATGCATAGCCATACCAAGAATTGATCTAATGGATGATTACCTTGCTACAAGAGAAAATGTTGTTAGGGTCCCACCCTAACCCACTTATTTATGTAATGGGATCACGTCATAGTGAAGGGTCAATAAAGCCCATATTAATAATTGTAAGTGGTTAATTCGTAATTAATGACGGAACCACAGTTAGTTGCAAATGGGTCGTAGTATTAGATAGATGGTATTAATAAAACCCACGATATTGGTCCGTGGTATTGCATGTATGAGTCATATATAAAGGATAGAGACTCCCTGCGAGGAGCATCGTGTCTTATTTTGTAATCGAGCTCTGCTCTATTGGAGGTGGCCCCCTCAAAGAGGCAAGTGAAAATTACTGTCTGAATAATAAAATCATTGCTATTCTGTGTTCTGGGTATCTTTTCTTCACATATTCTGTATTTGGGTATCATTTTGCAGGTTAAGAGCATAACAAGTGGTATTAGAGCGCTTTCCAGGGCCGGTGGGATCTCCATTTCTTAGCAATTTTTTTTTTTGGCTAGAGACGTGTTCCGGTGTCTTTAAACCACGGGATTTGTCGTTGAGCGCATAAACCTGTGGATTTGGGGAGGCATGCACGCAGGAAATACAAGAGGTGGTCACGTCTGTTGGACTCTGTTGTAACCCCTGTGGGTACCCCTTCGAATAGTAGCGCATTAGACAGAACCGTGCACAGACTGTCTTCCACATACCCTCTGGGTATATCAGAAGCCCCCTAGGCTCCCTTGAAACCTCACCATAGATAAACCATTGGCCATCTTGCGGCTACAGTACACTGAGAACAACACTCAGAGAGATTACTCGCCCGTACGATAGGGTAGTCGGGTTGTACGGCTAAGGGTATGGTTGATCCTCCTTAGTTAGAGCCCTGAAACATTGGGCCGAGTACTACTGCCAGACCCTTATGTATATTGCGATCTGTAGTACCTGACACTCCTCAAGACCATAGTTCCCTTTTCTATCAGGGGATAACACATAATCTCTCCAGATCCGCTTGTACAAAGGGCTGCAGCAGCAACAGACGTCAGTCCCGCAGTCTTGAGTTCGCAGATCAGCCATTCCGATCTATTAGATCCATCAGATCCGCAAAAGTAGTCTATTCTGCCACCCAGAGCTATCAGATCCGCCATTCAGATCTCTCAGATCCACCAGATTGGAGTCGTTGTGAAGGGTTCCTATACCGAGGTATAATTTTCGCAGGACTTTTAACCGCATTGACATTTTGAGGATTTGGCGACTGCAGTATTGATAAGGAAGGAGTAAAACTCCATTAGGAGTTTTCAAAAAAAAAAAAAGAGTCCGAGATCTTTCAGGGTGCTTATTGGTGATCTAGCCCATCAGAATCAGGACGATGAGCTGAGCACGGTGGTACCATTCACTTCTTAGTGGAAATTTTTTTAGGCGGTCCCAATTTTAAAAAAATCAGGTTGGTGTATGGTAGAACCTAGAGCTCAAGTGATGGGCAATGAAAGGATGGAAAAACTTGAAGAATCAATGCAAACCCTCCACATTCAGCTTAGCTGACTATGTAGCATGGTCGAGAAAATAATCCCGAAGGGAAAGGAGCAAGCCCACGAGGAGGAGTATAATGGCAATGGACACAATGAGGGTGACTCTCGCCATTCTCCTCATGTCTGGCACACCCACCAACAACCCAGTCAGCGACCTCCCAAGTTGGATATGCATAAATTTGACGGTTCTCACCCATCGGCATGGATAGTAAAAATGGAGCAGTATTTCAAACTGAATCACATCTTAGATGATGACACTCAGCTTATGTTGGGGAGCATGTACTTGGACAATGAAAGGTGGCAATGTTGGGAATGGCATCAACGTTGCACTGGACCTTTTAGGACTTGGACCAAATTCACCAAAGCTCTTCAAGACCGCTTTGACCAGGAATCATATTTTTTGGGTCGTCTTACTAAGCTCCGATAGACTGGTACAGTGGATGAATATATTATAAATTTTGAAGCCTTAGCCTTCCGCACTTGGGGTCTCTCAGATGTGTTCTACATGGAATGTTTTATCAGCGGTCTTAAAGAAGCCATCAAAGCTCAAGTCCTACTGCACCACCCTCCCACATGGACGGATGCTTGCAAGGTAGCTCGTAACGTGGAACGTGCATTAGCAG
Source organism: Pinus tabuliformis (assembly GCA_031772625.1). Classification (NCBI taxonomy): domain Eukaryota; kingdom Viridiplantae; phylum Streptophyta; class Pinopsida; order Pinales; family Pinaceae; genus Pinus; species Pinus tabuliformis. The sequence continues at coordinate 652,595,064 of CM062813.1, read as the reverse complement.
CCCAATACAGTCGGCCAAATTTCTCCGCTAAAGGTCGCCCCCCACAGGCTCACAACACGACTCAAACACTTAAGGTCCAAAAGGTGTCCCCTGCGGAAATGGCCAATAGAAGAAAGCAAGGACTATGTTACTACTGGGATGAAAAATACTCCCCAGGTCATAAATGTAAGGAGCCCAAATTTTTTCAAATTGATGCCACTGACTACAGCTCAACAGAGGAAGATCCACCACTTGAGGAACATTAGCTGCTAGAAGAAGACAACCAAAAGGACAATGTCTCTGACGAACCAGTTATTTCTTTGCATGCTTTGGCAGGGATTTCTTCCCCTCAAACTCTCAAAATCAGAGGTTTTATTAAACATCGCCCAGTAGTAGTCTTGATTGTTAGTGGAAGTACACATAATTTCATCCATCAAAAAGTCACAGAAGCAGTGCATTGTTTTGTACGAGCAGTTTCTAACTTCCAAGTTCAAATTGCGGATGGAGGGACAATGAAATGTGAAGGCCGCTGTGAAAATGTCAAACTTCAAATGGGGGATTATCAGTTGAAAACCCACATTTTTTCCATACACATGGGTGGTTGCAACATTGTCCTTGGCACTGAATGGCCCCGCACTCTTGGGCCAATCACAATGGATTTCCAGGAGTTATATATGAGTTTTAAGCAGAACAACTACACACATACCCTCCATGGACTCCACGCGGGAGCCCCCTCTATCATCAGCTCGCATAGGATGGGAAAACTGTTAAAAAAGGGCAATCATGGAGTTGTAGCTCAATTTAATGCCATCCAGGAAGTCGAAACCAAGCCTCTACCAATTCATCCTGAGATGCAACAGATTTTAAATAACCATCTGCCGGTCTTTGACAAGCCTCATGAGCTTCCACCCTTGAGAGGGGAACCTGATCATATCATCACCTTAGTTCCAGGGGCCCAACCCCCAAATGTTTGCCCATACAGATATCTGTTCACCCAAAAGAATGAAATAGAAGAAATCATCAAGGCACTTTTGGAAGCAGGTGTCATTCGTCCCAACATTAGTCCTTATTCATCCCCAGTGGTCATGGTGCTCAAGAAAGATGGGGAGTGGTGGATGTGTCTCGACTTTAGGGCCCTCAATAAGTTGACAGTAAAAGATAAATTTCCCATCCCGGTGGTTGATGATTTGCTGGATGAACTCAATGGGGCTCAATTATTCACTAAGTTGGATCTTCGCTCAGGCTACCACCAAATTCGCATGAAGGAAGTCGACATTCCCAAGACTGCTTTCAGAACTCATGAAGGCCATTATGAATTCTTGGTCATGCCATTTGGTCTTTGTAATTCCCCCTCTACTTTTCAGAGCCTTATGTACCACATGCTCAAACCATATCTCAGGAAATTTGTCCTTGTCTTCTTCGATGACATCTTCATCTATAGTTGCACTTGGGCCGCACATCTTCAGCATCTATATCTACTCTTGCAACTGCTCCGCAAGCATAAATTATTTGTCAAGATATCCAAGTGTTCATTTGGCATGGCAGAAGTAGAGTATTTGGGCCACATTGTGGGGCGTGATGGTGTCAAGGTGGACCCCAAAAAGATCCAGGCAATGTAGGAATGGCCTCAACCTAAGACCTTGAAGAGCTTGAGAGGATTTTTGGGTCTCACAGGCTATTATCGTAAATTTGTCTGCAACTATGGTCGCATAGCGAAGCCCCTCACCCAACTCCTAAAGAAAAAATCATTCTTCTGGAATGAGGAAGCACAATAGGCCTTTACAGCTCTAAAAAATGCCATGTGTTCCACTCCAGTCTTAGCACTACCTGACTTCACCAAATCTTTTGTCATTGAATGTGATGCTTTGGGTACAGGTATTAGGGCGGTCTTAATGCAGGAAGGGCGATTGTTGGCCTTCACAAGCCAACAACTAAGTGGGAGGAATCTGGGTCAATCTACCTACGAGAAGGAAATGATGGCCATCTTACATGCAGTCGATACCTGGCGACCTTACTTATTGGGGTGACGTTTCCAAATCCGCACAGATCATCACAGTTTTAAATATTTTTTGGAGCAATGCTTATCCTCCCCACAACAAAATAAATGGCTCGCCAAAATTCTGGGATATGATTATGAGATCATTTACAAGAAAGGGAAAGACAATAGTGTAGCAGATGCATTATCTTGCCAATTTGAGGAGGAAAGTACTCTGCTAGCAATTTCCCTCCCCATTCCAGAATGGATTGAAGAGGCTCGCAGGGAATGGTTTTCACACCCCGGGCTCTCCCAACTCATTTCTCAATTGCAGGTAGATCCAAATTCCACCAAGGGCTACTCGTGGTAGGATGATACTCTTCGCTACAAGGACCGAGTCGTAATATCACCAACATCAACCCTCAAAAGTCGCATTTTGGCAGAATTGCACTCATCTCCCATTGCAGGACATTCGAGCTTCCAGAAGACGTATGCTGGCACCAGAAGATCATTTTTTTGGATAGGCATGAGAAAGGACATCCTTAATTTCATAGCAGAATGCGATGTCTGTCAACGCCACAGAGGGGAAACCGTCAACACACCAGGCACATTACAACCATTGCCCATTCCGGCATCAATTTGGATTGAGGTTTCTATGGATTTAATTACACGTCTTCCAAATTCAGGGAACAAGTCAGTCATCATGGTGGTTGTGGACTGACTGTCGAAGTATGCTCATTTCTGCGCCCTACCCCACCCGTTTACACCAACTTTGGTCGCTCAATCTTTCATGGATCAGATCTTCAAATTGCATGGCATGCCCACTTCTATTGTGTCCGACCGCGACCCAATCTTCACCAATAATTTTTGGAAGGAACTCTTCAGGATACAAGGAACTCAGCTAAAACTCAATACTTCCTATCATCCGCAAACAAATGGTCAAACCGAAGCCGTCAACAAATGTCTAGAAACCTACCTTAGGTGTTTCACTTCAGAAAAACAACACCTTTGGGTATAGTGGTTACCTCTGGCTGAATGGTGGTATAACACCAACTATCATGCCACCACCAAAATGACTCCCTATGAATCAGTATATGGTCAACTCCCACCTTCACCTACTTTGTATCTCAAGGGGTGCTCAAAAGTACAAGTAGTGGATCAACTCCTACAACACCGCACAACCATGCTCGCCCATCTTCGAGAGAATCTTCATCAAGCTCACAACTGCATGAAGCAACAAGTAGACCAGCATCGCTCCGAGCGCGAATTTCAAGAAGGGGATCAGGTCTTTTTACGGCTACAACCATATAAGCAAACATCACTCAAAGACAAGGGGTGTCAGAAACTATCTCCCAAATTCTACGGACCATATCAAGTACTTCAACGCATTGGAGAAGTGGCTTACAAGTTGGCCTTGCCACCTACTTCAAAAATCCATCCAGTTTTCCATGTCTCATGCCTCAAGAAAGTGATTGGGATCAATTGCAGAATTCAGACCAGTCTACCTGAATTGGACGAAGAAGGGTCCATCTAGCTTCAACCTCAACAGGTCCTAGACACACAAGACAAGCAACTGCGCGGCCGCATGATTAAGGAAGTCCTCCTCAAATGGAAAGACACCTCTCCGAAAGATGCAACTTGGGTACCAACCACTATTCTTCAATAGTTTCCGTAGCTTCAGCCTTGAGGACAAGGCTAGTCTTAAGGGAGAGGGCATGTTAGGGTCCCACCCTAACCCCCTTATTTATGTAATGGGATCACGTCATAGTCAAGACTCAATAAAGCCCATATTAATAATTGTAAGTGGTTAATCCGCAATTAATGACGGAACCACAGTTAGTTGCAAATGGGCCGTAGTATTATATAGATGGTATTAATAAAACCCTCGGTATTGGTCCATGGTATTGCATGTATGAGTCATATATAAAGGATAGAGACTCCCTGCGAGGAGCATCGTGTCTTATTTTGTAATCGAGCTTTGCTCTATTTGAGGTTGCCCCCTCGAAGAGGCAAGTGAACATTACTATCTTAATAATAAAATCATTGCTATTCTTTGCTCTGGGTATCTTTTCTTCGCATATTCTGTATTTGGGTATCATTTCGCAGGGTAAGAGCATAACAAATGTCTCCTCTAGTTAATTCCCTCAACTTGAGAGTACCCCTTGGCCACAAACCTGGCCTTTTACTTCCCTAAGCTTCTGCTTGTTGCCTGCTTCACCTTAAAGATCCATTTGAAAGCCACTATTGATATATTTGTTGGTCTTGCAACCTTTTCCCAAACACAGTTATTTGCAATGGGTTCATATTCCTCCACCATTGCATCAACCCATACAGGTTTCTCTATTTCTTCCTCAAAATTGGATGGCTCAATCTCTATAAGCTTAGTCATAAGAGCCATGTAGCCAGTGTACATCTCAAGTGACCTCCTTTTCTTACGCAAATTTGAAGGATATCCCACATTCTCCCTTGCATACTACACAAGTCTCTCAACTACCTTAGTTGTTTATCTACCTTCTCTAGAGGTTTTTCTTTAGTGGATTTCTCCACTCTCTACTACACAATTTTTGGTTGCCCTAGAACTTCCTTAGGTTCCTCTTTTAGAGCTAAAATTTCATATTTTGGTGGGATTTAAAGCTCCCTCTCTAGAGAGCACCACATAGGTTTCTCCTCATCAAAATTTACATCCCTTCACACAAATATCTTTATGAGTGATGGAAAGTACACATATTAGTTGTGGGGTGTTTTTGTGTAACCCACAAATACCCTCAATTCCATGGTCGACTAAAGCTTATTCCTTGATTCTTTGGAGACATGGCAATAAAAAAAGGCTCCAAAAATCTTGAAGTGCAACACATCCAGATTTCTTACTGAGAAATACTCCTCTGGTGTAATCATACCAAGAATCTGAAGAAGACTTTGGTTCTACAAGTAGACTATTGTATTGCATGCCTCAACCCACAAATACATAGATATGCCTTGGTCAAGCAACATCACCCTCATTTCTCCCAAACTGATATACATATTTCTCTCAACCACCCCATTCTGATGTGGGTTCTGGGTTGTTGTCAACTCTCGTCGAATGCCTTCTTTCACACATAAATTTTTAAATTCATTCAACACATAGTCACCTCCATTATTTCTCTTGAGAGCCTTCACCTTCTTGTTGGTTTCCTTCTCAACCAGTGCCTTGAATTCTACGAAATTGGATAATCTCTCATCTTTCTTCCACATGAAGAGATCCAACGCTTATGTGAGAATTCATTCATCAAAAGGACAAAATATTTATATCTTTTAGTGGAGGCTATCAAGAAAGTTCAATAGACATTAGAGTGGATCCTTTCTTGGACTACATGCACTTTGTTGTACCAATCATGAAATGCATATTTTATGTACTTCCCCAAGGTACATCCTTTGCATACATATTGCTGCTTAAGTGCTCCTTCAGGGACACTAGTGGCTATTTGTTGTATAATATTCAAGGTGCCATGATGCAAATGGCTAAGTATTATGTGCTAAAGTTCACCTACATCATGGCCCTGCACTTTATCTTCCTTATTTCTTGATGCAACACAATCTTCCACATCTAACTTATATATATTCTTCACACAAACTTCGAACTTCTTCACCTGTATTGTGGCTATGTGTCTCAGGAATGTTTTCCTTTGGTTAAGATCACATCATAACCATGATCTTCCAAAACTGAAACAGAGATGATATTTTTCATTAGGCCTAGAACAAACATGACATCCTTGAGCCTGAGAGGGGAGCCCGACTCCCTTTGAAAGGTGACTGTACCAATACTAGTTATATTGTACCTTCCATCGTCCCCTAGCTTGGTGTGCATATGGAGATCTTTCTCCTCCAGGTCACTGAAAAATATCTACACCCTGTCTTGTGGAACAATGTTCCTGAGTCCAAGTATCACATGCTCCCCATCACTATGTTGGACATGCATGCATTAATGTTAAAGTCAAGGTTGAAATATGAAGCCAAGGCTTCACCCGCTGCTCCTCCTAAGGTCTTCTCTATTGCCTTTTTTTTTGGGAACTTCATGGCATAGTTCCTGTATTCATGATATTGGAAGCATTTAATTTTTGACGAATATTTCTTCTTTCTCCCTTGCTTGGATTCTAGTTTGGTTTGAGATTTCTTCCCTTTTCTCTTCTTCCCCTTTCCAACCAATGCAATTTTTTCTTCATCGTTGCCCTTGGATGAGGTCCCATCTCTAGTATTCTACCTTATTTGCTCCTATACCAAATCGTACCTTAATTGTTCCCAATTAGCTAGTTTCTCCCTCCCATTCACTTAATCTTGATAGCTATGCCAACTCTTAGGAAGGTCCAGAAGTTATATTATTTCCAACTCATCCGTTGAAAGAGTAACGCCAAATCCTACAAGCTCATCATGAACTTGGGTGAACCTCGTTAGATATTGCAAGATAAAGTGATTCGTCTACATCTTGATATTTCAAAGTTTATCCTTGAGCACCAACTTTTTGTGGTCACTACTATTCTAGAACAGATTTGTCACTACCTACCACATTGCATAGCAATTTTCTTTCCCATGGATATTGTTGACAATGCGGTCATGTGCTCCCTCCAATATTACTATCCACACCTTGGCTACAACTTTCTTCCACTGAGCAAGGTTTTGGGCATTATATTCTGCTGGTTTTGTAACATATCTCTTGATGTATTCTAGCAATCCATTGTCACTGAATACCTCCATGTGATCCTTCTAGTCAATTAAATTAGAGTTTCCTTCCAAGGAATACTCTAGCCTCATCCCGTTGAAGGTAATGTTTTCAGTTCTTAAGAGATACCGCTACACTAAACTGTAAATATGAACCTCCTCAGAGGAATTCAAAATTTCTACTCTAATGTGAATCATGCTATGATAATGTAGAAATTATGGTGTAGATTTGTAACTGCTCATGAATTTTTTTCAAAATCATAGGACACAAACATACTCTACTAATATATGGAAGTTGATTGACAATTTAGAACAAAAAATTTGGACATGCAACAAGAAATAAAACACATGCACACAATATTTTTCCTAGGGAAGGAAATATTCCAATAACTCCAATGCCTTCTTGCATCAATCTTATGAATATAGATGCATTACAATTGCTTTACTCAATTGTGCACAAACTGTAAGTGAATAACTTATCTCTCTACTCACTAAGAAGCTCAAACCCAAAATTTTTCAATGTCTGCCTCTGCTTGAGCCCCTATTTCCTTGTGCAATTCCTTTAGAAATTAGGCCCCTATTATTTAGGATTTTTTCCAAAATGGATTGTGCAATTCCTAAGGTTGGTCATGTGATTGCATGCAACACGTGTATGATCAAGACTATTCTACCACTAATGTTACCCTCCCTTGGAATCTCCACCATAGATGGGGAACTCAAATTATTTGCATGATCTAGTTATTTTGGGCTGATTGACTAGTTAACTAGATGAACACTCCATTTGACTAAAGTCCCACTGCACAACTAGCATTCCACTAGTTCCTCCAATAGCTACAACTAGTTTAACTGAAACAACTTGAGATAATTGACTCTAATTGCTACAAATTAGAAATCATGCATGCTTAACTGAAATCTAACTCCTTGAACTCGAGTTTATTGAGTAAAATGGGAGACACAAACCATGTCATACAAGGTAATTGCATCCAAGATGTCTCAGTATGCGGAAATTCAAATTTTCTCAATTTAATCAAGGAAAAATGAAATTGAGAATTTCTTTCTTCACTTTTCAACAATCCTTCAGGTGAATCTAATCCATGTTGCTAATCTAGCACAACAATGTGCTAACAACAACAACCAATGGATATAAGTAGTGTTCAAAATAAATAAAACAGTAAAAAACACATTTTAAAACACAATCAATGGAGACCCCAAAAAGTACTCCAACTATGTTATGACCTATTAATGTTCATCAAAAGTGCCTCCATCGCTCCTCTCATGACACACCCTTCTGATTTTTGCCTCCATCTCTCTACTTCCCAAAGAACCCATCAATACTGTAAAGATGAACCCCTAACCCATTACCTTTTTTACTAGCGCATCATATTGAAAATTTTTCGACAAAACATTTATTTTGTCCAAAAAAAATTGCCTTGAAATTCCCCTTCATATAGTAGTGTCAAATGCAATGACATATAAGTTGTCTCTAATCATATCAACAGATATCCAAGCGACAAAAGAGTAATTAATGTTTGGGAAAAATTGTTGAGGAAAGTTTTCACGTTTCCGAGCCAGCTATCCCTATAAAACGAAGAGCCCAACAAGTCATTGTCTTTATATAAGATAACATGAATGGAAAGTGAAATAATAGCATTGGTATAGGCATGATACAATAGTAGCCCACAAACTGGCAAGCCTAGGGTGCACTATCAGAGTCAATTTTGTGGTTGTTAGATAATATTTTCTTAAGTTGATATGTTTTTGTCTCAATATTTTTTTGTCTTAAATATAAAGTTTTGTATTAAAATAATTGTCTTAAAATAAAGTTTTGTCTTAAAATAACGTTTTGTCTTAAAATATTTCTGTTTCAAACTATTTTCGTCTGAAAATGTTTTTGTCTTAAACTGTTTTTGTCTTAGATATAAATTTTTGTCTTAAATTTAAAGTTTCATCTTAAAATATATTTGTCTTAAGTTGTTTTTGTCTTAAATATAAAATTTTTCCTTAAAGTATTTTTGTCTCAAATTGTTTTTGTCTTAAAAAAATGTCTTAAAAGTTCCCTTGGTGTAGCAGTGTGTGTGTGTGTGTGTGTGTATCTATATCTATATCTATATATATGTATATATGTGTGTGTGTGTGTGTGTGTGTGTGTGTGTGTGTATCTATATCTATATATATGTATATATGTGTGTGTGTGTGTGTGTTATTTTCTCTATATATTTATATAATCAGAAATACCTTATATAAACAATACATATGTTTTGTTTCTTAGGGCACTACTCAAACTTAATAACAAATATTGAAGACATTATGACAAAAGTAGACATTTTCCATGTGGGAATTGAATGCTAGTTTGGAAAGTAACTATCATTCCTCCTAACTATTTAGAATAGATCAAACTCACTTATTGATAATGATTATTATACTTTCTAGATTTTTTTTAATAAATTAGCTAAAATAATAATTTTGTTAACTTTTTAAAATTATAGATAAATAGGTAATTTAATATATAAATTCTCATGTATCACTAAAAAAAATAACATTTGATAATATAATAAAACATTTTATTTCATCTAATTCAACATATAATTTATTATTGGGTTGAGTCTAGAAGTGCTTTACAACTTAATATGGGGGAGATTTTGTGATGTAGAGTTACATTTAAAAATAAAAAATAATAAATACATTAATAAATTATGAAAATATCAATAACAAAAAAAATCAATGTGCCCCATAAATAAAGTACATCGATTTCCATCCTAATTTTCACCAAACATTATATAGAAAAAAAAAGTAATTGAATATAAAATGGTTTAAATTTAATTTTTAGTATGAGGGAGATATGTAATCCGTTCAATACTTAATATAGAGTGTACTAATGACATGTGAAAATAATATTCTTTAAAATATTCTTTATCATCGGTTGTATTTATGTGGATCAAAGTTTTGAGGATGTTGAAATCAAATCACTATTGAGAGGGGGTGGGGATGAATTAGTAGTTATAGTTTTTATTATTATTTAGAAAAAAAATAGGAATATACATCATTAACACAAAATCATGCACAATGAGACAAAAGGATGTCTAGTAGAAAAACCCTTTGACCTGCCCGTATTTTTCTTGTTTCTATGCTTAAATGCTATTAATAAATCGATCATCTATTTACGATGTTTTAGTGGGACACTACCATCAAGGAGCCACTAGTTCTTCTACAATTGAGCTAGCCACCAATGTGCAACATCAGAGGAAAATTTCATATTTCTTGATTATAAGGGACATTGAATGGCTCCTAGATATGCACAATGTGTGTTTACTACTTGGGAGAGGCCTTGGACTCCGCAATGCATAGTTACAAGGGGAAGAGGGGCCTCAATGCTAATTGTGACTATAGAATGCATAGATGGGGACTTGCTGATTGCACCGTGAAAAGTTGCGGATGGCAAGGGGTAGTCACTACTGGAAGAAATTATGTTGTAATGCACATTTGAGGAAGGGAGAACACCTTGGGGATTTCACAGTTTTCTCTAGTAGAAGGGTAGACTTGGGATATAAAAACGAAAGAGAGTAAGTATGTGGATTGACCCAAGATTCATACAAACAAGTCACTTGCATCGCGCAAGCAAGATAATGAAATGAAAACGTCATGAATTCATAAATACACCTATTAGCAATAATCAATAATAAGAAAAAGACAAGGAATTGTTAGGACTCCATATTGTCTACTTTTGACCTTGAATTTTGTTATTATATTACCCTCTTTAGCCCATAAGTTGAAAGCCTTGATAACATTTTGACCTGATTATTCTAAAGGTATGAAGTAACTCTCCTCATTACTATAAGTTTAATTATTCAACACATATGCATGTTATCTTTATAATTAATCCTTGGAAGTTGACTAAGTTGTTTAAAGACCGCAACATTATAATTCATAGTTGCTGCAACACCAGAAATAGCAACTATGTAGCTCCTGCCATACCAGAAACAACAACTGACTAAACCAGGTAAATCCTCATTTTGCAAATGGCCGTGATATCTGGAACAACAATTGGCCAGCAGGAGCGGTAACCGTCGGAAGCTGCCAGAACAATACGTTGCAGATGTTGATATAGCATGATCAACCGCTGTCCAATATTGACAAAACACAATTGCAGATATTGGAACACCAAGAGCAGCACGAGAGCTTTATGGGAACAGCTAAGATTCACCAGATCAGCAACAATGGTGGAACAGCCAAGGATTGTACGAGGATCTCAAAGGGACGGTTGAAATATGTCAGTTGTGCAACAACAAAAGGATCCGATATGATAAAATCACATACTCTTGTAACATCATTTCTTATTTTTGTACAAAAAGGTCAATTAAACGGGTAACGACAATCTATTGTAATAGATCATGTCTCCTCTATAAAGAGGAGACACCTACAGTAAGGAAGGGGGACTGAGGGTACTATATTACAGATCAAGTGTAAACCTTTACTGTAACTTGACATTTTGGCAGATGAATAAAGCATTGTCCTGAACATTTTTACTTAGTATCTGTGTCCTGGGGAATCTTGTGAGAGGGACAGGGCCCACCTTCTTCACAAGATTCACCCATTCTTTTCTGTTGAGTGTGTGTGTGACTTTTGTGTGGCATTGCTTCTGATATTTCCCTTTTGCTGATACTCTGTTTTCTTAATCAATTGGCGTTGTAAAAGAGTGTGTCACCGATGATTAGAGATTGCAGTGTGCATTGGCAAATTGATCACAGGGGCAGGTGCTGAACATCCTTACTCTGAGGATAGGGTCTTGATCTTCTGTTACAAGACAACCATCATTTCTTTCAGCAGATTTGTTACCTTTAGTTCATTATTTTTATTTCATTTCTGCAATAGCTCATAACTACTGTAACACAGAGTAAGGGTTTGATAAAAATTTAGTTATACTACAGCTTTTAATACTCTTAGAAGTAAGTGCATACAGTACGAGGTCACCTTTGAGACAAAAGGACTTTCCCGGGTTGACAATTTAATGTGTTACTCGACTGTTTAATAAATAAACCATTCGAGTAGCCAACATTTTGGCGCCGTTGCTGGGGAAGGCGACTGAAAATTTTAAAGGTATTAACATATTTTTCTTTTCTTTGTAGAAAAGGCAGGATGCATGAGAGGACGTAAGAAGGTTAACCATTCAGGTGGAAAAGGCAAAGGAGGAGGAAGAAAAACTTTTATTGACGATATTATTTCAAAAGCTGAGACATCCCAGAGGCTAAGCTCTCAGAGGCCACAGATCCAATACTCTTCTCAGACAGATTTTCAGACAGAGGAAGTAGTAGGGCCAGAGAGGGTTCTAGAACCATCAAAATACACTGAGGAACCAGAGGAAGAAGACGAACGACCAATAGAGGAAGTTAAGGTGGAGGAACCAGTACAGGATATTGAGATCCCAACAGAAAACTCCGAAGACCGAGCAAGCGCATTAGGGAAACAACCAATGGAGGATAACAATGAAGGACTGTTTGGTGGAGGACGCAAAATAGAGGGAAGGGGAGAAAATTCTCTCTCTACCCTGGAATTCCCCATTGGAGACCTCCCCAGAGGGGCAACTCCTATGAAGAATATCCCTCTTTCAGCATTACCCAACTTCCACGGGTTATCCACAGAAGACCCTGATGAATTTCTCTTTGAATTCGATATACTGTGTAGAAGCTATGACTATATTAATTCTTCTTAGAAATTAAAATTGTTTCCAGGTACATTAAAAGGGAATGCATTAAGATGGTTCATGAGCCTGGGAGCTCATGTGATTACAACATGGGATCAGACGAAGGAAATTTTTTTGGCTAAATACCAAGACTATTGTCGAACAAGAGAAAGAAAGGAGGAGCTATTCAAGATGACTCAGAAAGAGGATGAAAGTTTAGAAGACTTCGTGGAAAGATTACAATATAATTTACAGCGATCTGATCATCCTGAGATGAGTAAGGATATTCTTAAATCAATACTGCTAAGAGGGGTACGAGATGATTGTTTAGATATGTTAAACATGCTTCGGAAAGGAGACATATCTAAGGAATCCTATGATGAGATTATTGATCTCTGTAAAAGATGTTCAAGAGGAGCAGCAAGCAGACCAAGGAGCAAGGACAGTACATATTCAAGAGTCCAGAAATCAGCAAGTGGAGGAGCAACACGGGCTGAAATAGGTAACTTACTTGAAGAATTCAAAACTAAAATGTTAAGCTCTTTTGCTTCACAAATTGATACTTTGCAGGTTAAAAAGAAGCAGGCAGAAGCAGAAGTCGCTCTTGCTATTTTCTGCTCTAAATGCAGGGAGAAACACCCACTAAGGTAATGCCTCCTGGACAAGGTACCAATTTGCACTATCTATGAAAAGGACCATGAGACCCAACAATGCCCTTCTCTGCCAGGAATAAAAGCAGCACTGTAGCCAACCCAAGAGGAAGCTGAAGCAGTGTACCTCCTCACATAGAGAAGACAATGGCAACCACGAGGACAAGGTATGAATTCTAACATGCCATTTAATCGTTGGATTAATCATCTTCCTTTTCAAGCAAATTATCCAAACTTCAATAAAATGCAGTACCCAACCTTCAATCAGATGAATTTCCCACCCATGCAGCAACCGAATCCTCCTTTTGTTGATCCCACAATATGGAATCCCTGGGCTTTTCAGCAACCCTATCAATGGAACCCAAGTTGGGCAGCTCCACAAATCCCATTTCAAAACCAATTACCTCAATATCAGCAAACTCTATCCTTACCATCAAATGCCCCACCTAATAATCAGCCAATAAGACCTCAGCTGCTTGTACGACCTAACCCCAACCCAAATAATAATAAAGCTCTGGAAGTAATCGATGTTCAAAACCAACTAGTTTCCCCTCTGCAATGCAATGATATTCATTTACGCTCAAGAAGAGTATTGGAACCTATTATTGATGACATCACTTCTGATTCAGATAAAGAAGAAATTAGAAAAGAAAAATCACCTAATGCTGAAACAGTTGGATCATCCTCTAAAAAGGACACCGAAACAGTTCAAACATCTTCCAAAAAGACTGCTGAAACAGCAGAGCCACCATTCCCTAAACGTTTGGCCCTTACCAAAACCCTTGAGCCACCTGCTTTTAATTTGTTAGGAGAACTACAAAATTTGTACGTTAAAATTCCACTTTTACAAGCATTAAGAGATGTACCGATTTATGCTAGAACTGTTAAAGATATTTGTATTAAGAACCCTGGAAGAAAAGCTAAAGACCCCCTCACAGTTCATGTGATGGGTGATCTAGCTGCTCTCATGTCAGAAAAAAATCCCCCCGTAAAATATGGTGACCCTGGTCACCCTACACTGACAGTCCAGGTTGGTAAAACCTTTGTTTCCAGAGTTCTGGTAGATCTCGGTGCTGCAATAAACATCATGACACTTGAAACAACACAATTATTGTAGCTAAAAATTTTTATTAGGGAAACCCCAACCATTCTAGAATTGGCTAACCGCTCCACAATTAAACCAGAAGGGGTCATTGAAGACCTGATAATTTCAGTAGAATCTTGGAACTACCCAGCTGATTTTGTTGTACTACAGACCAAAAATAAGTTGGGGGGTCATCCATTGATTTTAGGAAGGCCTTGGCTGGCTACGGCAGATGCCTTCATTAGCTGTAGGTCAGGATCAATGACAATCTCTAATGGATCTGAAACCAAGTAGCTTACTTTGTACCCTCATGCCACCCCTATGATTAACAATGACAATTCAGTATGGTTAGATTATGAGGATGATGAAATTCAACCCATTTTGATTGTCAGACAAGCCCTAACTTTTAAAAATTCAACCGAGGATGAATTAAGTAGTAGTTTTATTTCTGAACCTTATTCGGTTAACTCTGAATTACATGACCACTTGACTGCAAACTTGGAATCTGAATCACAGCAGAATCTTAGAACTGAAAACTTGTCTTACACAGTAGCTGACACTCCCTCCAAAAGTATAGCTGTCGAAATTGAGCCTGGCAAAACATTAAATATAAACCCTAAACTAACAGATGCTGAAACACAACAGTTAATAAAGTTACTCCACGAAAATAAGCAAGCATTTGCATGGGATTACACAGATATGAAGGGAATTTCTTTTGAATTATGTACTCACCGAATTTATATTAAAGAAGGATCCCACCCAGTCTGCCAACCCCAACGACGAATGAATCCCAATCAAAGGGAAATTGTGAAAGGGGAACTTCAAAAACTGTTGAATGCATGATTCATATATCCTATATCTAATAGCGAATGGGTTTCACGATTAGTGATAGTACCTAAGAAAAATGGAAAATGGAGAGTATGTGTGGACTATAGAGCTCTGAATAAGGCCACTCAGAAAGATCATTTTCCCTTACCATTTATTGATCAGGTACTAGATAATTTGGCAGGCAAGAAATTCTTTTCCTTTTTGGATGGGTTTAGTGGTTATAATCAGATCAAGAATGCACCCCAAGATCAAGATAAGACCACTTTTACTATCCCCTGGGGAACTTTTGGCTATAAAGTTCTCCCATTTAGACTATGTAATGCCCCAACAACATTTCAAAGGGCAGTGATAGGAATTTTCTCTGATATGCTTAATGATTCCTTAGAAATATTTATGGATGACTTTACTCCTTATGGTGTGACTTTTTAAGATGCCTTACAAAATCTTGAAAAAGTACTTAAAAGGTGTATAGAAGAACATCTTGCATTAAGTACTGAAAAATGTCATATGATGATGAATCAAGGTATTGTTTTAGGACACTTCATTTCATTCCTAGGAATTCAAGTTGATCCAGCTAAGGTACAAGTAATTCAGACTTTGCCTATCCCAAAAACACAAACTGATGTAAGAAGTTTTTTAGGACATGCTGGATATTATATAAGATTTATCAAAGATTTTTCTAAAATAGCTTCTCCCTTGTTTGTGTTACTTATGAAAAATGTTGAATTTAAGTGGACTGATGATTGTCAAAAAGCATTTAATGAACTCAAACATCAATTGTCAACAACTCCCATTTTAAGAGGACCTGATTGGGCACTCCCCTTTCATATATCCTCTGATGCTTCAGATTCTGCAATAGGAACTGTCTTGGGTCAAGAAGAAAACAATCTTCCCTATGCAATCTATTTCATTAGTAAAAATATGACCCCTGCTGAACTTAACTATACAGTCACCGAGAAAGAATTTTTAGCATTCATTTATGCTATTAACAAGTTTCGACATTACATTACCGGCTATACTACTTTTGTGCACACTGATCACTCAGCCATTAAATATTTAATGAACAAATCAGTTACAAATGCTCGAGTTACCAGATGGTTATTATTATTACAAGAATTTGATATCACAATTGTATATCGGCCAGGTAAAGAAAATGTAGTTGCTGATTTTCTTTCTCGATTAAAGACTGATGAAAACATTCCAACAGATGATTCTTTTCCTGATGAATATTTATTTGTAGTATCTACTCACTCACCTTGGTATGCAGACATTGCCAATTATTTAGTTGCAGGAAAACTACCATCACATCTATCGCACAGAGAGAAAAGGAAGATCGTTCAGCAAAGTGCTAGGTACAGCTGGATAAGTGGGTGTCTTTTTCATACAGGACTTGATCAGGAAATTCGAGGATGCATCAGAGAAGATGAAATTTATGATATACTAAAGCCTTGCCACAATGGCCCTTGTGGGGGGCATTTTGCAGACAAAATAACAGCACATAAAGTTCTCAGAATGGGTTACTATTGGCCCTCACTTTTCAAGGATGCAAGGAAATATGTCAAGGCTTGTGATAGTTGTCAGAGAATGGGCAAGCCTAATCATAGGGATGGAATGCCTCTTAATCCCTAGGTAATACTTAAACCTTTTGAAAGATGGGCGCTAGATTTTATAGGTCCCACCAATCCTCCATCCAATCAAAGAGTTTATATATTGGTTTGCACAGACTATATGACTAAGTGGGTAGATGCCAAGACACTTATCAAAGCTAATGAAGAATCTGTGTTAAACATTTTATTTGAAGAAATCTTTGTTAGGTTTGGTTTGCCTAGGGAGCTAGTCACAGATGGAGGACCTCCTTTTAATTCTCATGGCTTCAAAGGTATGCTCCAGAAATATCACATTAAACATAAGATGACTACACCTTATCACCCCCAAGCAAATGGACAAGTAGAGAGTAAAAACAAAGTCATAGAAGCAATTTTAACAAAGACAGTCAAAGAGAATAGGAGGGATTGGTTTCAAAGGTTGCCTGAGGTATTATGGGCTTACAGAACCACTTGGAGAAACACTACCGATTTTTCACCCTATGAATTGGTCTATGGTAAAAATGCTATTTTTCCTGTGGAATTTGAGATTAAAACCTTAAGAACTACTTTAGTTGTTAACCTCGATTTGACAGATGTACAAACAGCCAGGTTGCAGCAGCTTCAGGAATTGGATGAAAAAAGATTGGATGTCATCCATCAGACAACCATGATACAACAACAAAGAACTAGGTGGCATGACAAAATTATTAAGCAGAAGCAGTTCCAAAAAGGTAACTAGGCCTTACTGTACGACTCCCGTTTTGAAAACTTTCAAGGGAAATTAAGAACAAGGTGGCTGGGACCTTATGAAGTAGATGCTGTTTTTCCAAATGGAACAGTCAGACTCCTAACGATTGATGATAGCAGAACACCATTATTAGTGAATGGATATCGACTCCGTCTGTATCAACGACCTATTTCTAAGGAAGATTTCAAAGCCACTTGCATGACAGAGATACATTATGCATTTTTGGGGGAGTCTGCTATCCCTAAATGCACTTAATTTCCTGTTTATATATTTATTTTTAGATTAGATTCTTTTTCAAATTAATAATCCCTGTAAAGTGTTGCCATGTTACAATTAATCATCTTGCAGATTTTAGTTTCGAAGGATCGCTGAGAACGAAAATTCCAAAAAAATCACTTTGCAGCCTGGGAACATCTTTCAGATCGTAAATCCTTTCTCTTCCATTTCCCTATTTCTGCAACACCACTTCCTGTCGCGACATCATTTTTCCGTTGCCGCAACACCACTTCCCATTGCGACATCATTTTTCTGTTGCTGCAACACCACTTTCCATTTCCCCGTTGCTACAACACCACTTTCCGTTGCACCACCATTCCCCGTTGCCAAAACACTATATTCTAGTGTTTAACACCAATCCTTTTCATTATTTTTTTTATCAACCTCCTTATATATGTTCCCAAAAAATGAACCACTATTCTAATGGAACACATCATTCATCATCAAAGGAACCAGTCATGCACCCCGATAACTACATTTCCCCATTACCACTTCCTGCAAATAATAAAGACCGCCCGTATTTTTATAAGCTCAGATCCTTTTTAATTATTATTGGTCCAGCAAAAGACAAGATAAGACTTTGGGACACAAACAACTGAGGGAAATATAAAGGTACGCATGTTTAAGTGTGGGCATTAAATTATAGTTAATGTGGAGATGTTGATATGACTACCGAAATCATTGTACTACCAATCATATCATTCGGCTATAGATTTGGGGGGATTAGCAAAATATTGTTATGATAACAAAACACGTCAACCACCACCACTCCTAATTCTCCTGGTACTATCTAACTCACCTCGACTGTACTGTACTGCGTCATATCCTCATTTGCAACAGTTTACTTTGTCTCGATCTCGACTACTCGGCTTTGTACTGTGTTTGTGTCTGAACTAGCAAATATGGGAGGAAATCTAATTACGTATGAACCTGGTTCAACAGCATTGCTGGAAGTCTACCCGGAAGCCTATCAGATTTTTCTTCAAGCAGGATGGGTAGAATATTCAGAAGACTGCCGGAATTCAACTCGCAGCAAGTTCTAGAGTTTGCATGCAACTTGAGAGAAGGATTTTCCATCATCCAGGGAGTGAAAATTCCAGTGACAGAGGAAGCTATAGCCCAAGTCTTCGGGTTACCGACCAATGGTATGCACTAGTTTAGTAGAAAACATCTTATCTTGAATGCACAGCAAGACTTTTTCCTACCAGGCAAACATGTTGAAGCCAAAGGCAGAGGGGTCGCACTTCGGTCATTGCCACCACCATGGCCAAAGATCGCGGAGTTTGTTAAGCAGTATTTGGCATGCGAAGGTTGTTACTAGGTAATTTACCAACACGACTTCATTTTGTTGAATCATTTGAGGCATGGTCAGTTAGTAAATATGCCCTATTATCTATTGGGTTGTCTAAAAAATATGTCACGTTATACTATAAATGCAAAGCATCAGCTCCTGTCCTTGAAACACCATCGCTTAGCCCAACTTTTGATAAATAGAGGCTTTGCTCTAAACCACCCAAATCCCCTCGTTAATCCTCCAGAGCAAATACCCCAGCAAACTCCCCAACCTCCAGAGCAAATACCCCAGGAAATTCCCCAACCTCTAGAGAAAATATCCCAAGAAATTTCCAAACAAGCGGCTGAAAATCAACAATCAGCAGCAGAAACACCCCTGCAGAGGACCCCATCCCCCAATGAAGCTCAACCATCCACCCCTGTACTCCATATCTCCACTGATGATTCCGATGATAATAAACCCATCATCTTTCGTAAGAGGAAAAAACAGCAGGAAATTGTAACCCCACCAAAAAGAAGAAGAACCAGGGCTTCACTTAAAGAGGTTGCTATTGCCGATAGAACTTCTATTTTAAAAGAAAGGAGTGGGAAGAGAAAAATCACTGAATTTCCTATCTCCTTACCAAGGTGACGAACAGGATCGTTGGTGGCAACTGAAACCATTACCCCTAGTTCTCCACCCATCATCCTGAAATCCTGCATCCTAACAAGTCCTGAGCATTCATCTCCCTCACCCTTTGCGGCTGAAATGCAGAGCATTGACAGTTTTGTGACATTATTTTCCTCAAAAGATGCAGCTGCTACACAAGAAGCAGCTGCCGAAAAATCCAAAATAGACACCCAAGATGATATTGGGCAAGTGGCTACCACACAAGAACCAGCCACTGACCCGACAGGTGATACACAAGAACCACCTGTTGGGGAACAAGAAGATAATAACCTGAAGGTGGCTGCCACACAAGAACCAGCCACTGACCCAACAGGTGATACACAAGAACCACCTGTTGGGGAACAAATAGACAATGACCTGCATGTGGCTGATACATAAGAACCAGCCACTAACCCAACAGGTGATACACAAGAACCACCTGTTGGGGGCACCAATGATCAGATTGATGATGAACAACAACCTCCGCCTCCACTTGAATCTGCAGATACACAAGCCCCGCCCACTTTAGCTTCCCTGCAAGAGGAAATTGAGTTTTGAAAGTCTCAAATTAAGGATTATCAGCAGGAGATAATAATGGTTAAGGAATCTTATCAAAATGAATTCAATCTGCACACCTTAGCACGGGTAGCCTCTGCAGCCGAAAAGAGCCAATACAATGAATATATGTGCAGTGAGTGTGGTGAGCTTTACACTCAGGCGGGATATAAGATAGTCGAAGTTCCGATGACTGGAACTAGCTCACAAACTCCCCCTGTTACAGTTAAAACAGAAAAACCTGCTGCTACACAAGAGCCAGTAGGTCCTCTAAGAATGGAAAAACAAGAAACAGAACAACCTGCTATTACACAAGAACCAGCAGGACCCTCAAGAATTGTAGAGGAGGATATAAAACCACCCCAGCCTACCCAAACCATTACAGAACAGAAGTCCTTTACTGATGCATTTACATAGACTGAATCACCCAGCGTCAGCAATGCTCATACTGAGACCTTTAGTTTTCAAGAACTAAAGGAAACATGGAGAACAGAATATGAGATTTCAAAAGGGAAAGCATTCCAACCGCAAAAGTCAACCTGGTTCAGCTATGCATACAAAAATTGGGATGCACTTGAACAGTTCGGAGCTCAACGCAAAGAAAACAGGAGATTAAAAGAAAGGCTCTCCAATATCTTTGACTTGGTCCAGAGGGTATTGGCTACAAGAAAACCCTCTTTCAACTATGCAACATTTTTAAGAGAACGCTTAGCGTTCTTACAAATAAAGGCAATCAAAGATGGAAGACCTCATCAAGTTGCTAGACCTGATCAATTTATTGAAACATTCACAGAAGCACCATATAATGATCAAAATTTGCTCTGTGAACTCTATCTTCACAATGAGGCTATGCCTGAGGATAGAGTGATGAATATATTTCCCATCACTGGTGATACCCAAATAATGGCTTTCATCTCTTTCCTTACCAACCAACTCACCTGTAAAGATTCTTTTATGTCTGCAACACATATGAACAGAATTGCCTCCTCTGGATTCGAAGTGAACCACGGAATGCAACACTATTTATTGCACAACATCAACAGAATCTGACTAAACCCATCATGCTTGATCATATGAGGCAACTACAAACAACAATCTTACAGGACTACTAGCATTATGTGAAAACAAAGGGAGATCTGGCCATCAAAGCAAACAATTTATTTTGGGAGCATTGTCCAAAAGAGAGATAGGAGTATCATCCTTACAATCCCCTCAATCTTCTAGTAGCAATGTCACGAATACCCCATTATGTCAGATGTATGGAACAGTGTGCTGAAAAGTGGATTGGGTACTGTTTTCATTTTCCGCTCTTGTGGATACTTGGTCAGCAATACAAGGCTCATTACAAACTGACCAAAAAGGAGGAGGTGGTAGTATGGCAGCAAATACAGAATGTCTGTGGGTTCAGAAATAAGATGGAAACACCTTCTTTAGCTACTGTATCAGCCACTTACACTCTTCATCCCAGTATTCCGACTCTGATTCAGAATAAACATTGCATGAGGACATGCAACAATTTCAGCTGGGGGGGATGTTAGGACTCCATATTGTCTACTTTTGACATTGTATTTTGTTATTATATTACCCTCTTTAGCCCATAAGTTGAAAGCCTTGATAACATTTTGACCTGATTATTCTAAAGGTATTAAGTAACTCTCCTCATTACTATAAGTTTAATTATTTAACACATATGCATGTCATCTTTATAATTAATCCTTGGAAGTTGACTAAGTTGTTTAAAGACTGCAGCATTATAATTCATAGTCGCTGCAACACTAGAAATAGCAACTGCGTAGCTACTGCCATACCAGAAACAACAACTGAGTAAACCAAGTAAATCCTCATTTTGCAAATGGTCGTGATATCTGGAACAACAATTGGCCAGCACGAGCGGTAACCGTCTGAAGCGGCCAGAACAATACGTTGCAGATGTTGATATAGCATGATCAGCTGCTGTCTAAAATTGACAAAACACAGTTGCAGATATTGGAGCACCAGGAGCAGCACGAGAGCTTTACGGGAACAGTTAAGATTCACCAGATCAGCAACAATGGTGGAACAACCAAGGATTGTACAAGGATCTCAAAGGGACGGTCGAAATCTGTCAGCTGTGCAACATCAAAAGGATCCGATATGATAAAATCACATACTGTTGTAACAACATTTCTTATTTTTGTACAAAAAGGTCAATTAAATGGGTAACGACAATCTATTGTAAGAGATGTCTCCTCTATAAAGAGGAGACATCTACAGTAAGGAAGGGGGAACGAGGGTACTGTATTACAGATCAAGTGTAAACCTTTACTGTAACTTGACATTTTGGCAGATGAATAAAGTATTGTCCTGAACATTTTTACTTAGTATCTGTGTCCTGGGGAATCTTGTGAGAGGGACAGGGCCCACCTTCTTCACAAGATTCACCCATTTATTTTATGTTGAATGTGTGTGTGAGTTTTGTGTGGCATTGCTTCTGATATTTCCCTTTTGCTGATACTTTGTTTTCTTAATCAATTGGCGCTGTACAAGAGTGTGTCACCGGTAATTAGAGATTGCAGTGTGCATTGGAAAATTGATGACAGGGGCAGGTGCTAAACATCCTTACTCTAAGGATAGGGTCCTGATCTTCTGTTACAAGACAGCCATCATTTCTTTTAGCATATTTGTTACCTTTAGTTCATTATTTTCATTTCATTTCTACAATAGCTCATAACTACTGTAACACAGAGTAACGGTTTGATAAAAAATTAGTTATACTACAGCTTTTAATACTTTTAGAATTAAGTGCATACAGTACGAGGTCACCTTTGAGATAAAAGGACTTTCTCGGGTTGACAATTTTAATGTGGTACTCGACTGTTTAATAAATAAACCATTCGAGTAGCCAACAGGGATGTGATGCAACTCTTGAAAATAAGTTAAAATGTCTAAAATGACACTTGTATAAGCTATTAATATTAGAAATGACAATTTTTATAATAAAAGAAGGGAAAATTGACACTTTCAAAAGCAAAAACAACATAAGAAAAATCAACAAAAAGGGACAATTGAGAAACTTGGCTGGAAAAATAGTGTAAATTGAATCCAAAGCACCTTTTGCTCAGGAGAATGAGAAGAGATCTAAATGAAATGTGAGAATGAGCATTAGGATAGCTTTCTTATATAGATAACAACCCATGAGATTAGGGATAGTGTTTTGAATGTGAATGCCTAAAATCAAGGAGACACTCCTAATTAACTAGACAATTTGAGAAGCTCAAATTAGAAACACCTGCTACACTCTTGTGTGGAAGAGCATACTCCCTATTTTCTAGGAATGTATACTTGGTTAACTCTGGGAATTGTGGAATTCACTGGTTGAAGGAGATGCATAGTTCACTAAGAGAAGGATTTGCGCAATTTTCTTTCTTACTAGATGGTGTACTTTACTACCACATAGGGTTACATAATTTTCTCTGACAACTCATTGCGTAGTTTCCTAATACAAGGGATTGTGCAACTCACCCCAATAACGAGTTGCAAAGTTCATTGTGACAATGGATTGTACAATTCCTCAAATAAAAGCATGTAGTTAATTCCATTATGGTTATACTTAGTTTTTTCATAAAGGGTACTACGTTGTCTATCTTTAGAAGCTAAGTCACTATTGTCGACAAGGACTGGCTATGACCAAGGATTGCCCAGTAGATGTTAGAAGGAAAGCACAGTTAAGATAACACAATATTAATATGAGAAAATGAGTCATTATAAAACTCAGTAAAACAAGAAGAATGCTTGAGACAAGTTGAAATGATAGTTGTTGTGGTTGAAGGGAGGCTTGAAATTCAAAGTATGGGTAAAATTTTTTAGGGGGTTTGTAGTAGCTACAATAGACATTTGCATTAATAAAGGTAGGCACATGTCATACAAAGTGTCACATATTATATATATTCTCTCTAGGTCTATGTTAATTTCAACAAGAACCTTGGCATGCTACACCATGTAGAAGCAGAGGGAGGATGAATGGAACTTTGACATTTGATCAACTATAGAAACCTATGGTGATTGGAGGTTCCATTTTCTTGGTAGAAATTGTCATCACATGTCGTTTTCTGTGCCACCTCTACACTATTAAAAAAATTCATATGACTATTTTGCAATCCTCCTATGTTTGCATGCTATTTTTGCTCGTGTTTTTTTTGTTTTCTTCCCGGAATTTTTTTCTCTAATCTAAGAAAATGCTCTCTTCTCCTCTTTGTCCATATCTATTATTTTTTTCCCTCTCCCTATCCCCCTTCTACAACCATGAATTTTTCCATGAAGTCTCTCTGCACTACATACGAAGGTGTTGTGCATTTAATTTTATCCTTTTCCTATCCTGTGCAGATTCCAAGCAAGTATGGGTTATGTACCTTCTTTCTAAAACCCATAATTTCACATTATCAACCCCATTTAAAACAACACACTCATTCATTTAAAACTCAACAACCAACCTTCAATGGTTGTCCCAAAAACAATCCAGTCTTCTTACAAAAATTAAGTTGAACTTCCAAAGAAATTGACTTGCCTTAGTCCCTTCATATCTGTGGTCACATCCATCGTCATTTGAATTTAATTTTTAATATTATCAAACAAATAAAAATAAAAATAAAATAGTATGTTTTAAAAATCAAAAGAGAATTTGAAAGCCTGAAGTAGTGATTTGACTTATACTATTGGTGGCATTCAAATGCAATATAAGGTGGGCCTGACCCATGTGCTAAAACGCGAGAGGTATTATGAAATATAAAAAAAATGATGGCTTAGGAGGCAGGCAAAGTGCTATGTAGGGGAACAATGAGCACGCATTATAACTCAGGCTCAACACCCACAGTTGACCATGATGTCAATATGGTTGACTAAGATCTACCGCTTGTGATCGCTACACGGGTTCAAGCCTGATGAACCTCCCGTACACTCGCTACCCCCACAGCAGGCCACCCACACTGTTTCACTCCACCTCATCTCTTCCATGTCATTCGCCACTCTCATTTATTACTTTCCACCTCACCACCATACCCCGTCACCTCATCTTCCACTCCATTAATATGTTACATTAATTACAGGGTTTCCATCCATTTTGATTACCATATATATAAAACAAAAGTAAAATACCTGTTACATTAGTCTTTTGCTTTTAGTACTGAGCAACCTTGCTTCCAGTTCAACATTCTAAGTCAACATCTGCCACCAGCAACTATCATCAACAACTTCCACAAGAAATTGTCATCTACAGACACCAAGGCCAAACAAGTAAGTTCTTCCTCAGTCATCCATACCCCATTAATGGATGTTGAATGTCATATCTATGGTACCCTTTTCACAATTAAGCACCTTTGACTATATCAAGAAGTCATTCTGAATCATAAAAAGTCCCCTATATTCATCGAAATGGTTAGGTAAGGTGTTTTAGCACCTTTTGTTCCAAGGACTCATTTGTTCCCTGAATTCATTCAATGGTTAGCCTCAGTAGTGTACCCCAGGAAGTGTTTTGTAATGAATCAGTCAGGGGAGAGTGTTTTCCAAGTAACCTCTAAATTAATTCACCAAGCTTTGAATTACCCTATATCAGGAACTTACACCACCTTTATTGAAGAGTATGTGGTTTCATATTATGATAATCCATCCCCTTAGGAGTGTTCTCATGTTACCTCTTTCCTGGCACCTAAATCTGGTCAATTCTCTCTAAATGGGAATCTTTTCTCTTTAGACATTTTTGCAGTTGATATAAGACCTGTCTTACAAGTAATTTATAAGATTCTTGGAAAGGAAGACTCCAAGAGGTTAATAAAGTAGTTCTAGGATTTTTCTCTTTAATGATGAAGCTAAAGGTAGTACTAGATATTCCAACATTCTGGGGGGATACTATCAATACCCAATTCATGAATTTGCCCCTTATTGGGTCCTTTAAGTTTCCTTCAGTTATTACTTATTCATTTTTGTATGAGAATGTTAAATATTTTACAGGTTTGGGACTAAATGCTATTGACATAAATAAAAAGAAGCAGTCAATGGTATTCTGGATAGACCCGATAAGGGGTGATCTAGGAGATGGTGGTTTATTTGAGTTCACTTATTTATTCCTTCCAGTGGCTTATAAGATCTTGAATGGAACCTTTCCCCCAACATTTCTTCCTAAAGCTAAAGAATTCCTTCAATTGAGTAAAGATGTGAGGTGTGGAGAATAGTTCATATTTGAGCAACATGCAGAGATCAGGCTTTATGAAGCCTCTGTCAAACCATACAGGTTACCAAAATTTGTGCCAATGAAGCTCTTTGCACTTGAATTTATCAGATAGAACTTGAATGTAGATAAAGTTCATTTTGTTCCTATGAAGAAAGGCTATTTCTTTAAATTTCCCAAAGCAGTTGGACTCTTCATTGTGAGCACGAGGCAATCTACCCAAGAGGTCGAGATATTATTCAATGATATGTGTCTTTTGTAGGTGGTTGAATGGGCTGATGACCCTCATCAAATTATTTCAAAAAGAAGGCTAGAGAATGGATATTCAACCTCTGTGCATGAAAGTAGACCAAAATCAGAGAAATTGGCAAATGGAGGTTTGCAGAACACTTAGGTGATAGAGATTGAAACCCATAGCATTACGAAAAAAGAAGTCAAGAGGGGTAGAGAAGAAGTTATTAGTTTGGATGAGGAAGAATCAGAAACAGCAAAAAGGACTAAGCTTTTGGATGCGATGTCTTCAACAGAACTTGGTTTAGTAATTCAGTTAGGAGAAATAGAGGGTGCCCCAGCTTCCACATCTTCTGGAGAACCTGTTCATGATCAGGTTCCTCTAATTCTCAAATAGCTTAGAGAAACCAGAAAGTGAAGTTAAATATGGAGGCTCATGCCGAGTCTCAAGTTTCTCCTAAACAAACTAGATTGTTGTCTACTATGGATTTGGAGAAAATTCAACTTAAAATTGCTTTCTCTCATCCTACTAAAATATTAGTCGGGTCCACCAGTAATTTCAAGATTGTAAATTTTATTATTGAGAACCACAAGCTTCCAATGCTTGACAAGATCAATTTGCACATGCAAACTGGGCAATTGGTTGTAAATGATTTACATAAAAAAAAATGCAGTTGTTGTTAAAGTAGAGAAAATGCTAAATAAATTAATTCAGCCATTGAGGTTGGAGAAAGGCAACTCTAGAGATTTTATTGCTCAGGTGGATGAACTAAAGAAAATTATCATAAAAATAGGTGTGAATCCTAATGATAAACATACAATTCAAAAACTGTTGTAATATGCTAAGTCAAAGATTGGAGTTTTGAAGAAGAAATTGAATCTACCCATTGGTGAGAATCCCATTGCTGCAGGGATAATTAAAGTTCAGAATGAAAAGGAAAATCTCCTACAAGATGTATTTCAAAAAATAGAAGAAGTTTCTCTACTTAAAGAATATTTGGATAAGCTGCAATAACATGTATATACTCATGTATGTACAATAGTGATTCTAGCCAACACAGATGATCTAGTAGCACAAGTATTACAGTTGGGAACAAAGCTTAAAATGGCTGAGAATGATGTAAAGAAAGCACAAAGAGAATTGGAAACAACTTGTAAACTATTGAGATCGAGTGAAGAGGAAGCAAGAATGGAGAAAGAAAATGCAATAAAGTATAGGGAAGATCTTCGAAGGGCTGAAGATGAAATTAAAATGCTAAAGGAAAAGATGAGGGGCAACATGTCCTTAATTCAAGAAAGGAAAATCCTCTGGGATGAAATCATTGAGATTATCACCGACATCTGGTATTTCCTTGTTATTATCTCCAAGGAGAAAACAATAGTCTGAGACATGGAATGTTTGGTCATGAAAAATAAGAAAAATGATTTTGATAGATCAGAGTTTGCAAAGAGAATGATAGATTTCATTAATTCTAAATATACTACAGAATTAAAAGAGCATGACATGCCAGATAGAACACTATGTGCAATAGATTTCAATAAGATGATTGTCAGAAACATTTACAAAAATACTACTAAGAAGAAGATAAATGAGATGAAGGAATCAGTTTCCAGGTTTACCATCTTGTTTGATAAAAGAGTTAGAGCTGGACTTCCTTCTCACTGGGATTTACAAGGATGCTTGTTGCCATTGAAGACATATGAGACTTTCCTAGTTGAGGCAAAGACCAAAGTTGATAACACTCATGAAAGGAAAACAACATTAAAGCGAGCCACTATTGTGAACTACCTTAACAAATATTTTAAGCTTCTATGCATGGTAAAGACTCTATTTATAGATAAGCCTACTTATATTACGATTACAACATGCAAAATAGCACTTGACAAATTGGAAGAAGCACCAAAGTCAAATGTACCATTATGGAGAAACTGCAACAAGTGGATGATAGAGCAGACCAAAGATACAACTTCGGACCACCTAGTTAAGCCATAGATTCAAACAGTGAGCAACAATCACCAATCATACTTTAATTTCTACTACTTCACGTTATCATATTTCCTGAGAAAAATGAGGTGTCTTTTACCCTCTAATGTAATATTTTGTAATGACTTTTACCTTACATACTTAGAAAGTACTTAAGAAATTCGACAGTTTTGGTAGTTACCAACTGTCTCACGATGTATAAAAGGAGGGAAAATTATAGAAGAATGGTCCGAATTTTGGAGGAACCTGAAGACTGTGATATTGTGTACTTGATAGACTATGCTATTTTGTACAGTGTTGGGTATGATTTTGTAATTTCTCTATTATGTGTCATTATGTTTCTTCCTCTCTTTAAATATGGTAATGAAGCTACAGGTCTTTGTTTACTTATGTGAATAAAGTTAAAATTCCTTAAAACAGCACTCCTATATTTAAATCTCTTTCTTCTATATTTCTTATAAGTTACAGATAATAGTTCTTGTCAAACACAACATATTATCTTTAATTTATCAAGATAGTATTCACACAGCATTTACGTCTCGAATCACATGAAATTTTGAGATTTTCATATCAACTAAATATTAAGTGTTAAAGGACAGGTCCTTCCAGTCCTTCATATGAAGGGACATTATACAAATAAGTGACCTGCATAGTAAAATTTAATGTCTTAAGCACAATTTCTCCACATCCAAGGAATTGGTTTCTTAAGGGACAACTTTAATTGGTGCCACTGTCAGGGACCGAAAGCAAGAACATTTTCCCTGGGTTTTTAACATTTTCCTCCAGTTTTTCAGTGAGGACGAAATGTTTGGCTGTACTGAACAAAAAAAATAACAAATTTGGCTTCAAAAAGCCTCATACAAGGTCAGATACCTCATAGTAGAAAGCTCAAGCCATTTTAAACCTTGAGAGAATAGTTTCCAAGAGGGTTGGAAAGCCAAAAACTCCATTTACACCAAGTCCTACACTATCTACACCTGGAAGCAGTTCAACACATCTTTAATCAAAACATTCACCTTTTATTATTCAAGAATTACCTTTCACATCCTTATTATTTCAAGAAACCAATTGTCAAGAAAAGTGTTTAGAGTCCATTTCATTTTCAATATTCAAAAATATATCTGCTATAGTTGTTCAAATTGAACCTATATATATATCTATATATATATATATATATATATATATATATATATTGCCCCCATTTCATACTCCATTTACCCCTTAGACAGGTTCTACATCTACTAGTAATCAAGGTTCAATAAGTTCAGGTGCAAACATGGTAGCACCTACATTCTTGTTGAATACGTATCCACCTATTCATTTTCGTCAACAATTGAATCCACTTCCTCAAGAATATCTAAAAATTATTTCTCGTTTCTTAGGGGAATATGAAAAAATAACAGAGAATCATATAGTAGTGTTTTTTTAATTTTTTAGAAAATCTCAATGTTGAACAACTAGATGTTTTTTTAATAGTTTTTGTGCAATCGTTAGATGGTGAAGAAAGAAAGTGGTTTAAAGGGCTTGCTAATAACTCTATTCCTACATGGGAAGAGATGGAGCACCAGTTCACCCAGAGATGGGTAGAGGAACAAGATCATGGGTATTCACTTACAGAGTTCAATTCTATTAAAAATAAATCTGATGAAAGTGTTTTTGAGTTCATCAGAAGGTTTAATAAACTTTACAATAGTCTTCTAGTGGAGATCAAGCCCGCCACTACTCATGAAAAAATAACTTTTTCAAGGGCATTTCGATCATATTTTAGGTTTACATTAAGGGAGAGAAGATCCACAACCCTTGACCAGATTCAAACTGATGCTTTAGAAATAGAAGCCAATCGGGTGGCTGTAGGTAAAGCACGAGAGGTACAACCTACCCGAGATAAGGGAAAAGATAAAGTGGAATCCTCTCAATGTCAAACATTACAGGATATGAATAATGTGATTAAAAATTTGTCTAGCAAATTGATTAGATTGGAATTAGAGAGTAAAAATTCTCAAAGGAAAGTACAACAAAATAGAAACTTTAATCCCCAATATAAAAGACAACCTTTTAAGATTTTATAGAAGGAAAGAAAAGTCCAAGATTAGGTTCAAACATCACTTTACTTACAGGCAGCTCCTGATGAAATACCAAAAGGGCATTCCAAGGATGATGATGATCATATTTCCTCATTGTATGCAGGAGATGAAGATGAAATAGGTGTTGAGGGAGAAGAATATAATGAAACATATGCCACTTATGATGAAAAAGAAATTGATGAATACTGGAAGCAATTTACTGATTTTATGCAGCCATAATTGAACAAGAAATATGACTTGAGATCAAGAAAGAGATCTAGAATTAAAGAAAATGAAGGTGAGGAGCGGGTTCCTGCTCCCCTACAAAATGTGACTCTACAAGAAGCACAACCTGCAGAATAGTTAAATAAATGAAAGCAAGAGCAGGTTACCAATAGAAAAACTTAGATACATCAAGGTGAGTCTTCCGAGGATAAAATTGATAAAATTCTTTTAGAAAAAAATGTTTCTATTCCTCAAGATATTTCAGTGATGAGGAAAAGTGAAGAAGAAATAGAAAAGAATACCAACCAGGTCCATGCATTTAGTCTCGCTAAAGAATTGGAAAAAATCAAAATTCAGGTGCCTCTCACATAGTTGGCCAAAATACCAGTTTATAAAAGAGATATTGTTGAGTTTATCAACTACTATCAGAATGTGAATATAAATGACACTATAAAGATACAAGAAGATAAACTAGTAGTTGTTTTTGGCCCACATGTGGAGAATCTAGATTCTTCAGCACCTCCTTCCTACATTTCTTTATTGATTCATGACTTCCTCTTGCATAATTGTACATTTGGTTTAGGAGCTTCACGCAACCTTTTACCACTATCAATAATGAAACAATTAAACCTACAATTTACTAAGCCTTATAGATACCTCTATTCTTTTGATTCAAATAAAGACAATTATATCGGTGTCATTAAGTATATGGTGTTGTCATTAGCCCAGATCCCACTTATAAGCTTAGTAATGGATATAGTAGTAGTATATATCCCTACTAGGTTTGGAATGTTCTTATCTAGGTCATGGGGGGCTCAAATGGGGGGAGTCCTGAAGTTGGATTTTACTTATGCTATCATACCGATTTTTGGTGGAGAGAAAAGAAGGTTGTACAGACAAAGAAGGTTTGTTAAAACAATCACAAAGAATAGAGCAAGCAATTCACCTGTGTAAAACCAAGAAAAATATGACTTTTCTTGTTTCATGCTGCATGATAATGCAGAGTTGACTCGAGATAATCAGAGCAAGCTTACTTCAGCACGTGTAAATACAGAGCTGTAAACAGAAGGGGTAATGAAGTGATTCTTTGATGGAACCTATTCTAAGGAAGCAACAGGTGTTGGTTTCCTATTAATTACATATAGAGGTAACATGATCCAATTTTATTTTAAATTGGAGTTTGAAGCAAGTAACAATGTGGAAGAATATGAATCCTTGACCATTATTCTTCAAACAACAAAACAAATGGGATTCCAGTCTATTTCTATTTTTGGAGATTCACAGTTGATTATAAAGAAAATTAAAAATCATTGTCAAACAAAACACCCTAGGCTTAGGGCATATAGAAATGAAGTGTGGGATTTAGTTGAAATTTTCTTTGAGGCTTTCAACATACAGTTCATTCCAAGAGATGGGAATAGGTTAGCAAACTCTTTCGCTATGGCAGCCAGTACCTTTAGGCCTCCTATGAATCCAAGACTAAGATATGAGGTTGACATGAGGCACAAGCCATCTATTCTAGATAACATAAAACATTGTTGGGTTTTTGAGGATGATTAGCAGATTAAGGAATTCTTGATGTTGATGGAAGACTTTCAAGGCACCAAAATTGATCAAGATGGAGACGAAGCAACAAAAGGCATAGAAGTAAGCGATTTTAAAAATTCTATAGTTAATCAGAAAATTATTCAGTTGAAAGATAATATTCTGCTGAGAGGACTTGTCCCTCTTGAAAGACCTTTTATCTCTAATGATGTAGCTGTTAGTTTAGAGAAATTTTCATAGGATGAGCAGATCCAATATCACAATATTGGAACGTAGAAGGAGCCCAAGTTAGTCAAATTGTTTAAGGGAGTTCCATTTAATTATAAAGAGAGATATATTTAGCTTTTCAAGAAGTACACTAATGTTTTTTCTTGGTCCTATGAGGATCTCAAGACATATGATGTGAACATCATTTAGCACAAGATTCCCCTGAAAGAAGGGATTAAACAATTTAAGCAGAAACGCAGGTAGTTTAATCCTTTGCTTTTACCATTGATTGAGAAGGAATTTAAGAATCTTATTGATGTCAAGATAATAGTTCCACTCCGGTAATTTGAATAGGTAGCCAATTTAGTACTTTTAAGGAAGAAAATGGAGAAATAAGGTTATGTGTGGATATTAGAAATTTGAACAGAGCTTCCTTAAATTATAATTGTCCACTACCTAAAATGGATCATGTGCTGTAGAAGGTAACTGGATCATTCAGAATGTCAATGATACTGGATTGGTTCTTCGAGTATAACCAAGTGGCTGTTGATAAATAAGATCAAAAAATACTACATTCACAACTCCTTGGGGAACCTTCATGTATGCTCGAATGCCTTTTGCGTTAATGAATGCAAGTGAAACATTCAAGAGGGCTATGGACATTTCTTTTGTGGATGATAAGTTTGTAGTGATATACTTGGATGATATCACTGCTTTCTCTAAGTCATATGAGGAGCACTTGGAACATCTTAAAAAGCCTTTTGAGAAGTGTAGAAAATTTGGACTTTCATTGAATCCTAAGAAGCCTATTTTTGCTCTAGAAGAAGGCAAACTGTTGGGACAAATTGTTTCCAGAGATGGAGTAAAGATAGATCTAGTGTTGGTACCATCCCATGACCTCCTTTTTCCTCCTAAAACATATCATTTGCCTACTTCTTTTCATCATATATCTCTTAGATTCCTTGAAAATTGATTAGTTAATAGTCCTATAGTTATTAAAATGCATTGAAATTGATTTAGGAGTTTTATGTTAAAGAATTAGAAGATTTTGGTAAAATGGTTACAGGAAGTTCCAACATCCTGTAATTGGCTCATTGTTTGACATGTGGCACAACAGCTAGGCTAGAGCGAAAGGTAGGGATGAAAATTAGAATGTCCAAGCATGGACGAATACCTATCCTACAGCAGAATCGACCCTCCTACATGCGCGGTCAACACAGGTCAAAGTATGGCATACTGGCGACAAAGGCAGCAACAACAGAGCATTCTAAATTGATTTAGTTTTTGTTCCTTTTTGAAATCAGTTTAGGATTGAAGCATTTTAAAAATCTCGACATGGTAAAAGCAGCAACAGCCATATCATGAATGTACATTCGTTTTCGAAATGTAAGGGTTGTAAAAAAAAAAAACATATGTAAATACAGTCCTGTGTAATCAATGTGGGGGTAATCATTGTATCATTTGAAACAGAGTTTGAACTTAATATCAAGAACACAGTTATAGTCACGATCCTCGTCTTGTTGCGTTGATTTGATAACCGGTTGAACACAGTCCAGTATACCTCTGGAACGCGGACGGGCCCTGCGTTAAACTGGTATACTGTCATTTCTTTTTTATTCGCAACTTAGGGTATTACATGACATGCACAGTAATTAAGATTGGTTTCCGATTTCAATAGTTAATATTGGTTGTTGATTTCAATCGAATGCATATGGTTTGTGTTTGTGATAATGCTTGAACAGTCCATCACTGAGATCGTGAATCGTATCCTGTAAGGGACTCAATCCCTTTGTTGTCTTTTAAAGCAATGTCATGAACTTTGTTTTCATTTCAAAATCTGTTTATGATCTCTGTATATTTTTATCTTGTATGAATATTAGTGAATGCTGAGTATTTTCTAAACAAGGGTTTTATGTATAATGTCTCTGTAAGGAGATTGAAATCTTGGTTTGCAGTGATACACAGTGTTTAATTTGGTAAATGAATTTAATGACAGTGTTGTAATCAGGTATATTAGCAGAGTGACCTAAGTGTTTGGATGATAGGAAACATACCCCAATCTTCCGTAAATAAGTTCTGTGACCTACATCATAACCACTTAGCTAATAATCCTTTATGTCTATATACTTTAAATGCATGCCTCTAAGCCTACGCATCTTGGTCGATAATAAATATGGTCTAGTCTAGTACCCTAGATAGAACACTACTTTTTGGCATCGTTGCTGGGGAGGCGTACTTAAAGGATTCAAAAAAAAAAAATTCAATACACAAAAATAAACAAAAACACAGTTAGAAATCATGTTCATTTATGCCTAGATTTAGAGACAGTCAGGGTAGATTTGTAAAAACCCCCCACCATCTAAAAGCTAACCCATCATCATCAGGAGCAGACTCTCTAGGGAATACAACACCAGCTGAGGAAGTCATCCAAGCATTAGAAGAAAAACAAAAGTCAGGACAGAGACTTACCCTCATTGAAAGGCAAACTTTATTCACACATAAATCGCAGAAGAAGCACTTTCCTAGATCTTCCACACAAGGAGAAAGTAGCACAGTGACTGAACAATCTTTCTTTAATCTCCTCTATCAAACAAGTGAAACTGACACAGAGAGACCTATTAGAATGGCTGAGGAAGGAGCTGGATCAGTACCACATCAAGGACAGGGAGATGAAGAGGAGTCAGCTTATAAGTTTCCTATACATGAACAACAGGAAGATGATGAGATCAAAATGAAAAACATACCCCCATCCGTGCTACTAAACTTCTATGGTATGGCTTCAGAAGATCCAGACTCATTCTTGTTCGAGTTTGACATTGTATGTCGAACATATGGCTATACATATGATGCTCATAGGCTTAGACTATTCACAACGACATTAAAGGCATCAGCCTTAAGATGGTTCATGAGGCTTGGTGAGCATGCTATAGTTGATTGGGATGGCATGAGGAGAATATTTCTAAGGAAATATCAGCCTTATTGTAGATCCAAAGATTCTAAAGATGATATCTTTAGAATGAGCCAGCAAGAGGATGAAACCTTAGAGGAATATTTAGAACGGTTTGTCTACAACATACAAAAATCTAAACACTGAACTATGCCTCTTGATCTCATCCGCACAATATTCTTGAAAGGTATCCAAGAGGAATACATGGATGATCTTAACTTGGTGGGAAAAGGTGAAATTTCTGCCTTACCCTTTGAAGAAATCGTGGAGTTGTGCGAAAAGTATTCAAGGAGTAAAGCTAAAATGGGAAAGAGAACCCTATCATCCAAAGTCACAAAATCTGCCTCTGCAAGTGTCACAAGGGCTGAAATAAGGAATCTTTTAGAAGAGTTTAAAACAAATCTGTTAAGCACCCTAGGGAACCAAATTGACACTTTAAAAGCTAAGAAGAGACAAGAAGATGAAGATCAGATAATGGCTATCTTCTGCCCAAAATGCCGGAAGAAACATGCATTAAAAGACGGCCCTCTAGAAAACATCCAAGTTTGTGCTTTCTGTATTGAACATCATGACATGTTTAACTGTCCTAAAGTTAAGGTTTTGCAGAACTGTAATATGGCAGCCAACACAGAGATGGAAAATGTGTATTACATGGGCACAAAGCGAACATGGCAGCCAAGGCCAGCACCTCAAGGTATGTTTCCAAATCAAAATTTGCAATTTCCTATAAATGATCAAATGTATGCACAAAACTCATGGAATGTACCCATGCCATGGCAGCACCAAAACCAACCACAACACTAATGGAGACCGTCTCAACAATACTCTCAATCTTATCATACATATCCTCAATCATACCCACCATACTCACAACCATATCAACAATACCAACAGCCATATTCATCACATTCTCAACCATATCAGCAGTACCCTCAGCAAGTTGTTTATCAGCCCTAACCTCCTCAACAAGCACTGCCTGCTCCTCCACCAATAAATCCACCACATCTGCAATTTCCATCTAACTCACAACCTCCCAGACCCACTCAAATTCCTGCTCAAACTGTCCCAAATCCAAATAATAGAGCAGAGAGGCCAGCCTACAATGTAGAAGAGGGAACCTCATAT
Source organism: Pinus tabuliformis (assembly GCA_031772625.1). Lineage (NCBI taxonomy): Eukaryota > Viridiplantae > Streptophyta > Pinopsida > Pinales > Pinaceae > Pinus > Pinus tabuliformis. Next base: position 652,558,546 of record CM062813.1, on the reverse strand, counting down.
TCCACACTGCCTTTGCAAAATATTAACTTGAGGTCTGGTAGGGTACTCCACAAAGATTCTCCAATAACAGATAAGCAAGAAGAAAACACAGAAAATGAAAATGAAATGACAAATCAAAGAAAACCAAACAATGATACCAAAGATAAACAGATGCAACCACTGCATCCACCTTTCCCAGACTGATTGGTCCAAATAAAACCTCCACTGTCTATACCACAGTTTGATGTCTTAGATGAACTCAAGAATGTCTACATAAAAATTCACTGCTGCAAGCTATAAAAGACATTCCCATCTATACTAAGGCCATCAAAGACATATGTCTCAAGAAGCCTGCTAGAAAAAGGATTGATCCTTAAACCATTCATGTCATAGGATATTTAGCAGGCCTTATGACCAATACCATCTCCATGGAAAAGTATGTTGATCCTGGCATTCCCAAAGTGACCACCATCATTAACAACATACAAATTCCAAACACTTTGATAGATCTTGGGGCCGCAATCAATGTCATGACTCTTGAAACCATGAGAACACTCCAGCTCATAAATTTGCAACATACAACGATTGTTCTAGAACTAGCTGATAGGTCTAAAGTGATTCCTGAAGGGATTTTGGAGGACATAATTGTCTCACTGGACTCTTGGGAGTATCCAGTGGATTTCTTAGTTCTTCAACCCAAATCCAATTTAGGAGGGCACCCTATCATCCTTGGTAGACAATGCTTAGCGACTGCTGATGCATCCATAGGATGTCGATCGGGCAACATGATCATTTCAAGAGGGACCGAAAGAAAACAACTCACCCTTTATCCATCGGCACAATCACCAGCAGTAACACACAATTTGTGGCTTGATGATAAATTTAATGATAAAGAAGAAGTACAATCTGTTTTTAGCATTGACCAAATCTATGATTTCCAAGAACAAGAGAATAATGATTTGGTAGAATTATTCCTTTCTCAACCTGATATGTCTGAAAATTTGAGAAATGAACAATATCATGCTGCAGATGTACTTTTGGCCCAAAACTTTCAGGAAACATGCACCATTCAATCTTTCCAAACCACATTTCACGACATTTTTCCAGTTCAATCCATCACCAACACACAAAGTCAGATCATAGAGATTAGTCCAGGGAAAACTCTGAACATAGGCAATCACCTAGACTCATCTCAGCAAGAGAAATTGATTCGACTCTTGAGAAAATACCAAAAAGCCTTTGCTTGGGACTACACCGATATGCATGGGATTCACCCCGACACATGCACTCACCATATCTATACAGATAGCACCATTAAACCAGTGAGGCAACCACAGAGAAGAATGAACCCCATGCTCCAAGATATTGTCAGAGAAGAATTGCAAAAACTTTTGAGAGTTAATTTTATATATCCTATTTCTGACAGTCAGTGGGTATCCCCATTGGTTATAGTGCCCAAGAAAAATGGTAAGTGGCGCATTTGTGTTGATTACAGACAGCTGAACAAAGCAACGCTCAAAGATTATTTCCCACTACCATTTATTGACCAAGTGTTAGACACCCTAGCTGGCAAATCATCATTTTCTTTTCTTGATGGTTTCAGTGGCTATAACCAGATTAGGATAGCCTTCGAAGACCAGGACAAAACCACATTCACCTGTCCTTGGGGCACTTATGCTTACAATGTTTTTCCATTTGGACTTTGCAACGCTCCAGCTACATTTCAGAGAGCTGTGTTAGCTATTTTCGCTGATTTAATTCATGATTGTGTTGAAGTTTACATGGATGATTTTTCAGTATATGGAAATTCATTTGAACATGCATTAGAAAACCTTGAGAGAGTTTTGAAAAGATGTATTGAAGCTAATCTGTCCCTCAGCAATGAAAAGTGCTTTATGATGTTAAACAGAGGGATAGTGTTAGGCCACTATATTTCTTTTCAAGGCTTCAAGGTTGACCCAGCAAAGATCCAGATCATTGCTGATTTGCCAATTACACAGAATCAGAGAGAGGTAAGAAGTTTCCTTGGGTATGCAAGCTATTACAGAAGATTTATTGAACATTTTAGTAAAATAGCTTTACCTTTGTTTAAACTTCTAACCAAAGATGTACTTTTCAACTGGAATGAGAACTGTCAACAAGCATTCGAACAACTCAAAAAGAAGTTATCAACCGCACCAGTCTTGAGAGGGCCTAATTGGAGCCTACCATTTCATATCTTCACGGATGCATCTGACACCGCACTGGGTGCCTCATTATGCCAAAAAGAGGAATCTTGTAATTATGCCATTTATTTCATTAGCAAAAATCTAACACCTGCAGAGTTAAACTACACAGTGACAGAAAAGGAAACACTTGCTATCATATATGCTGTGAATAAATTCCGACATTACATAACTGGTTATGAAGTCTTTGTACATACTGATCATTCTTCCATTAGAAATTTAATGAATAAACCAATAACTAGTGGCAGAGTTACCAAATGGTTATTATTGTTACAGGAATTTAACATCACAGTGTTAGATAGTCCAGGCAAAGAGAACCAGGTGGCAGATTTTCTTTCTAGACTGCAAAATCCAGGTGAGGTTGTTCCGGTTGAAGATTTTTTTCGAGATGAAAATCTATTTGCAATTTCCATAGTAACTCCTTGGTATGCTGATTTGGCCAATTATTTGTCTACAGGAAGGACACCTCCACACTTTACTGCAAAGGAAAAGAAGAGACTAGTCAAACAAAGTGCTAGATATTCATGGCTTAATGGCAATTTATTTTACACTGGTTATCATATGATCATTAGAAGATGTGTAAGAAATGATGAGGTAATTGATATTTTAAAATCTTGCCATGATGAACCGTGTGGTGGGCATTTTGCAGCTAGGCGGACAGCATTCAAAGTTCTTACTCTTGGATACTACTGGCCATCCATTTTCAAGGATGCCAAGAAGTATGTAAAGAGTTGTGACAGCTGCCAAAGAATGGGCAGGCCAACAGCTACAGATGAGATGCCCCTTCAGCCCCAAGTTCACCTAGAGCCATTTGACAAATGGGCTCTAGACTTTATAGGACCCATTAACCCAACCTCCAATGGTAAGAAGTACATCTTAGTATGTACTGATTACATCACAAAGTGGGCTGAAGCAAAAGCACTGGTTAGAGCCACCGAACACACAGTGGTAAATTTCCTTTTTGAAGAGATTTTTGTGAGGTATGGAGTACCAAGGGAAATTGTGACCGATCAGGGTACTCAATTCACCTCAAAGCTAGTGAAGGACATCACAGCCAAATACCAAATCAAGCATAGGAAAAGTATCCCTTACCATCCATAGGCCAATGGGCAGGTGGAATCCACAAACAAAACTTTGGAAGGGATCATTACTAAAACTGTTGCAATGAACAGGAAGAATTGGGAAGAGAAGCTCAAATATGCACTCTGGGCTTACAAAATTACGTGGAAAGATACTACAGGATTTACACCGTATCAATTGGTGTACGAAAAAGAGGTAATGCTTCCTATTGAGTTTCAAATACATACTTTTAAACTGGCTGCAGATTTGCAAATTGACTTGGACCAAGCAGAACAAGAAAGAATTCAGCAGTTGAACCAGCTGGATGAAATGAGGCAGCAAGCAGAGGAAACGACAATCCTCATGCAAAAACAAAGGAAGCAGTGGCATGATGCACATATCAAGAAGAAGCAGTTCAAGGAAGGTGACTGGGCTTTACTTTTTGACTCTAAATTCAGAGATCATAAAGCCAAGTTTACCACCCATTGGATGGGCCCATACCAAATTGTTCAGGCTTACGACAATGGTTAAGTCAAGCTCAAAACTATTGATGGAGAAGGCCATTCCTTTATTGTCAATGGTCATCGCCTGAAACTATACACTAAGCCCATCAGCAAGCAAGATTTTCTCCAAACAATATCTCAACAAAGAGAGGTTGAGATACTGCAGCCCTCAGCTGCAGTATCACTGCCTTAGTTCATTTCCTTTCAATTTCAGAGTCAAAAAGAAATAAAAAAAAATAATATAAAACAAAAACTAAAAAATATATATATATATAAAAAATAAAAATAAAAATAAAAAAACATATAAAAACTAATGGGTTAGATGTGAAAACCAGCCTCTGGCACACTTTAACCCAGAATTCTTACTTGAAAACCAATTCATTGGCGGGTAAGAATTCTCTTTCTTTTGTTCACTGTTCGATTTATCAACTCAATAATGACTTGAGGACAAGTCAAAACTTTAGTGGGGGAGAGCAGCATCAGGAGCTGCATACATATAAGGAGCTGTTGCATTCAATCTTTCTCAAGGGACCTGTTGCATTCAATCTTTCTCAGGGGACCTGTTACAACAAGCAAAAGAATAGTCAAAAGAGACTAGTCCTACTCAGCATGTCAATACAACAACAACCAACAAAAGAGTAATATGTTTCTTATTCTTAACATTTAATTTCTTAAATGATTTTTTAATGTAAATTTAATGACTGTGACTGTTATGATCGATTTCAAGGACACCTACATTTTCCATCATCCCTTATCCCACTGATTCTTATCATTTTTCATACTTCAACCTATTCATACCTCTAAACCCATTACCAACACATCAACCTTGTTATTCTAAATGCATCCTATAGCCATACCAACATCTTCCTTTTGAACGAATGCCAACCGAAACAGGACACGTGGTGGATTGTGTTTTTAAAAAATAAAGGGGAAAGAAACAAATGTAAAGCGACCTATTCATTGTATTCCACACGGCTGAATTATGACTCCACCACCCGAAGTAGCCAAATGATTCAGAGGACTCCCTGAAATCATACCCCAGTATTGCATATACGCCATCAGCGCTCCTATGATGACATCTATACAAGCGGTATAGCACTCCTCTGTTCTAAAAGAATGAATACGCTATGAAGTAAGTGCAGTGGTTATTCCACCATCATTCTCAGTTATTTAACGCTGCCAGTTAACTCCTGTGACTTCCACAGTAAGGATTGGAAGCAGTAAGCGCCACAAGATAGAAATATAGCCATTTGGGTTCGACTTACACAGTGAGGATTGAAAGCAGTGAGCGCCACAAAAAGGGAAATATAACCATTCGGTTTCGACTCCCACCAAAGTCACAAGACAGTCAACCGAGCATCATATTGGAGCGACACCACCAGGTAACAAATTGAAATTTCTTTGTTGAAATTGCAAGACATAAGCAGAGAAGAGTTAGGGCACGACCCTCTGCCAAGATGACTAATAGGGTCGAACCGAGCATGTTTGACAGCTCTCAATATCATGAAGATTGCATTTCCATTCTCAGAGAGATACAGTGGTTACCCTTTTTAGAAAAATTTCATGGAAGTAATGAAGAGGTTACCAAACAATTTTCTTTCACATTCAATGGAGAGAAAGCCCTGATAGGTAACTTCTCATTCAGGGTTTCAGAGGACACTATAGCCCAGTCAATAGGGATTAGCCCAGAAGGGGAGAAGTACTTTAAAGCAAAGAAATTTAAAGAGAAATCGTGGACGCAGTTTATGTCTAGATCCAGAGTCTCATCAGTTAACTGGAAGAAAGGTGTTCCAAGAAGTTGGTTGATGCATCCCTGGGATGAGATGGTCTATATCCTTCAAAAATTCATAACCTGCGAAGGCCGTTACAGTATTGTCTATCTATACCATATTAAATTACTGCTCCACTTGAAAAGACAATGTGTTATCAGTCTACCATATTTTCTATTACAAAGCCTAACTAAGATGTCGAAGACCATTCAAAAGCAGAAGGGAAATGAAGACAAGAGCCTATACCACTTTGGCTTAATTAAAATTCTTATTGAGCATGAATTGCAGAGAAGAGGGAAAATGTGGAAGGAGTTCTTAGCTGCCAACCAAATTAGAGATAAGGAAGACAAAGAAGAATTGCAGGAGGACTCAGGGTTCATGAAGGATATTGATGAAGAAATCCCAGTATCCAAAGCCAGCAAGGCACCTCTACCTGTGAGCAGCATAAGGACTAGGAAAATGAGAAAGGAAGATGCTAAGAGGGTGGAACAAGATAAAATTTTCACCACTTACTCACGAAGAACAAGGAGGACACCAAAATCCCAGTTACAAGAAGACCAGCTTGAATCCAATGCACCTATACCAATGGATGTTGAGAGTGGTGACCACTCACCACTAGGGCCAGGAGTTGATATAGAGGTAGAAAGCAACAACAGGCAGGAAAAAGGTTCACCACCTCCCATTAAGAGACAGAAGAAATTGGAGAAACAAATTGAAGAATTAAAGGAAGAGCTCATGGAGGCTAATATGCTAGAAAAAGTTATCAAGAAAGAAAATGAAATGCTCCGAGCACAGAGTAAAGAAACTCAAAAGAAGAATGAAAAGTTAAGGGAGAGAATCAGTGAACTGGAGGCTGAGCAAACGGATATTTGTAATTGGGCCACTAAGTGGTACAATCAGAAGAAGACCCTCAAAGAAAAATACAAAAGATTAAAGCAGGAGCTCAAGGGTCAGAAAGATACCCAGGTGAAAAAGAATGTGGACACAATGCAAAAGGTAGCAGAGATCCAGGCAGGGACAGAGTTCAAGGGAAGCACTTCGGGGTTAGCATGAGGACATGCTAATTCCTTAAGTCAGGGAGAGATGTTGGTACCATCCCATGACCTCCTTTTTCCTCCTAAAACATATCATTTGCCTACTTCTTTTCATCATATATCTCTTAGATTCCTTGAAAATTGATTAGTTAATAGTCCTATAGTTATTAAAATGCATTGAAATTGATTTAGGAGTTTTATGTTAAAGAATTAGAAGTTTTTGGTAAAATGGTTACAGGAAGTTCCAACATCCTGTAATTGGCTCATTGTTTGACATGTGGCACAACAGCTAGGCTAGAGCGAAAGGTAGGGATGAAAAGTAGAATGTCCAAGCATGGACGAATACCTATCCTACAACAGAGTCGACCCTCCTACATGCGCGGTCAACAGAGGTCAAAGTATGGCATACTGGCGACAAAGGAAGCAACAACAGAGCATTCTAAATTGATTTAGTTTTTGTTCCTTTTTGAAATCAGTTTACGATGGAAACATTTTAAAAATCTCGACATGGTAAAAGCGGCAACAGCCATATCATGAATGTACATTCGTTTTCGAAATGTAAGGGTTGTAAAAAAAAAAACATATGTAAATACAGTCCTGTGTAATCAATGTGGGGGTAATCGTTGTATCATTTGAAACAAAGTTTGAACTTAATATCAAGAACACAGTTACATTCACGATCCTTGTCTTGTTGCGTTGATTTGATAACCGGTTGAACACAGTCCAGTATACCTCTGGAACGCAGACGGGCCCTGCGTTAAACTGGTATACTGTCATTTCCTTTTTATTCGCAACTTAGGGTATTACATGACATGCACAGTAATTAAGATTGGTTTCCGATTTCAATAGTTAAGATTGGTTGTTGATTTGAATCGAATGCATATGGTTTGTGTTTGTGATAATGCTTGAACAGTCCATCACTGAGATCGTGAATTGTATCCTGTAAGGGATTCGATCCCTTTGTTGTCTTTTAAAGCAATGTCATGAACTTTATTTTCATTTCAAAATCTATTTATGATCTCTGTATATTTTTATCTTGTATGAATATTAGTGAATGTTGAGTATTTGCTAAACAAGGGTTTTATGTATAATGTCTCTGTAAGGAGATTGAAATCTTGGTTTGCAGTGATACACAGTGTTTAATTTGGTAAATGAATTTAATGACAGTGTTGTAATCAGGTATATTAGCAGAGTGACCTAAGTGTTTGGATGATAGGTAACATACCCCAATCTTCCGTAAAGAAGTTCTGTGACCTACATCATAACCACTTAGCTAATAATCCTTTATGTCTATATACTTTAGACGCATGCCTGTAAGCTTACACATCCTGGTCGATAATAAATATGGTCTAGTCTAGTACACTAGATAGAACACTACACCTAGCAAGGGTGCAATCTGTGCAAAAAGTACCCCTACCCAAGAGGAAGAAAGAAATGCAGAACTTTGTGGGAAAAATAATTTTTTTGAGGAGATTTCTATCCAATTATGCTAAAATTGTAAAGGAGATTACTAATATGTTGAACAAGGAAAATGAAGTACATTGGACCAAGGAAGCCAGAGAGTCATTTTCCAGGATCAAAGAAGTGTTAGAAGTAGCTCCAGTTTCGATTAGCCCTAATTATCAAAAGTCGTTTCAAATATTTTCGTTTGCATCACTCAATTGAATATTTGTTGTCCAGTTGCAGAAAATTGATGAAGGAAAAGTGCAGCCAATTGTTTCCTTTAGTAAGGTTCTCAGAGATGTTGAACTCAAATAAAATATTCTTGAAAAATAGGTATATGCCTTGGTAAGGGCCCTAAAGGCCTTAAGAGCTTATGTGTTACAATCGCAAATCATTTCTTATGTGCTAAATGTTGCATTGAAGGATGTCTTAGTAAAAAGTGATGTGGAAGGTAAAAGAGGAAAGTGGATAGCTAAGATACAGTAATATGACCTAGACATAAAGCCCACAAAGCTGGTGAAGGGGCGGGGATTGGCAAAGATGTTGACAATGTCAAATTTTCAAGCATTGGGAATAAACTTGTTAACACCTGTAAATGAGGACATAATTAAACAGTGTGAAGAAAAATCAAATCCACGTATGAAGATCTAATATAAATTTTTATCTTCAAAATTGTATAGGGACATAGTTCATTATTTATGTTTTCTTTCTTGTCCCTAGTCATTGGATAGAAGAAGATATAGAGCATTAAAAATCAAGGTGTAACTATATGTGATTGTAGAGGGCAGATTGTATTGGAAGGATCTTGTGGGAATTGTATTGCTATGTTTGACAGAAGATGAATTTACAAGGACAATTAAGGATTATCATGAAAATTTTTGTGGTGGACATTACAGTTGGAAGGATACTACACACAAAATTCTCTAGGTAGGATTTTATTTTCCCACTTTATTTGATGATATATATAAGTTTGTCAGAATTTGTCAGAACCGTCAGCTTTTTGTTGAGAAAAAGATGTCAGCTCCATTTCCATTGATCCTGTTCTTCATAGAAGAACCATTAAGACAATGGGGGCTGGACTTTGTTGGAGAAATTAACCCACCTTCGAGTGGATAGCATAAATGGGTCCTTACAACCACTGATTATTTCACCAAGTGGGTAGAAGCTATACCTACTAAGAAGGAAAATGATCAAGTGGTGATGAAGCTTTTAGAGGAAAATGTTTTTCAGTAGATTTGGGTGCCCAATCAAAATCATAACTGAAAATGATCAAGTGTTTAGTTCAATTAAGTTTCTCGCTTTTTGTCAGAAGTATAATGTCATTTTATCTCACTCAACAGCTTATCATCTTCAGGGGAATGGATTGGCTGAATCCACTAACAAAAGATTGATGAAAATTCTTAAGAAAAGTATTGCAGAGAATAAGAAATACTGGGATTGGAAATTAAAGTTTTCTCTTTGGGCTATCTGAGTAAGTACAACAAATTATACATGCAAATCACCTTTCGTGTTAGTGTATGGAACTCAAGCTTTGTTTCCTAGTCAGCTTGTGAAGCCTGTGATTGTAATGATTCAGGAGGAAAAAGAAGAACCCAATGCTCTAATAAGAAGGATGCATAAGATAGTGGAGTTGAATGAAAGCAGATATAAGTTAAGTGATAATTTGATTATGTATCGATAAAAAATGAAGGGTATTTTTGACAAAAAAGCTAAAGAAATTGATCTTAAAGCTGGAGACCTAGTGTTAAGGTGGGATACTACAAGAGAAGATAAAAGAAAACATGGGATGTTTGATCCTCTCTGGTATGGCCCATTTAGGATTATAGATGTAAGGGAAAATAATACATTCTTCATGGAGAATCTTGATGGTGAAACATTACAACTGCTTATCAATGGGCAGTATCTCAAACATTATTTCCAATTTTGAATCACAAATACCCTATCATTGTAGATACCAAAGTGAATTCATTATAGAATTTCCATAGAATTAAAATTGGCAAAGCAATATATGACTCCATGCCCGAGGTGAAGGCACTAATATGTGGTTCTTAGTGCTTCTATAGCAAAAGCACTATCCGCAAGTCGAGCCAGATGTTGTAGCATCCATCTTCATTCGAATTTAATTTTTAATATTATCACAAAAATAAGTAAAAAAATTAGATATTATGTTTTAAAAATAAAAATAGAATTTGAAGGTCTGAAGTAGTGATTTGATTTCTACTATTGGCGGCATTCAAATACAATATAAGGTGGGCCTGAACCATATGCTAAAACATGAGTGCTATTATGAAATATAAACAAAACAATGGCTTAAGAGGTAGTAAGCACACTCTGCAGGGGAACAACGAGCATGAGTTATAACTCAGGATCAACCCCTACAGTTGACCATGACATTGATATGGTTGACTAAGATCTATAGCCTGTGATCACTGCGAGGGTTCAACCTTGATGAACCTCCTGTACACTCCCTACCCTCGTAGCAGGCCACCCACACCGTTTCACTCCACCTCATCTCGTCCACATCATCCACCACTCTCATTTATTACTGTCCACCTCACCCATCATACCCTGTCACCTCATCTTCTACTCCATTAATACGTTACATTAATTATAGGGTTTCCCTCTGTTTTGATTACCATATATATAAAAAAAGTTAAAATACATGTCACATTATTCTTTTTCTTTTAGTATTGAGTAACCTCAACTCCAGTTCAGCATTTTAAGCCAGTAGCCACCACTAGCAACTGTCATTTACGGACACCATGGCCAAACAAGTAAGTTCTTCCTTAGTCATCCATACCCCATTAATGGATGTTGAACATGTGATCCAAGTGGATGTTGGTGGCCACCCACCTATCCCACTTGGATCCCCATAACTATCTCTTTCAATTTTTCAGTTTCCTTATTTGTAGCATAATTTACTATTTTTAGCCGTTTTTTGGGTCCTGAACTTCCAAGTTGTTTTTAGGCCCTAAACGAATTTTTTTGGGAAATCTCGAAGCAATATGGGTACACGGACCAATAATTCTCTTCCCAAAGTTGCAGTTCTTAGATGGGTATTTCTAGTGAGCTATTATGCGCATCAAATGGACATCGGGTGCCAAAGTTACAACGCGAGAAAGTTGATGTACAAATTTACCCAAACGGGGCCCACAGTTTAGTGTTTCATATTCTAGGGTTAGGTTTTTGGATGTTTATGGTTTACCATTGTTTTTCAACAATAAATAGGCCATCGAGCCTCATTGTAACATAGTTCAGAGGCATGTAGCCACCACATCTCTTCTTAGAGATAAGCTACCATCACCTTAACTGGTTTATTTCCATTTATGTTTGTAGCCATATCTTAGTATTTTACATTAATGCAATGAAGTATTACTTCTGCTACATCTCTATGTTTATGGTTATCTCTGTAATTTGTTGTGTTCCTGTTTAAATATGGATTAGTTGTATTCGAGCGATCTACTTTTTATTTGTTCTTCTTTGCATGTCCCCAACGAGGTCAAGAAATAAAGAGTTAGGGCTTGAACTGGTTGAACCTTTGCAAGACCAGCCTCTCAAATCCAGACGACCTCCCATGGCAGATGAAAATAAAGACAAGGGGGTAGGAGATCCTATCAAAATCTTGCTCGAAGAAGCCCTCGAGCGACAAGGGAACATGATGATGGAAAACTTTGCCCACATCCTTGAGTGGCTACCCAGGGAGGAAACATCGACATCCAACATCTACTCTAGAAAAACCACACCATTTATGGTTCAATTTAATTTTGAAATCCCCATTTTCAAGGGTTAGATAGATTCATATGCAATCGATAAATGGTTAAATCTGCTAGAGGGTTATTTTTCTGTTCATGGTTTTTCTAGTCAGGAAAACATTATGTTTTCTCTTCTAAAAGCAACCCCCCACGTTAAGAATTGGAGGAAAACCTACTATTAATAGAAGGATGAAAGTACAGGCTCACTATTTTCAGCTGCACCCACTTGGAATTCATTTCGAGATGCCATCAAGGAGCAGTACTACCCTATCAAAAGGTATGAGGACAAATACATAAAGTGGACCATGCTAGGGCAGGGAAGGGACCAATATGTACCAGAGTTCACAAACATTTTTCATACCCTTCACACACAGTTGGGTGTGAAGGACTTTGAGCTACATTTGGTATTCAAATATTGTGGCTGCCTACATAGATACATCCAGGATGATATGGAGTTCCTTTAGATCTTGCTGCCCATCACAGTTTACCAATATGTTGTCAAAATCAAGCAAAAGTTTAAACAAAAGAAGTGAGACTTTGCATCTATGAATCCGAAGCAAGGGAAAGGCTTCCCCAAATCGTAGAACCAATGAGAAAGCCAAGATAGGGCAACCCAAGACAACCTGACAAAGCTGTAAGAAAAGAAGAATGCCATGAAGTGAAAGAAGGGCAGAGGAAAGTGGTGCGAGTTCCATAAGAGCCTGATTCACAACATAAGTGATTGTCAGACCAAACAGTCACTGGTGGCCCAATTAAAGGCTTCAGAATCAGATGCATGTTCTAACCTTGAGTCAAAACCCGACAAGGGGCATGGAAAAGGGAAGAAGATTGTTGATGCAGAGCCCAATGCCATTCTTGGCACCGTGAAGATCTATAGGAATGAGTGTGAAGATCCATGGGAGGGGAAGCGACTTTTCCACTTACAAATGTGGGTGAAGGGTTCACCGCTGCAATTCATTGTTGACAGTGGGAACCAGAAGAAACTCATTTCAGTAGAGGTCATGAAGCAATTAGGCCTACTGACTAGACCACACTTGTAGCAGTATAGTATTGGCTGGCTTCACGAAGGACGAGATCTCTGAGTTTACCAGTAATGTCTCTGTCCCTATACCATCAAGACCTTCACAAACAAGGTATTGTGTGATGTTGCATGCTTGATGTTTGCGATGTCTTATTAGGCTAGCCGTTCTTATGGAGGCAATATGTTCTATATGAGTCAAGGCCTCGGGTTGTCATTATTTCCTTGAGTAATTCATTATACAGGAGACTGGAGGTAGCCCCATCTCCCACCACATCTTTGATCTATGCTAAGAAAGGCAGTAGGATCATCTCCCAGACTAGGAAATTTATTTTCTGTCTCGTCCATTCCCAAAGTAAAGGGAAGATTGTTGCCACATCCACAACCTCTGTGAAGGATTCCTCCACATAGTAGTAGTGGAAAAAGGATACAGTATGACAAAACACAGGAAAAAATTCCCCTCACCCATAGGGGTACCACACAATTTTCAAGTGGGTGACAAAGCTTGGTTACATCTAAGGAAATAATGCCTTACAAGAGTCCATTAGAAGCTCAGACCACTCCGACATGATCCTGACAGCACTACCAAGGTTGTGGGAAACAATGCTTTGGAGCACAACATTACTCCATTTCTTCACTTTCACTGAGTGTTCAATGTCAAATGCCCTCGACCATGCTTCCCACCATTACTGGACACATCAGAGATTGTATAATAACTCACCAGGGACCAACTTTAGCAGATGGAGGAACTCAATGCAATGGGGACCATTGCTTCCTAAGGGAGGAGGAATGATCCAGGTGGATGTTGGTGGTGACCCACATATCCCACTTGGACCCCTAGAATTTCCTCTTTCAGTTTTTCAGTTTCGTTATTTGTAGCATAATTTACTATTTTTAGCAGTTTTTCAGGTCATGAACTTCCATAGCCACTTTGAGGCACTAAACGACATTTTTTGGCAAATCTGGGGACAACATGGGTCAATGGACCAATGTTTCTCTTCCCAAAGTTTTAGTGCTCAGATAGATCCTTCAAATTGGCTATTATACGTGTAAAATGGAGATCGGGTACCAAAGCTATGACCCTGGGAAGTTGATGTACCAATTTACCCAAACGGGGTCCATAGTTTGGTGTTTCATCTTTTAAGGTTAGATTTTTGGATGCTTATGGTTTTCTATTGTTTCAAAACAATAAATAGTCCTTTGAGCCTGATTGTAACATAATTCAGAGGCATGTAGCCGCAACATCTCTTCTCAGAGATAAGCTACCATCACCCTAGGTGGTTTATTTCCATTTCTGCTTGTAAGCATATCTCAGTGATTTACATTAATGCAATGAAGTATTATTTCTACTGCATCTCTATGTTTATGGTTATCTCTGTAATTCTTTTGTTCTAGTTTAAATCTAGATCAATGTGATATTTCTAATACACTCTAAACAATTAAGCACCTTTCACTATATCAAGAATTCATTCTGAATCATTAAAAGTCCCCTATATTCATGGAAATGGTTAGGTTAGGTGTTTTAGTAGGTTCTATTCCAAGGAATGGTTTTTTCCTTGAATTTATTCAATAGTTAGCCTCAACAGTGTACCCCAAGAAGTGTTTTGTAATAAATCAATCAGGGGAGAGTGTTTTAAAAGTAACCTCTGAATTAATTCACCAAGCATTGAATTACCTTATATCTGTAACTTACACCACCTTTACGGAAGAGTCTTTGGTTTCATATTTTGATAACCTATCCCCTTAGGAGTTTTCTCATGTTACCTCTTTCCTGGCTCCTAAATCTGGTCAATTCTCTCTAGATGGGAATATGTTCTCTTTAAACATTTTTGCAGTTGATATAAGACCTGTCTTCCAAGTAATTTCTAAGATTCTGGGAGAAGAAGGCTCCAATCAAGTCAATAAAGTAGTGTTGGCATTTTTCTTTTTAATGATGAAGCCAGAGGTAGTACTAGATATTCCAACATTTTTGGTGGATACTATCAATACCAAATTCATGACTTTGCCCCTTACTGGGTCCTTTAAGTTTCCTTTAGTTATTACTTATTTATTTTGGTACCAGAATGCTAAATATTTTACAGGTTTGGGACTAAGTGGTATTGACATAAATAAAAAGAAGAAAACAGTAGTATTTTGGATAGACCTGATAGGGGGTGATCTAGGAGATGGTGGTTTATTTGAGTTCACTTATTTATTCCTTCCAGTGGCTTATAATATCTTGAATGGAACCTTGGCCCCAACGTTTCTTCCTAAATCTCAAGAATTCCTTCAATTGAGTAAAGATGTGAGGTATGGAGATTGGTTCATATTTGAGGAACATGCAGAGATTAGGCTTTATGGAGCCTCTGTCAAACCATATAGGTTACCAAAATTTGTGCCAATGAGGCTTTTTGCAGTTGAATTTATTAGACAGAGCTTGAATGTAGATCAAGTTCATTTTGTTCCTATGAAGAAAGGCTATTTCTTTAAATTGCCCAAAGCAGTAGGACCCTTCATTATGAACACTACGAAGGCTGCCCAAGAGGTTGAGAGATTATGAAATGATGTGTATTGTATAGGTGGTTGAGTGGGCTTATGACCCTCATCAAATTATTTTAAAAAGAAGGCTAGAGAATGGATATTCAGCCTTTGTGTATGAAAGTGGACCAGAAATAGAGAAACTGGCAAATGGAGGTTTGCAGAACACTCAGGGGACAGAGATTTAAATCTCTAGCATTGTGGAAAAAGGAGTCAAGAGGGCTAGAGAAGAAGTTATTGATTTGGATGAAGAAGAATATGAAGCGACAAAAAGGACTAAGCTTCTGGATGCAATGTCTTTAGCACAACCTGGTTTAGTAATTTAATTAGGATAAATAGAGGGTGCCCCAGCTTCCCCATCTTCCAGAGAACTTGTACATGATCAGTTTCCTTTAACTGAAAGTATGATTTCTCAAATAGCTGAGAGTAAGTAGAAAGTGATGTTAAATATGGACGCTCAAGCTGAGTTTCAAGTTGCTCCTGGACAAACTAGATTGCTTTCGGCTATGAATTTGGAGAAAAGTAAACTTAAAATTTCTTTCTCTCATCCTATTGAAATATCAGTTGGGTCCACCAGTAATTTCAACACTGTAAATTTAACTGTTGAGACTCACAAGCTTCCAATGCTTGACAAGATCATTTTTCACATGCAAACTGTGCAATTGATCATAAATGATTTAGATAAAATTGTTGGGTGTGGAGCATGATTATTTAGAGGTCTTTTTTTCATTCAGATGTATACCCGAGGAAGTTTGTACACCCCTTCACGTGAGGGGGCGTCGGGGGGACTTGTCCCCCCAGTGAGGGTTTGGGTGGGCTAACCCCCCCTAGCTGGTGGGTCCGGAGGCCAGCAGTCCCCAGCGAGGGTTTCACGGGCACTGTCCCCGGAGCTAAAAGAAGATGTAAAATTGCCTTGTAAAAGTATAGTAATTTCTAGTCAATCTAGGCCATTCATTAGGCGGATGATCTGATGGTAGAACTTATGTTTAGTTTAGGGTTTTTTCCCTAGAAGGCAACCCCTCTATTTGTATGAGGGCATTGTATTGAGGCTATGTATTCTCTAAGCGAGAAACAGAGAAGTGAGACTATGAGAGAGAAACAGAGGATATTACAATGGATCTACTGTAGGTGTTGTCTATTCATTTTTCTGGATAATAGAAAGGAAGGATTGGCTATTTGGGGTGGACATAGCACAAACTGTGTGAACCACATATATCTTTGTCTCTCTGGTTTTATGCATTTTTTGTTTATATTTATGCAATATTTTATGTGTTCTACTGCTCTGTAATATATAATTTTCTAACAACTGGTATGAAAGTCGAAGGTGTATTTCGCTGATAAACTCGCAGGAAAGAAGGGTTCCTTATTCGAGTGGGAGCAATGTTGGAAGATGGTAAGTTTAGGGTTGAGAAAATTAATGGCCAAAACTTCTCACTATGGAAGATGCATATGGAAGATTATCTATATCAAAAAGATCTGTACCTACCATTGGACGAAAAAACAAAGATGCCGATGGGTATGACAGATGAAGAATGGAACCTTCTCGATAGAAAGGCACTTGAAACAGTATGGTTGTGCCTCGCAGCATCAGTCGCCTTCAACATTTCAAAGGAAACAATGACAAAGGGTTTGATTAAGGTGTTGGAAAAACTATATGAAAAACCCTCGGCCTCAAACAAAGTATTTCTTATGAAACGGTTATTTAATATGAAGATGTCGGAAGGTGGATCTATTGTAAACCATTTAAATGATTTTAATACTATTACAAGTTAGTTAGGTTCTGTATGGGTAAAATTTGATGATGAATTTAGAGCTCCGTTATTCATGTGCTCATTTCCAGAAAGTTTGAATGGTTTAGTAATGGCCATTAGTAACTCGGTTTCTGGATCTAGTACTTTAAAGTTTGATGATGTTGTCAGTGTTATCCTTAGCGAGGAAATGTGACAAAAAAGCTCTAAAGTGACATTGGGTAATTCTTTAAGTGCAGAGTCTAGGGGAAGAAAAATGGAAAGAGGAAAGAGGAAAGAGCTCAGGATATCGCAGTAAATTAAGGAAAGGCAGATCCAAGTGTAGATTGGGGATAGTGTGCTAGAAATGCAGAAAAAAAGGAAACCTAGAGAAAGACTGTAGATCTCGGAAGGGAAAAGAAGGAGATGCACAGCAAGAGAACAATCATGAAGCAAATGTGATAGGTGAGGTGTTACAATATTCTTTGATTCTTTCTTTCAAAAATATTACGGATTCCTGGGTGGTAGGTTCAAGGGCCTCAATCCATGCCACACCTGATAAGAAATATTTTCAGGACTATGTTCAAGGAGATTTTGGACAAGTCTGTTTGGGTGATGATAAACCCTGTAAAATTTTTGGAATGGGTAAGGTTCTTATAAAATAGCAAAATGGAAACTGATGGCTACGAAAGGAGGTAAGACATGTTCCATATCTGAAGAAAAATCTGGTTTCAATAGAGCAGTTAGGCAGTGAATGTTGTGTGACAACTTTCACAGATAAAGCTTGGAAGGTCACCAAAAGAGCCCTGGTAATAGCAAAAGGTGAAAATGTTGGTAGACTATATTTATGCAATGGTATTTCTGTTATGAAACCAGCTCAAAAAAATATAGAAAAGATAGATCAACGCCTTAGAATTTAGCCTCTCCGAGGGGGCAACCTCCTTTACATTACATAAATGAACAATTCTTGGATGATTCAAATGACAAAATCTCCTTTCTATATATAGGAGTCTAAGGAGTCACACTATAACCCAGTCGTCCTAACAATAATAATATAAGCCCACAAAAATAACAATAGAGGGATTCTATGGGGCACAGTAATAACAATATGGGGACAATAGGGGCACAACAGTATTAATAAGGGATACAAATACAATAGTAATGGGGTAATCACTAGTATTATAGTGACCTAACATGCCCCTCTCCTTCAAAAACGTGTTATCCTCAATGCTTGAGTAGTTCTGGATGCTTCTGTATAAAATTTTCATCCTCCCATGTGGAATCTTTAGTGGATAAGTTCTTCCACTTCATAAGATACTCTGAAATTGATCGATTTCATAGCTATAGAGTTCTTGTTTTTGTGACTGCTTCCAGTTCCAATATAATTTTTCCTTCCTTGTCAAGTTCTGGCAAAATTGTTTGAACTAGGAGCTTGTTCCCTATAACCTTCTTTAAACATGAAACATGGAAAACTGGATGCAATCAAGAAGTTGTAGGAAGGTCCAATTTGTATGTCGTAGTACCAATCTTTCGCAACACTCCGTATGGACCATAATACTTTCATTATAATTTATTATCCTTCTTAGCTTGCTTGAGGGACATTTTCTTATATGGTTGTATCTGTAGGAATACCCAATCACCTACATCAAAACTTCTTTCACTGCGATGTTGATCTGCCTATTGTTTCATTCTATTCTATGCCAACACGATGTTATAGACATTTTTGGGCCTTACAGCTATAAGCATGAAATGTCCATAATCCAAGGGATCCAAAGTCCCTAAAGATGTTGTTACAGCTCCTAAAGGAACAAGGTCAACCAATGACAGCTCCTCCCAGAAGTTCTCCACCAGAAACTGCTCAAAACTAGTCAAATCAGGATCAATTCAGAAGCTCCACTCGCTGCCTTCGTTGCAAAGCACCCAAATACACTAGCTAGGTGCGTTGCAATGCACTTGAATGCACTACCCAGGTGCGTTGAGCGGGAAATGACAAGTGGCAGAGTCATTCAACGAGGTGGAAAGACCATGGAAGCTTCCAGAATCTTCTCCAATGACACTTGCCTCACCGAATTCGACCAAGTGATGAGTAAGAGGCTCCCAGTCTCCAAGTGGAAGCAAGAACTGACAGAGAGAAGCCACAAGTCAAAACATAAGCTGACTCATCCTCTCTGCTTACATCTATATATGGATCCCTCATCCCAGAGATCCAGAGGCTGGAATTTTGTACTTTGCAGAGAATTGTTGTTGGTTTGAGATTGAGATTAGTACATTGGGTGATTTATGCTTTGTTGGACGAGAGGAAGGGATTCCTTTGCTGGGAGGTAGATGCTGGATCGGGACTCACTTGGTTTTATCTCCTCTTGGACTTTCTTATCATATCAATAAAATTATTTAAGTTTCTCCTACATGTTGTGTATCAATGATGTTTTGTTATATTTGCATGTTTAGCTTAATCTGATCCTGAGCTTTTTATGAATGTATATCTATATCTTCGTGTAGTTTCTCTCTCTTGTGATCTTGCAGGAATTCAGTGAAGCTAGGCCGGTAAGGGAGCAGGGAGCTGGGAGCTATTGAAGAGAGGAGCGATTGGATCAACAAACTAGCGAAAGACATAGGTTAGTTACATCCTTTCTTCTCATTTACATTTCATAAAGAAGAATACTCAAGTAGTTTTCCTTGTTTGTTGCTAAGGCACTATCACACCTTAGAGTGGGATAGGGGCGTTCTGAATAGATACTTTTCCCAACAACAAATTGGCGACTCCGCTGGGGATCATATCTAGTTAGTTTATTTGTGTTTCTATTGTTGTTCTTCTCATAAACTTAGGAGTGGCGAATCGAACTGCATTTTCCATTTACAAATGCAAAGTAGAGATCTGCCACTCTAGTCCACTCACTAGGCCTGTTTATGATCTGAACAAGCTGATCCACAAATGCTCTAACTGCCCTTTGTGATAGCTCTTAGTCCTCCTTTAAATCATCCTTCTAATTGTACCTTATTGATAGCTTTTATCCGGCCAAAAACCTCAGATCAAACTGCAAACCGTGACCCAGAACCCAGAGACAATTCTCGTTTCTGCTTCAGCGCAGGCTCTGTGAAGAGACTCTGCATTTCAACGCAGGTCCCGAGAGGGCTACCTGCGCTGCAATTCAGTTTCTCTGTGCAACAGGTGCGCTGATCAGCCTTTGCCCTGTGCAGCTGTGGTTCTTTGCATCCTTGTGTTCAGTTTTATCTCTGTTTTTTGCAGCCTGTTATCAGTGTGTGTACCTATTTGAAAACCCCTTTTCTCTACCTTAATTCCGCCTTAGTTGTATAAAAGAAACTGTATTTGTTTTTGTGTATTTGTTACATCATTTGCAGTTTCCCATTACAAAAGTAAACTAGTCATATTGTCGCCCTTAGATCTAGACCTGTCATAAGTGTCGTTTTGATCTTAGGAGTAAATTTGTTTGCTGTTGACAGTTGATTGCGCTTTTACTTTTGTCTTTTGGTTTGAATTTGTGAATTTCTAGTGTCGAAACAAGTGTTTACTTCAAAATCATAAAGTTTCGTAATCGTCTTTTTGATTTCAAAAAGAAACTTGTTTGTGTTTTCACTTGAAATCAAATTCAAATTTGTACAACAGCTTTCTTTTTAGGCATCAATATTAAGAAAGTGAAAACAAATACATGCACATGTTCATTTGCATATTGATAGTTTGTATGGTTTGATTTAGGAAAAGTGCATTTATAGTGTGCTCTATGCTCTTTGAGAAAAGATTGTGTCTTTCTTTTCCCCTTGTAGCTAGGATTTTCATCGTTGAAAAGAAATAAAAGCTTGCTTATCATCTTTAGACTGCATTTAGGAATTGTATCTACATCTCGTGGTGATCCAAAAAGGCAAACTTCTAAGAAAGATCAACCTAAAATAAATTGAATGAACTTAACAACGCATTGGAACTTAACGCACAACATAGAGGTCTAGGCTAGAGACGTGTTCCAGCGTCATAAAACCTGGTTACTGTTGGCCTCACTGATGGTTGGCTGATTCCTCCTGAGAGACGATAAGTGCCAGTACGGATTGTGCTCCCACGTACCGTCGAGTATATATTGGGAGACCCCTATAGGCATAAAACCTTTATCCATAGGAAGCTGTGTCGGCCGCCCTACTGATCGCAATGCACTGAACACAACATTCGGGAAGATTGACCGCCCGTACCTTAAAAAGTATTCTGCGGTTTTGCGATTGGTTTGGCACACCCTCTACCTAGAACTCTAGAGCAGTCCCTTTCATTCCTTTTCAGACTCCTTAACGGAAAAGGTCCATCTGAGCACTTGTAACTTCAGGCTCATTAAAAATCGAAGGAGAATAGAGTCATCTTTTGCTTTTTCTCGACTCTTAAAAACTGAAAAAGCAAGTTGTGTCCAAGCATCGTTAAAATTTATTTTAAACGGAATATTCATACCCTTTTTTCCTGCGTTGATCTTTAGGTTGAGAAAATGGAGCCTACCAACCAAGGAATTCCCCTTGGTGGAAATCCTAGTCCCTTCTCCTCTTGGGGAGCTGTTGGTGCGCCCCATATGGCCACATTGTCGCTTCCAGGACTGACAATTGGCTTGCCAGTCTGGCTCTTCTCAACCAATGTCGTTCAGAACACCACTATTCCTGAATAGTCGAATCAGCAGTTAGACCAGTCCAGAGTTACCCACTAGCCTTCTACTTCCTCTAATTCTTCCTCTCCTCCTTCCTCTTCGCTTGATGAGGCTGGCAAAGCCAAAAGTCAAGTTCCTAAGGAGAAGAAGGAAAAGAAGAAGAAAGAGAAGAAGAAGAAGGAGCCAAAAGCGACTGGGGGCAAACGAGTGTCGTCTAATGAAAATCCACACACTGCACTGACCAGGCCTAAATCGCCATGTGTCATTTGCAAGGGAGACCACTTTCACAGAGATTGTCCCTGCATCCCTCAGATACTAAGGGACTGGTCTCCCTGTTTGCACAATCCGGTGGCGTCAACCTCTGATAGCCATGTTGAAAGCACACCGTCAACTAGCGAAAGTGAAGTCCCAGGACAAATAAATGGCCACAGAGGAGTCAGTCCAAAAGTGTACTGCACGCCTTCCATTTGAGAGGAAGTGATGTAACTAAATAAGATTCTATAAATTATCATATGAAACATCAAGTACAAGCACTACAATTCATTATATTATATCGATACTTGTTATCACCATGAAATCCTAAATTTTAAGAGAGTTATGATATGGTTTGACTATCTCTGATATAAACTAAGTGATAGATTAATTCAACCAAGACATAAGTAGAACAATTCCTTGAGAAAGTATGGCTACAATCAGTGAGAAAAAAATAGGTCTCCTTGTAAACTGTGCGAAGGCGATCACGCCATCCACCGTTGTCCCTTCTTAGACGAAGCTAAAAGAGTTTTGGATGATCGTCTAGTTTCACCGTTACGACTTCCTCCTGGATATAAAAAACTCTTGCCGAGTCCTTCGTTAGGTGAAAATCCAACTGGCCCGCTCAAGTGGTCAGCTGAAGCGCCGGTCATTGAAGATGAACCAGGTGAATCCATACCCGACGAAAGTCAAAAGGTCGAGGCAGCAGTTGACCCGATCTTGCCTTCAGAGGTTTTATCTTCGAATGATACAGTCACTGAAAGAGGATAAAGATGACACCATCCAAATTCTCTTCATCAACACAGACTCCGACGAGCACAGGGGCAATCCACCCATTCCTCTATCACAGGAAGGAAGTTCGTCAGAGTGATACTCGACCGTCTACTCGGTCCCACCACCAAGCAACCTAGTTGTCTCCTTCGACTGGAACCAACTAGGCAGACCCCGTTTGCCAGCAAGCATACCATTCAGAATTATCATCCAAATATACAGAATGGTCATGGCTAGCACCATCATTGATGAGGGGGCATCTGTGAGTATCCTTTCCTCTATTGCTTGGAAAGCGCTTGGTTCACCATCGCTTTTGCCTGAAATGAGAAATCTGACAGGCTTTGATAAAGGAACCAGTCGACCTTTAGGGATCCTCCCCAATGTGCCCATAACATTGAAAAGGAAGACCGTTCAAATGAACATGATGGTCGTTCAAGGACCCTTGGATTATAACCTACTCCTGGGACAAGACTATATATATTGCATGGGAGCCATCGTCTCCTCACTCTTTAGAGTAATGTGTTTTCCACACGAAGGAAGAGTGGTCAAGCTCGTGGACCAGCTTTCATTTCCCATATCACGCATCGCAAATAGTCATATACCATCCCTAAATGGTCTCTTCACGCAAGAAATGTCTCAACCCACGGTCCATCCTCCCGATGAGCGCGAGTAATTCGGAGGGATATGACTGGAACCCAGGGGGCATGCGTCCTGGTCTGCTTCGGCAGGAAAACTTCGGGTATAGGGTAGGTTTCCACGGGAGAATATGACTAGTCTGTACCCCGTCCGTGATTGAGATAGGGGTTATTCTAGAATAAGATTCTTTTGTCAAAGTTATGTGAGTTGGCGGGCTTCGTCGCTCACCTTTGTTTATCTCGGTAGACATCACCGAAGAAGTGTTTTGTTTGAAAGATTAACAGAACAATATTTGGGTGACCTGAAAGAGGTAGGCCTCTCTCGGTAAAACAATTGTTTTGGCGGAAGTGAAGTAGAGGTAACCTTGAAACTCTGTTTTATACCTGGGGGCATGCAAACCTTTGGAGTGCAAGCAAGGGGCGGCTATTTATTTTTTTAAATTTTTAGGTCCTCCCTTTAAACTCGTAGGTCTAACCCTTTAAACTCGTAGGATTAGTCGTTTCCGAACTTGCATAACGAAAGGATGTGGGGCATAACTTTGTAAGGCGCAAGCTCCATAAAAAATGGCATCTTACATGAGACATTCTTATCATATGACTGGATTAATCGAGCAGTTTTAGCACATAGTTCATGCTCGTTAAAAAATAAACATAAGATCGAGCAGTTTTAGCGCATAGTTCATGCTCGTTAAAAAATAAACATAAGACCGAGCAAGTGTTTCAACCCGCGTTTAAGCTCATTAAAAAATGAACTATCCTCTGGTAAATAACCAACGTGAATGTAACATTATCAGCCATTAAAGCCTTGGTCGTGTTTGCACCATCACCTCCACTTTTCCATTGGCCGATCATTCACCTCCATTTGATTGTTTACCCATTTTGAGGACCAGCTGCGAAGAGTGATTTCACTAGCCATCCTTGTGACACTACCGTGCTTGGAAAATTCCAACCCTTACATGGAATCAGCTGCTACCCATTTTATCACTCGTTCCTCAAAAGACGAGTCTTCCTTAAGCTCTTTTCATTTGACTCGTAAAATATGAAAAGATTGCCGAGTTTTGGCCTTCTAGCTCGTTAAAGCAACAGGAAGAGCTATCCCTCCTCTAGATTTTAATCTTTTTGGACCTGAGGGATTATTGCACAAAAATATCGAGTGCTTGTTTTGTTCGGCTCGTTAAAACTATCGAAAATTCATACCTTCTGTATTGTTTTATACTTTTTCGGACTTAAGGGATTAGATGACGAAAAAGGAACTCGGGAGTTAACTTTACGTACCTTTTCAGACTCTCTAAAAATGAAAAGGACCGAGTTATCTTTGTCGTTAGACTCGTTAAAAATATTAATAGTGACAAACTTGTGTTTAGACGAGAACGAGTTTCACTATCGCTAGGCTCGTTAAAACATAGCGATGGGTTTGCCCGAAGGGAAAATTATAGAACAAGCATATGTTATCCTCCTCAAGCTTGACAAAAATAAAGAGGTACTGGTCAGCAATGACTGGGGAAAAATTGGGAAGAAACTCAAAGAACCTTTATTGGTAGCAAGTCGCTCTTGAACATGACACTTCCACTCCATGCCTGAGTCGGGTTGGGTTGTTTCATTCACCGTCACATCACCATGGTCTCGCCATACCATCCACCTTTGGGGTAAATGCTACCAATCCATCATATAAGTGTCGCTGATATGTTCAAGAGAAGTCATCCAGAGAAGTCAACCGTGTCCCATCCACTACCATACATTATACTTCATTCTTTCATGACCGCCACCTTGAACCATATATCATCAGATCGTTTTCACCTCCATCAAAATCGTTTGCTCCATTCCATGTCACTGATGTGGGATACATCAAGGCCCTCCTTTGATGGATCGCTTCTTGTCGACATCAGCTCATTATTCAAGAAGTTGATCTAGGAACACCCCCTTCAGTACTTTGAAGCTTGCATGCCTCAATGGCAAGTTTCTCACTTCTGGCGATAGGTATACATCAATGACCTTCGACCGAAAGATTTTGCGTGGTGTTCGACGTCAAGTCCTTTATTCACACCACGTGAATTGTACTGCAGTACCTTGAGGGTCATTATCATTATCGGTGATTCCTCTCGCGCTTGTTAACAGTTTACATCATTGACTGGTAATCATGCGATGTCTTTCCATGTTCGACTTCAAAACATTTCTCACATGGATCGACTTGTACTTAGAGTGAAGATCGGACGAGATTGAAGACCCCGGATCTAGTTTCATCCATCTGGGCTGCGATATATATTCAGGAAAAATAAAGACATTGACATGTACAACACTGGAGAATAGATAATCATCCTACCAAAAGGATGATGATTTCATCAGAATCATCAGTCTACCATCAGACGATTGTCTGTCCTATGTACATAAAAATGAATTTATAAAGCTGAGCATGGGAATGCCCGCCTCAGCTAGATCATGAAAACAGTATGAAAAATAATGTATTGTATTGTATCTTATTACATGTATCCTCCCAGCATTGAAAGAACTTCGGATCCTCCTAATAAAGCATTTCACCTGATAAATGGCTTCATACTTTAGGGGGCAACTGTTATAGACATTTTTGTGCCTTACAGCTATAAGCATGAAATGTCCATAATCCAAGGGATCCAAAGTCCCTAAAGATGTTGTTACAGCTCCTAAAGGAACAAGGTCAACCAATGACAGCTCCTCCCAGAAGTTCTCCACCAGAAACTGCTCAAAACTAGTCAAATCAGGATCAATTCAGAAGCTCCACTAGCTGCCTGCGTTGCAAAGCACCCAAATACACTAGCTAGGTGCATTGCAACACACTTGAATGCACTACCCAGGTGTGTTGAGCGGGAAATGACAAGTGGCAGAGTCATTCAACGAGGTGGAAAGACCATGGAAGCTTCCAGAATCTTCTCCAATGACACTTGCCTCACTGAATTCGACCAAGTGATGAGTAAGAGGCTCTCAGTCTCCAAGTGGAAGCAAGAACTGACAGAGAGAAGCCACAAGTCAAAACATAAGCTGAATCATCCTCTCTGCTTACATCTATATATGGATCCCTCATCCCAGAGATCCAGAGGCTGGAATTTTATACTTTGCAGAGAATTGTTGTTGGTTTGAGATTGAGATTAGTACATTGGGTGATTTATGCTTTGTTGGAGGAGAGGAAGGGATTCCTTTGCTGGGAGGTAGATGCTGGATCGAGACTCACTTGGTTGTATCTCCTCTTGGACTTTCTTATCATATCAATAAAATTATTTGAGTTTCTCCTACATGATGTGTATCAATGATGTTTTGTTATATTTGCATGTTTAGCTTAATCTGATCCTGAGCTTTTTATGGATGTATATCTATATCTTCGTGTAGTTTCTCTCTCTTGTGATCTTGCAGGAATTCGGTGAAGCTGGGCCGGTAAGGGAGCAGGGAGCTGGGAGCTATTGAAGAGAGGAGTGATTGGATCAACAAACTAGCAAAAGACACAGGTTAGTTACATCCTTTCTCCTCATTGACATTTCATAAAGAAGAATACTCAAGTAGTTTTCCTTGTTTGTTGCTAAGGCACTATCACACCTTAGAGTGGGATAGGGGCGTTCTGAATAGATACTTTTCCCAACAACAAAGAGGTTATACTTTAAGAGTTGGAGGACTTGTTGTTGATGTTCGTTGTGATGTTCCATTTCTTGAACCTTAGAATTTTCTCTTAAATATGATGTGATGGATGGTGGCTAATATCCATAAAGTGCCATAAATAGGGTCATTTTTGTTGTTGTATGGAAGGAAGTGTTATACCACCATTCAGGTAGAGGCAACCATTTGACCCATTGTGTCTGTTTATCAGATACAAAACAACGAAGATATCCTTCCAAACATTTGTTTACTATCTTAGTTTGCCCATGAGATTGAGTATAACAAGATGAGCTATGAGCTAACTGAGTACCAACACAAGAAAATAATTCTGTCCAAAAATTTCCAGTGAAAATGGGACCTCTATCACTTAAAATAATCTTTGGGTTTCCATGTATATTTTCAATTGTTTCCATCAATGCAGTAGAAACTGTACTGGTTTTAAATGGATGTGATAATGAACAAAAGTGTGCATACTTGGTAAGTCTATCAACTACCACCATGATAACACTCTTTCCCATAGACTTGGGTAAAGCTGTGATAAAATTCATTGAAACCTCCTCCCGACATTGGCTTGGAATGGATAAAGGTTGTAATAGACCCTGTGTCTTAATTGTTTCAACTTTATTTTGTTGGCAAACCAAACATTCCGCCACAAACTTTTCAATATCAAATTTAAGGCCATCCCAAAAAAATTCCTTCTTAACCCTGTGGTAAGTTTTTAAAAATCCCGAGTGCCCTCCTAAGGGAGAAGTGCGCAATTCCATAAGAACCTTTTGTTTTTAGTTGGAATTCTTTCAGAGGTATAAGCGATCTTTGTACCATAACGAATCATTTTTCTAGATAAATGTATCAGATGTACTGGAATCTTTTTGTAACTTTAGAATAAGTGCCCACACTTCTTCATCATTCTTCCATTCCTCCCTTGCTTCGTTTATCCAATCTAGTTGGATAATAGAAATGGCACACAACAATGCTTCCAGATCCTCATCCTTTCCTGAGAGTGCATCTGCCACCACATTTTGCTTCCCTTTTTTGTAGATGATTTGAAAGTCATAACCCAACATCTTTGTGACCCACTTTTTTTGCTCTTTAGAGGATAATATTTGTTCTAAAAATTGTTTAAGTCGATCATGATCCATTTTTACCTTGAAGTGTCTTCCCATTAGGTAGGGTCGCCATTTCTTAAGTGCATGGAGTATTGCCAACATTTCCTTCTCATAAATAGCTTTGTGTAAAAACATTCCCTTGATTGGATGACTTTCAAAAGCAATGGATCTTTCATCTTGCATTAAAATAGCACCAGTTCCATTTCCTGAAGCATCACATTCCATAATAAAGGTTTTTCTGAAGTCCGGTGTAGCTAAGACCAGTGCTTGGCACATTGCCTCTTTAAGATGTTCGAAGGCCTTTCCTGCTTCTGGAGTTCATGAAAATGCATCTTTCTTCAATAATGTTGTTAGAGGTGCTGCTATTCTCCCATAATTCTTAACAAACTTCTGATAATACCGTATCAACCTGAGAAATCCTCGAAAATGCTTTATGGATGTGGGGATTTTCTATTCCTTAATGGCTTTAATTTTACTAGGGTCTACCTTAACTCCAAAGAAGCGTTTGGATCTTTTTGCATATAATTGTTTCTCCTCCGATAGTTGTAGCACCCTGTCAACATGTTGAACATGAACCTGCCAAGACTTGTTGTAGATTAGTATATCATCAAAAAATACTAACACAAATGTTCTAAGGAAGGGTTTAAAAATGGAATTCATCAAACCTTGAAATGTAGAAGGTGCATTGGTAAGGCCAAAAGGCATGACCAAAAATTCATAATGACCCTCATGAGTTCTAAATGTTGTTTTCGGAATGTCTTTAGTCTTCATTCTAATTTGATGATATCATGACCAAAGATCCAACTTGGTGATGTAAATTTATCGATGCAACTCATCCAGTAATTCATCAATGACAGGAATGGGAAACTTATCTTTAATAGTGAGCTTGTTGAGATGCCTAAAATCCATACACACGCGCCATGATCCATCCTTCTTGTGCACCAATACTACTGGAGCAGAGAAAGAACTTTGACTAGGTTGAATTCTACCAACCTCTAGCATTTTTTCAACCATACATTCAATTTCACTCTTTTGGGCATAGGCATATCTGTATGCCCTAATGTTTGGAGGAACAACTCCCATAATCTAATGAATAGCATGACCATGATCATGAATAGGTGGGAGACCTT
The DNA here is from genome assembly GCA_031772625.1 of Pinus tabuliformis. NCBI lineage: Eukaryota > Viridiplantae > Streptophyta > Pinopsida > Pinales > Pinaceae > Pinus > Pinus tabuliformis. Next base: position 652,529,377 of record CM062813.1, on the reverse strand, counting down.
TGGGAGTCTCAAATACCTTGGAATGATTGTCCAAGACTTTTTGGAGATCTGAAGAAATAGATGATTCTAATGTGGAAACATCTAGCGAACATAATTGTGAAATTACACCTCTTTGTTCCTTTTTTAGAAGCTTTTTCATATTGTTAGAGCTGATTATCTTTCCTAGTTTCCCTGCAATACCCCTTAATTCAAATTCCTTTCCTTTCCACATAGAATTTCATGAAAGTTTCTTGAAAATTAAAAGCTATTGTACCCAACGATTGTAGCCATTGGACTCCTAGTACAACATCAACACCTCCCTTTGGAATGGAAAGCATTGGGCTCGTCAATACATATTCTCCCATGGATAGCTTGATATTATGGAACTTTCTAGAGAAATTTATCGTTCCTCCATTTGCAAACATCACTTGACTCTCTGGTGTTGGATATGGGAAGCAATTCAATTCTTTTGCTATCTTACAATGAATAAAATTGTGGGTACACTTTGAATCAATCAACACTATTACCTTCTTCTTCTTGATTTGTCCTTCTATCTTGATGGTTTGAGGAGTAGTAATCCAAGCCAATGCATTACAAGATATGGTCAGATTCATTTCTTCTTTACCTAGGCTTTGTTCCTAGAGTATATCCTCTTCTTTTTACCTTTCTTTCTCCTTTTCTTCTTCTTCTTCACAATCGATGTAGAAGAATTTCTTCTTAGCACACTTATGACCTTTAGTGTGTTTGCTATCACAGCTGTAACAAAGCCCTTTTTCTCTTTTTTCTTGCAATTGTTGTGGTGTCAACCTTATAGGTTGTGGAAGACTAGGGGTAACAACACTTCCATCTTTATATTTGTGAGTGTTATGCTTCCTGGTTGCCATAATTTTGCTTTCCATTTTTCTTGCTAACCTGAATGCCTTCTCTAATGAATCAGGGTCGCAAAGGCGAACATCATGTTGGATATTATCCTTTAAAGTCCCTATGAACACATCAATCCTATGCTCCTCTGAAATATTTTTTTAATGTTCAATTTTTTGAACTCCTCAATGTGCTCCATTATTGAACCCTTTTGTTTGAGACTTATCAATTGGCTATAAAAGTGCTGCTTTTTGTATCCTCATAATGTGTTGTCAATTCTTCCGTAAAAATTGTCGAAGTGATAATTTGTTTACGAGAGAAAATCCATTGATACCATACAAACTAATTTGGTTCCAAATATAAAGTTGCAATACGTACCTTTTGTGTATTTTGCACATTATTGAGATTGAAAAATTGCTCCATTTGTAATATCCATGTTGCGGGATCCTTGCCATCAAACTTCCTCATACCGATTTTTGGAATATGGTGGGTCTTTGGTCCAACATTAGAGTCTATGAAATCATGATTAACATTTCTTTTGTTCTCATCATAAGTTTCCCTTACTACTCTTTCACCGTTAGTAAGAATTTCTTGTAGAAATTTTGTCAAATCTGTCTTCAAACCTATTTTCAAATCTTCCGTTCCTGTCTTCAAATCTATCTTCAAGTCATCCATCTTAGCTTCCATGCCATTCATCTTAGCTTCCACGCCATTTATCTTATATTCCACGTCATTTACCTTAGATTCCATGCCATTTATCTTAGCTTCTATTAGCTTTTGTGGGTGTGACATTTATTGCACTTGGTCTTGTAATTTTGATATATCATGTAGCATTTCTTCCTCTTCTTCATGAGTCATGCTAGAACTTTTAAGTTTCTTACTAATTGTTTGCATTTTCTTTCCTCGAGGCATCAGTTACCGATAACAATGCTCTATTATTCCCTTTGAATTCTTCAAAATAATTTTTCAAACCAATCTTAAGAAAAAATTTAAAAAAAATCTACACACCGTTTTTCACTTTGTAGGAGCTCAATATTGCCTCTGATGTACCACTGTAACTTTAGATCATCTAATTTTGAAATTGTAACCTATAGTAGCCCTCTGTGTGCTCTTTCCAATGCCACCAGTCTGATCCAAATTAGATTCTCCAAGGAAGAGTTGTGCCAAATCTCCCATAGTGACCTGATTATAGTATAGTTCAGTAGAGCGAACTTGTATGACGTGCCACGAGTCACTGTTTCAACCTTTTTCTATGAAAAATATATACAAGAAACTATAATCTGTCCTCTTCCTGTAACTTCTTATGAAATTTCAATCCGATGCTCAGAGAGAAACTTGTGACGATTTTCCCCAAGACATCTCTTTGGAATGTAATTCAAGAGTATGAGAAAAGACCAACTTCCTCAGATCATATCTCCAAAAATATAGTGCGAAAAGCTCTGTAATTCAGATCCGAGGTTCAGTGTGATTTCTTCTCAAATGGTTTTTTTTTTTAGCTTTTGAAACGTCGCAGAAAAAAGTTATAGTGAAAATTCCACTACCACCTATTTGGAGCAGCGAAACCCTAGAATCCAAAGCTTTGATTCCAAATGTTATGAAACAAGCTCAAAATATTATAGAAAAAATAGATCAATGCCTTAGAATTCAGCCTCTTCGAGGGGGAAACCTCCTTTAAATTACATAAATGAACAATTCTTGGATGATTCAAATGACAAAACCTCCTTTCTATATAGGAGTCTAAGGAGTCACAATATAACCCAGCCGACCTAACAATAATAATATAAAGCCACAAAAATAACAATAGAGAGATTCTATGGGGCACAATAATAACAATATGGGGACAAGAGGGGCACAACAATATTAATAAGGGAAACAAATTCAATAGTAATGGGGTGATCACTAGTATTATAGGGACCTAATAATCTCTAACTTTGTTAATGCTTTAACTTCCAAAGGAGCAGATGCAACATTATGGCATCATAGGCTCAGACACATGAGTGAAAAGGGGACGAAGATTCTTCAATCAAGGAATTTGCTGCTGGGTTTGAAGAATGTTGATTTGGACTTTTGTGATAATTGCATTTACGGAAAGTAGAAGAGAGTCAGATTTCTCAGAGTTGGGAAAGAAAAGAAGAGTGAAAAATTAGAGCTTGTGCATACATATCTATGGGGACCTGCTCAAGTATCATCTCTCGATGGCTCTCATTATTATGTTACTTTTATTGATGATGCAACTATAAAAACATGGATTTATTGTATTAAGAATAAATATGACGTATTTGATACTTTCAAGAACGAAAATATTTGGTTGAGATTGAGACAAGAAATAAATCGAAGTGTCTCAGATCAGACAATGGAGGTGAATATTGTAGCAAAGAGTTTGATAGGTACTGTTTAGAGCATGGAATTCATAGAGAGAAGACAATTCCAAGAACACCACAAGGAAATGGTGTGTCAGAAAGGATGAACAGAACAATCATGGAGCGTGCAAGGTGCATGAGATTGCATGCAGGATTACCTTTACAATTTTGGGCAAATGTTGTAGATATTGTTGTTTATCTAATAAATAGAGGGCCTTCAAGTTCCTTGGATGGTGGTGTTGCAAACGAAGCATGGACAAGTAAAAAGGTAAACTACTCTTTCTTAAATCCTTTTGGTTGTGAGGCCTTTTTCCATATTAATAAAGAAAATAGAATAAAGCTTGAGGCAAAGTCAAAGAAATGTACCTTTATTGGATATGGTGTTAGTGATTTTGGCTATCGCTTATATGATTACAAAAATCACAAAATTAGTAGGAGCAGAGATGTAATATTCAATGAAAAGGTCTTCCATAAGAATCAGTTGTAGGAAAAGAAACAGGAAAAAGAAAACAAGGAGTACACAGTTCTTGATGAAATCACTGAAAAAGTAAAGGTGCCTAAAAATAATAATAATCAACAACCACAAAAATAGCAACAGCAACCACCACAACAGCAACAGGCACCCCAAACACCTAAAAGTGGTGTTGGAAGATCTACTAGGATAAGTATACCCCCTGAACGATACTCTCCTTCATTATATTATTTATATTTGAATGGTTCTGGTGAACCTAAATGTTATGAAGAAGCAATGCAGGTTGAAAGCGGGAAGAAGTGGGAGGTAGCCATGGAAGAAAAGATGGACTCCTTAATGCATGACCAGACTTGGGACTTAGTCAGGTTGCCTACAGGAAAAACTACATTGAAGAATAAATGGGTTTACAGGGTGAAGGAAGAAGATGGATGAAAACAAAGGTACAAAGATAAAGTTGTGGTGAAGGGGTTTGCGCAAAAGAATGGTATTGATTTTGATGAAATATTTTCTCCTGTTGTTAAAATCACTTCAATCATAACTATTTTAAGTCTAGTATCAGTTGAAGATTTGCATCTTGAGCAGTTAGATGTAAAGACAAACGTTCTCCATGGGGATTTGGAGGAAGAGATATATATGCAGCAACCACAAGGATATGAGGTAAAAGGGAAGGAGAAACTAGTGTGCAGGTTGAAGAAGAGCTTGTATGGCTTAAAAAAGGCTACAAGGCAATGGTATCTAAAATTTGAAAAATTTATGTCTGAACAAGGTTATACTAGATGTCACTCTAATCATTGTGTTTATCTTAAAAAGAAAAATGATGGTAGCTATATTATATTGTTATTGTATGTGGATGACATGCTTTTTGCAGGGTCTAACATGCAGGAAATAAATGTGCTCAAAATAAAATTGGCAAATTCATTAGCAATGAAGGATTTTGGAGTAGCAAAACAAATCCTTGGCATGAGAATAGCTAGAGATAGGAAAAATAACAAATTAACATTATCTCAGAATGAGTACATACAAAAGGTGTTCAAAAGATTTAACATGCACAATGCATAACCAGTTAGTACACCTTTTTCTACCCATTTCAAACATAGTAAGGAAATGTGCCCAAAGACCCAAGAAGACATGGATTATATGTCTAAAGTTCCATATGCATCAACAGTTGGAAGCTTAATGTATGCAATGGTCTGCACAAGCCCTAATATTACACATGCAGTCAGAGTTGTAAGAAAGTAGATGAACAATCCAGGAAAGGAACATTGGATGGCAATGAAATGGATTCTTAGATATTTGAAAGGTACCATAAATCAAGCATTATGTTTTGGTGGTTCAAAAATTTATCTACAGGGATATGTTGATGCAGATATGGCAGGTGACAAAGATAATAGGAAGAGAAATACATTATATGTATTTATTTTAAGTGGAACAACTGACAGTTGGGTTTCAAAAATCCAAAGTGTTGTTGCAAATTCAATAGTAGAAGTAGAGTATGTTGTTGCTATAGAGGCTAGTAAGGAAATGATTTGGTTACAAAGGATTATGGGTGAATTGAGTAAGAAGCATGATATGGGCACATTACACAATGGTAGCCAAAGTGCCACTCATCTTGCCAAGAAATCATCATTTTAGTCCAGGACTAAACACATACAACTCAAGTACCATTTCATATGATCAGTGTTGGAAGATGGAGAGTTGAAGCAGCAAAAGAAACACACTAGCCAGAATCATCAAGATATGCTAACAAAAGTTGTAACCAGTGAGAAATTGAGAATATGCTCAGTTTCAATTGCTCTTCAAGGATGACGATGAAGATGAGAAACAACCAGGTCCAAAGAGGAGTCATTTTCCAGAAAATGAAGCAGTGATGGATTTTCTACAATCATTCTCCAAGTGGGAGATTGTTGGGTGGAGCATGATTATTTAGAGGTCTTTTCTTCAATCGGATGTATACCCTAGGATGTTTGTACACCCCTCCACCCGCGGGGGCGGGGGGGGGGGTGTGGGGGGGACTTGTCCCCCTTGCGAGGGTCCAGGGGGACTGATCCCCCCTAGATGGGGGGTCTAGGGGCTAGCGGTGCCTCGGCGGGGGATTTTGGGGGCAGGGCCCCCGAAGCTAAAAACATATGTAAAATTGCATTGGAAAAGTATAGTAATTTCTAGTCAATGTGGGTCGTTCATTAGGCAGATGATTTTATGGTAGAACTTATGTTTAGTTTGGGGTTTTTTTTCCCTAGAAGGCAACCCCTCTATTTGTATGAGGGCATAGTATTGAGGCTGTGTAATAGTTGTGTATTCTCCAAGGGAGAAACATAGAGTTGAGACTATGAGAGAGAAACAAAGGATATTATAGTGGATCTACTATAGGTTGTGTCTCCTCATTTTGCTGGATAATAGAAAGGAAGGACTGGCTATTCAGGGTGGACGTAGCCCAAACTGGGTGAACCAAGTATATCTGTGTCTCTCTAGTTTTATGCATTTTGTGTTTATATTTATGCAATATTCTATGTGTTCCATTGCTTTGTAATATATAATTTTCAAACAAAAACAAATGCAACAACTATTAAAGAAAAGAAAATTCTAAATAAGGTAATTCAACAATTGAAGTTGGAGAAAGCCAACTCCAGAACTTTGAATGCTTGGGTGGATGAACTAAAGAAAGTTATCATAAAAATATGTGTCAATCTTGATGATCAACCTATGATTTAGAAATTGTTGTAATCTGCTAAGTCGGAGATTGGGGTTTTGATGAAGAAATTGAATCTAATTACAGGTAAGCATCCCATTGCTGCTGGGATAGCTGAAGTTGAAAACAAAAATGAAAAGCTCCTACAAGATGTATTGCAGAAGACATAAGAAGTTTCTTTACTTAAAGATTCTTTGGACAAGTTGCAACAATAGGTAGATACTCATGTCTATACAATAGTAATGCTAGCCAACGCGGATGATCCAATAGCACAGGTATTATAGTTGGGAACAAAGCTTAAAACGGTTGAATATGATGTAAGGAAAGAACAAAGAGAATTGGAAACAACCTCTAAGCTATTGAATTCGAGTGAAGAGGAAGGAATAATGGAGAAAGAAATGCTAAAAAGTATGGGGAAGATCATCTATGGGCTGAAGATGAAATTAAAAGGCTGAAGGAAAAGATGAAGGGCAATATATCCTTCATTCAAGCTAGGGAAATCCTATGGGATGAAATCATTGAGATTATCAAGGGAATTTGGGAATTCCTTGTTATTATCTCTAAGGAGAAAAAATAGTTTGAGACAGGGAAGGTGTGGCATGAAAAATAAGCAAAAATATTTAGATAGATCAAAGTTTGTAAAGAGAATGATAGATTTCAATATTCTAAAACTACTTTATAATTAAAGGAGCATGACATGCCAAATAAAACATTATATGCAATAGATTTCAACAAAATGATTATCATAAACATTTATAGAAATACTGCTCAGAAGAAGATAAATGAGATGAAGGAAGCAATTTCCATGTTTAACATCCTGTTTGATAAAAGAGTTAGAGTTGTACTTCCTTCTTCCTAGGATTTACAAGGAAACTTGTAGCCATGGAAGACATATGAGACTTTGCTCGTTGAGGAAAAGAACAATGTTGATAACACTCATGAAAAGATAATAGTATTAAAGGGAGCCACTATTACGAACTACGTTAACAAAGATTTTAAGCTTCTACGGATGGTAAATACTCTATTTACAGATAAGCTTACTTATAGTAGGAGTACAACATGCAGAATAGCACTTGAAAAATTGGAAGAAGCACCAAAGTCAAATGTACCATTATGGAGAAAATGAAAAGAATGGATGATAGATTAAACCAAAGATACACCAGCAGGATCACCAACTCAAGCCACAGATTCAAACGGAGAGCATCAATCACCAATCATACTTTCATTTATGTTATTTCATGTTATCTTATTTCCTTAGATAAATGAGGTGTCTTTTACCCTCTAATGTAATATTCTGTATCACTTTTACTTTAGATAGTGAGAAAGTAATTAATAAGTTTGATAGTTTTTGTAGTTACCAACTTTCTCACGATGTATAAAAAGAGGGAAAATTATAGAAGAATGGTATAAAATTTGGAGGAACCTAAAGACTATGCTATTGTGTACTTGATAGGCTGATGATTAATGAAAGAATCAAGAGTTTTCCATATAGTTTTGGGTATGATTTTGTAATTTCTCTATTATGCGTCATTATGTTTCTCCCTCTCTTTAAATATGGTAATGAAGTTGCAGGTCTTTGTTTACTTATGTGAATAAAGTTAAAATTCCTTAAAAGAGCACTCCCATATTTAAAGCTCTTTCTTCTATATTTCTTCTAAGTTATAGATAATAATTCTTGTCAAACACAACATATTATCTTTAATTTCTAAAGATATTCTTCACATAACATTTACATGTAGCATCACATGGCATTTTGAGATTTTCATATCAGCGAGATATTAAGTGTTCAAAGCTAGGTCATTCAAGTCCTTCATATGAAGATACATTATACAAATAAGTGACATGCATAAGAAACTTTAATGTTTGAAGCACAATTTCTTCACAGCCAAGGAATTGGTTTCTTAAGGGACAACAATATCCATGTCCCCTACTCAACCCATTTTAATTTTAAAACTAAAATACAAAACCAAAAATAATCACATGGCATTCATAAGGAAAATACAACAAGGCTTTCACATTCCCCTCCCCATGCATACTTGATTCTAGCTTTTATTAAATAGGGTTGTGCATATGACAACCGTGCAACTTTGAAAATTCCATGATCTCTAAACTATAGCTCTTATACCAATGGCACTAACCTTTGAAATTGGATACATCTATCACTAGAGTATGCAGTTTATTTTACGTATCTGGTATTCTTTTTGGAATATGGATTTCACTATTAGATCCATGCCCACTCTTCCACCATGCCTTCTCCTCCACTTAATGGTTCATATTTTCATCTGTCACCTCCCCCTCTTCCATTTTTCGTTCTACTCCACCTTGATGGCCCAAAACCTAGGTTCTAGAGGCTACCCACTAATATGTCCCCCCGATTTAGAAAAAAGCCATGGAAGCCTGCAGATCCTTCGACAAGGGGGTCGTCCAACATGACAAAAGAATCTGAAGATGTTAGAGGTAGAGATCAAAGTTGAGAGAGCTTCATTAAATGAAGAGGAAATTGGATTTTAGATAGAATAATTATTCTGACGTGAAGTTTGTCATGCCTGAGAGACAAATTGTTTCCACAATTTAGCATTATACTAGAATATGAAGTCATTCTTAGTTTTTGTGCTTTATTTCTTGGCCTTTTAGGAATTATCTAGTTCATTTTTACATGTGTAAGTCCTCTAGTAAATAGGTTCTAATAGTTCATGGTGATTTTGGTTTCCATTTTGACAATTTCACCGTTCATATATTCGTATGTATCAATCCTTAACAATGGTAAATTATATTCAATGTAGTTTCCCTCACGGTAGCCCAGTAGTAGTTACTCAAGTTTTTTATGAATGATCTCCTTATACTAGAGTTTATACTTTCAAGGTTGTAGGGAGACAATAATTTAAACAACCTATATGTCATACATACATGCCTAAATATCTATTGATAGAGTTGACATCTTACGAACATTAAAATAATTATTTTAAGAAAACAATAAATGCATTATATAGTTTTTATTGTTTTTGTTGGTGCTATAATAATCATAATAATAATAATAATAAGAAAAAGAAGAAGAAGAAAAAGAAAAAGAAGAAGAATATAGATGTTAAGTGGTGTAGCTAGAGTGGTTTGGAGGAAGAGTGTTGCACTCCGCTACACAAATTCAAAGCCTACTTTGTCACATTCTTTCTCTCTTAATGAGATAATTATTGATTCTTGACATGAAATTCAGCCTTATACCTAGTGGATTTCCTTCGAAACACATTATGATAAAAAGTATTGTTTTCTTTCAGTAGTGTATAAATACCTAGCTGGTTTCTTAAAAAAAAAACATATAATGTAGAAATAAAAATAAAAATCTAGTTTACCTTGAGAAATACATCATGCAAAAAAAAGGTTCAAGTTGGTCTAGCTTGACTGGTTGTAGGAAAATTATTAACCTCCCCACATGAATTCAAATCTAACTTATGACATAAAGCTCTTTTTCATGTCCTAGAATTCTTATATTAATACATGTTTTTACCCCCATGATACATTATTGTACCCCCTTTTTTCACCAATTTTAACTCTTCTACCTTGCACTTCCTTATCATTTTGACATAACAATGAAGGATTGGGTTTAATGTGTATTTTTCTTTGAATGAGAAGTTCCAAAACTTATTTGGGGATCGATATATTGGCACACTTTCAGGAGAAAACCAAACATGATTTTTATTAGTATTGATGTTTTTATGCTCCCATTTGAGTCAAAGGGCTACCAGGCTACATGTGTGGATTTATGGAAAACAATTAATGATTCAGCCCCAAATTCGCAACAATTTTCAAACAACCAACTTTGTCCTCAATTTTCATCCATATGAGAGTGAATATAAAAATTATGGGACATGTTTTTTCTCGCAGTATAGAAAATCGAGTGAGGTTTGGGAATTTTTCATAAATACATCATGATCTCAGAGATGCAATAGGTTTTGTGAGGCAAATTTGTTAAAAATTCACAAATTTCAATTTTTTTTAATGATGCACATATTTGAAAAAAAACGGGCAGTTACAACCTAAATTTGTAATGTAATATGTATAAAAAACCCTATGATGGAAGAGAGTATGTTATTCTAATTTCATATTTTTAGTTTTGACCTTGAGCATATGGTTGTTGATGTAAAAGACTAATTGATTTTTAATACAAGATTCTAATGTCAAGTTCTTGTTCTCGTTTTTGGTGTATTTTATGATAGTTTCTTCTTTGCGATTTAATATCTTAAAAGAGGGTATGAGCTAGATTAATACAAGAATTCTAATGTCAAGTTCTTCTTCTCATTTTTGATGTATTTTATGATAGTTTCTTCTCTGTGATTTAATATTTTAAAATATAGTCTGAGGTAGACTAGTAAGACCCACTAGACCAATTCGACATCTCCCTAGTTGTATATTTTTAGTGTGGTTTGTAGATATAGTGAATAGTTTTTGTTCACTTAGAAGTATTGATGTATTAACCATCATGACTTATTTAAAAAATTACTACATATATACATATATATACATACATCCATATATATATATATATATATATATATATATATATATATATATATATATGCTACTTATTACACTTTGTTTCCTTCATATTTATACAACACTATTATTTGTGATTGTTTTAGCACTTATTTCTCAAAGGGTCCAACTATTAGTGTGACATATCCTCTTAAAATTATTGCATTACTCAATTGCATGGATAAAAAACATAAACTATGGCAATAACTCTATTATATGCTTGTAGGTGATTTTTTAGGAAACACTTTGACGCAAGTCGTTTCAAGGTTTAAGTATTGTTGTAGATCTGATATATTTTAACAAAGTGCATAGTGAAGCATAATTTTCATTAATTGATGCCACGAAAACAATGGAAACACCTAGTAAGAAACCTGAAAGCTTTACTATGACACATGTAGAAGATGATGAATTGCAACATGATATATCAATATTACCAGGCCAAGTGCAACAAATTTTTCTCTCACAAAAAATAGTAGAAGCTAACATGGAATTTAATATCGATGGTATAGAAGAAAAGCTTTAAAAGAAAATGGATGATTTAAGAAATACATGGAAGGTTTGAAGGAATGTTTCACAAAGTTGCTACAATAAATGCTTCCTAATCGCGAAAAGGTAGTAGAGGAAACTAATGATGAGAAGAAAAGAAATGTTAATCATGATTTCATACTCAAACGTTGTATTGAAGACCCACCATATTTCAAGAATCGATATGAGGAAGTTTGATGGCAAGGATCCCATAACATGGATACTACAAATGGACCAATATTTTGATCTCCATAATGTCCAAAACACACAAAAGGTACACATTGCAACTTTATAATTAAAATCCAATCCATTTGTATGGTACCAATGGCTTTGCTCTCATAAACAAATTGTCACTTGATCAATTTTTACGGAGGAAATGATAACACATTATGAGGATACAAAGAGCAACACCTTCTTTAGCCAATTGATAAATCTCAAACAAAAGGGGTCAATGGTGGAGCACATTGAGGACTTCCAAAAATTTAATATAATGATAAATGATGGCATGAGCAAATCCATTATCTACAATGTAAATTCAATGCAACCATGGATCACATTGTGTGAAAAGAAAAACAAATGGGATGGTCACAAGAAATAATTTCTATGGTTTGATGTTAGAACATGATTTATCTTGATCATTTAAACAAAATGTTCCAAATATTTGTCTCTATAGTTGAGTGGCTAACTAAATTTTAGAGAAATATGACATATCTAGAATTTGATCACATGGAGAAGTGGATTTACTAAACATAAGGGTATAGTGCAATAAATCTGTAATATGTAAACTTCTTCTAGCTCCATCACATAAATAGTTTTAGTATTAATGTTTAAACTATCAAGTGTGGTTCATATTCGAAAAAAAATAACAAAAAAATATGATAAAGCCAAATGAATGAATAAAAGAGCAACGATAAATCTAAAAGATTGAGAAAATAAATCAAATTATTTTTATTTATTTAATAAAATATATAAGCATTGGAAGATGAATTTAATATCAAACAAAAGTATGGCCATAGGTAGATTACTTTAATATTAACCAAATGTCCATTGAGAAACTAATTTAATATTAAATAACAATATAACCATTGGAAATTTAATATTAAAGAAGTTATTCCGTGAAATAGTTTGAATAAGAGTGAGTAGTAATTGGAAAGGGCTTCCTAGAGATTAAACCACCTTCACCCCCAACCCTTGAGAATTTTCCTGAGACCACATCACCTGGTTCCAGAATATTTCGAAGATCCAAAGCTCAACCAAATAAAAGAACCCCATCACACCATGGCCATTCAAAAATCATAAGCCAAGGGTGAAAGCACTATGACACCTAACAAAACCCATTACAATTAGAACAAGAGAACCAAATACTCAAATACATTGACGATGCATTCACAAACTAGCTAGGAAATCACTCATGCAACATGTTACCTACAAGCCTTCGTAATGAGGTTGCTTGAGCCAAACATTCTTGCTTGTCCTTTCCTTTCCTTGTCCTTGCTTTTCCTTCCTTTTTTTTCTTTCTTGCTTCCTCCTCTTGGTGTTCTTCTCTCTATTGTCATGCGGAAAGAGTCAATTTTGCAGACAAAATCGACCTCCCTAGAAACTAAGGCTTTTCTAGTGACAAACAAAACAATCAAGCACTATCTTTCCCTAAATATGCATTTAAAATAAAAGCAACCAGGTGTTTAAGGCTTACCTTTAGTCCAACGTTGTTTGTAGCGGCCAAGCCTCTTCGATCCAGATGAGCTCCTCTCCTTGAAGCATGCATACACAAACAAGCAAACGATTACATAGCACCTGAATAACTCATATAATAAAACATATTCATCATAAATACCAAGGAGTTTATGAAACAAATTATATATAACAACTTGTTGAGAAAAATGAACTTAATTGTATTAATTGGAAACAAAAGAAACCTTACAACCAATGCCTTGGTGTTGTGCAGGTCCCTCCCAGGGTCCAGCAAGAGTTCTCCTCTACTTTGATCAGCTCACCCACTTCTAAATGAAGCTAAGAAAGGAATGTGATCTCTCCTCTCAAGCTCTCTAAGGGAGTCCTAATTTTAGCAGCATCTACCCTTAGGAATGTTCAGCTTTCAACCTCCTTTGCCTCTGGCCCAATGCCTGTATTTATAATGCTTTGGAGGAAGTTAAACAGGTCCACCATCAATGGTATAAGCCCCTCTTTCAAAGGGATAGCTCCCCTCTTCATGCGATAAGTTCCTCTTTCATTGGGATGCATGAACCATCTGGAGGCGCTCAATCCACGTCAAACCATCTTCTAGAATGCTCTAGAATCAACCGCAAGTAAGTTTTTTGAAGTAAAACTTGCGCCTTTTGACTTTTACAGGGGTACGCACCCACCCCTTTATAGACAGAGCGTACAAGTACGCATGTATTATGTACTTGAGGTGCGTGCCCACAGGTAAGAGTAAGAGAAAGTGCGGAACCAGAGTTATATTGATTTTTTAAAGGCTTTCTCTCTTTTTTGGAGTTTGACATGAGGAGCAGAGGTATAAGACTTGCCAAGGAGGACAGTATGGTTATTGATGGAGCCATACTGACTGCAAATATTCATGGTGACAAATTTTAGTGTAACAGATTGCCCCCTAAAGTGCGAGGTCTGTAGTAGATCAGGGTTTTATATCATCTAGGAAGGGTGAAGCACTTTATCATTTCGAGGATTATCTTGTGGAGAGCCCAGTCAGAACCTGCAAATATTCAACACAAAATACATATATGAGATCATATCATCGCTAAGGTAGGCATTCCCATACTCAGATCAAAAACTTAACTAACAAGCTAACTACTGCTCTGATATAGGAATGATTTCGCAATACATCATAATCATAGACACATGTAGACATAGTATGGACGTAGCCATCTGTTTATAATTAGTCTACTGTATAATGAATACAAAATTCCTCGCAGCTTGGATGGCGGAAACTAGATCCAGGGTCTTCATTTCTTCTTCCCGAAATAGTACGATTCTATCCATGCAAATAAATGAGTTGATGTCGAACATGGTAGAAACCACTTGATTACCAGTCAATGATGTAAACTATTAACAAGTGTGAGAGAGAACACCAGTGATGTTAATGGTTCTCAAAGTACGCAGTACAATCCATGAGGTGTGAGTAGATGTGTTGATGTGGAACATGTCATGGAATCCTTCGATCGAAAGTCAATGATGCAAACTGTCGTCAAAGGCGAGAAACCTTCCATTGAGGCATGCAGATTTCAAGGTACTGATGATTCCTAGATCATCTTTCTAGATAATGTGCTGATGTCGATAGAAAACGATCCGTCATAGGCAAGCCCACAACATGAAATCATAGATCAAGTTGAAGAAATTTAGTTGCAAGGACTGACTCAGGGATGGTCAAGATGGATGACATATATTTTGCAGATGAATGGCTTATTGGCATTGACCTCTTGAACACATAACGACACAACAGATTGCTTGGTGACAATTGACCCAAAGTTAATACCCAGAAACTGGCTAAAGACTTTCAATGTGGTTTGGTCAACTGTTAGGCAAAGGATTTCCCAACCCAGGTGAATAAAAGTGTCGTGTTCAAGAGTGGTTACAAAGTATGACAAACAAACTCATTTTCCTCTCTTTTCCCCCACCATTTCTGGCAAGTACCTCTTTATTTTTTACAAGCTTGAGGAGGATAACATTTGCTTGATTAAAAGCTCATCCTTTGAATGAGTCCAACTTAGTTTAGATTCAAACCCTAAGAAGGAGTGGTCCGTTCCTGTTTGTAATCGAACAGGTCCTTTACTGTGAAATTTTAACGAGTCCAGTGTAGGAGAAACTCGGCATTTTTCTATTTTAGAGAGTCTGAAAAACTTAAGAAGACTCCAGAGTTGACCTTTTTCATAAATTTTTGTCTCCCAAGCCCGAAAAAGTATAAAATAATACTTGAGAGAACCGCTTGATCTTTACGACCAAGGAATACTTTCATGATTAGTGTCTCTGGTCTGAAAAGTAGAAAGCGATCAAGGACACGTCTTTTTATTTCCAATATCGAATTTGAAATGACAAAAATCCGGCAATCTTTTCATGTTTTTACGATCAGAAAAGGGCTGTAAGAGGACCGTCTTTTTAATTCTGTTTTAACGAGCTAAAAAGAAAACTCGGCAATCTTTTCACGTTTTAGGAGTCAGAAAAGAGCTTAAAGATGACTATGATGTTTTTGTTTGTAAAAAATGACAATTTTCCCTGAAAATCCTTTATCCTGCACAAAAACCAACACATTACTCATACCTGTTGAAGATAGATAAAAATACTTTGAAAAATACCTTTTCATGGTGAAAAATAAACAAATTTACCATTTATTTACCCAAAAAACCAATAAAAAGGGCTTTTACCAATTCATTTTTACCATTTTACTATTTGAGGAGAGAAAAAGGGCTTTTGGCAAGAAACTTCTTGTGGACATTGCAGAGAATCCGACCGTCGAAATCGAACGCTGTCTCTTCCAAGTAATCTACAACATCCTCCTCTTCAATTTCATCCGTTTAGAATTATTTTTCAGGCCCCAGATTTCATTTTTGGGAGGTTTTATGGTTTCAAAAAACGCCTCTCGGGGTACGCAGGCGCCACACTAGGGACCCGCGGACCCCGACATTTTCTCAGTTGGAAAAATGTCAGGGGTCCACACCCTGCCTTCAGGGACCCTGCATATCTACGCTCTGTTCCTAAAGGCGGGGTGCCTACCCCACGCAACAAGTTTTTAAAACCTAAATTCTCCAAAATGGACCAAATTTTTTTGATTTTATGGAATCTAATGGATGTTTTATGGCGTGTAGATTGTTCACCATGCTCGATTTGTGTGAGAGAGAGCACGAAGATGTTAATTTGACCGCCATTAATCATCAACCATCAATTGATGCTTTGAAGGCATGCAGCCTTTATAAATATTGGGCCATACCTGGCATGAGGGCCCAAGTGAGATTTCTAGAGTGACTGGTAGAAAGATGGAACGTTCAGGACCAGTGTTTTTATATTGGAGGGTACCAGCTTGAGATGGAGCCGGCAGATATCTACTTTATCACTGGTTTGCCCAAGAGAGGCGAACACTTGACTCTGTTCGGGACTAGGCCAGGTGGCTAGTCTGTCGCTAGTCTCCGACTAGAGTGGTGTAACACTCAGTCTCAGGAGAAGGGGATAGAAATCAAAACTATATCCCGTCCTGAACTTATGGTGATTGCCTTTACAATTACCAGACTTTGCGGGGCTACCGCTTTACACATTGCCACTGGATCCCAGATGCGGATGGCAGTTGATTGCTATCGAGGTGCCATTTTCAACTGGTGTGATGCTGTGTTGGCCAATGTAAAAGGCCAACTGACTAGAGCCAAAAACGGACAGCTAAAGACCTTTGGTTATGGGGCTTTAGTTGTGAGTTTTGGCTTAGAGAGGGTTCCGATGCTGATCCCACAGCAGCTCACTGTTGAGGTTGGGCTTCCTCGAGAGCCCAAATTTATGCGATGGGTTGCGGTTATGGCCCGTCATCCTGATGAGGGGACAGAGGTCGTCCGATTTACTCCGAAGTACTTTCACTGGTTAGAAAACCAGGTCTTTGCTATACAGGATCTTCCTTATGCCGGAGTTGATTTTCGTGGAGATCCAGACATGGTTCTTCCACTGGGAGAACAATGGGATGATACGGGTAACTTCATTTTTCACGAGTTTTTTAAAATATCTATTATTTTTTTGTTTTATATTGTCTCAAAACTGATAGTAATAATTTTCAAAATGCAGATGTAGGCCCACGACGTCCAGCTAATCTCCGGCCTTACGCGAGGAGACTACCAGCTGCAGCGGCACCGGCCCCACAGGACGAGGCCACAGAGACTTTGGCTGAGTTGGAAAGTCACCTAAAGCGTCTTACAACAGATATACCGGAGACTACCATAGACGATATTCCAATCAGGCTTCAGCGCTATGTAGTCGGGGTCCCAAGACCTTTTAGGAGGTTCTTGTGTAGGGCGGCCCGTATAGTGGTGTCATATAGAGATCATCACCAGTGATTGGATGGTCGTTTTGTAGACACATGTGACATTTTGGTTTTTTGTACTTATCATTTTTGCCGATCATAAGGTGTTTTTCAACCTATGATCGAAGACAATGTATTTTTTGACACACTCCTATATATATATATATCATTATTACCGGCTTATGTTGTAAATCATGTTATGGAATGGTTTTAAATTTACATGTATGATTATTGCAAATGTCTATTTAACATTCGAGAAGCAATTGCATATGCTAATGTATTTAAAAACCTTGGAATATGCTGATATTCAATGTAATCAAACTCACGTTCCAAGAGACGCACTCTCAAAAATAATCGTAATAACACTGGATTTCTAATGGCATACACTCTATTAGGTTGTAATACAATGAGTTCAGAATCTAACCTCATTATCAAACTCCGAATCCCAAATGAAATAGATTCAGATAATAACTCAATCACTGCATTATACTCGGCAATGTTGTTTGTTGTTTGACCGAGGCTTACCCCATGCATAGAAACTAACTCGTCAGATGGCGAATAGATAACCCAAGCTATGGAAGAAATGTTCCGTGTACTACGACAAGCACCATCAGCAAATCCAATGTATGTTTGGAGAGGCATCGATATCTGCAATATCAAGAGTAAAACCAAGATAAGACAGAATAATGACGAAAAACACTCTCTAAGCTAAGCAAACTTTTTAAACCAAAACACACTTGCTAGAAAGAAAAACTAACCTAACTAAAAGTCTCCATACCCATTCTTTTAAGCATAATACCTCTTCAAGTAAAGACCATTTCTGGGTTTACCTAAAGAGTCCCCGTCAAAGTCTACCAACTCATAGGCCCCTTTTGCTAGCTTTCAACTTGACAATATAGGGCCCATGCCACATATGAACGAATTTTCCAGCACCTAATTTATCATTAGCTTGATCATACAATAACACTAGGTCTCCTTCCGAAAAATTTCGAGGGGTCACATTTCGATCATACTGAGCTTTCATACGTTTTGCGTGAGTCTCGATCGCCAATGCAGCATCACGTCGATTCTCATCTAATTGAGCTAAGTATAATAAGCGCTTTTCCTCTTCGGAAGTAGCTGGAAGTAACTCGATGGCCATTTGCAGTGACGGGATTTCGCATTCAATGGGTAGCACAGCTTCCAAACCATAAACTAGTTGGAAAGGAGTGAACCCTGTTGATGTTTTCACTGAGGTTCGGTCGCCAACGCAGCATCACATCGATTCTCATCTAATTGAGCTAAGTATAATAAGCGCTTTTCCTCTTCGGAAGTATCTG
The DNA here is from genome assembly GCA_031772625.1 of Pinus tabuliformis. NCBI lineage: Eukaryota > Viridiplantae > Streptophyta > Pinopsida > Pinales > Pinaceae > Pinus > Pinus tabuliformis. The sequence goes on along the minus strand of CM062813.1, from coordinate 652,510,641 downwards.
GAAGTAACTCGATGGCCATTTGCAGTGACGGGATTTCGCATTCAATGGGTAGCACAACTTCCAAACCATAAACTAGTTGGAAAGGAGTGAACCCTGTTGATGTTTTCACTGAGGTTCGGTACGCCCAAAGCGTTGAAAATAACATGTTGTGCCAATTTGACCGATGAAAACCAATGATTCATCGGATCATGATAACTAAAACTTTGTTGATGGACTCAACCAGACCATTCGCTTGTGGATAATAAGGAGTTGAACTATCGTGACGTAAACCAAGCTGGCCTGTAAGTTCTGTCATCATAACGTTTCGAAAATGGCGCCCATGGTTAGTGATTATCGCTTGTGGGACACCAAACCTAGCAATTATATGATTGAACACGAAAATTGCAGCTATCTTGCCGTCTGCCTCGAATGTAGGCATCGCCTCGGCCCACTTAGTAAAATAATCTACCGCAAGGATGATATACGCATGCCCCCCGGCCGAGTGAGGGTTACAAGTAATAAAATCGATACCCCATTTTGAAAAAGGACCAACAGCAATTATAGGGTGGAGAGGAGTAGGTGCAACACACATCTTTCAATCAAACACTTGAGAGTTGTGGCATTTTTGGACCGCAATAATACAATCTTTAAACAAGGACGACCAGAAGTAGCCAGCGCGCAATATCTCTTGGGCTGTGGCATACCCAGACATATGACTGCCACAGGCTCTAGAGTGACAGTCATTTAGAACCCTTTCAGCCTCTTCGTGAATTAAGCAACGTCGAAAAATAGAGTCCGCCCCACGGCGATAAAGAGTATCTCCAATAATTTTGTATTGTTGGGACTGGAATCGAATTTTCCGACGTTCAGACTTTGAAACTTCGGGCCGAAAGGATTGAGTCTGGAGATAGACGATGATATCCCCATACCACGGATCTAAAGTGCTGATTAGAAACAAAGATTCGTCCGCAATGGGTTCCTCTGCCACAGTTTCCGTGTCAGCACGCGGGAAGTCACACATTAACTCTGCAAAAACTAAAGATTTCTTAGACTTAGATTTCTCAAACTCCAAGTCGAACTCCTACAGGATAACAATCCATTTAGAGTACTTTCCCCCTAGCAATTGTTTGGTCAAACTGTAGATCGTAGGGTTGCAATCCGAAATGAATGTAGTTTTACGTAGTAAAATGTAGTGACGAAAACGTTGGACAGCTTGAACGGCTGCCAATGCCAATTTCTCCACATGTGAGTATTTTAGCTCAGTTGGATTTAACGTTCCACTAAGGTAATATATCACATGTTCCGTTCCGAATTCATCTTCTTGAACTAAGACCATTCCAATGGTGGAATGGGAGGTGACGAAATACAAAAAGTAAGCCTGGTTGTAGTTGGGAGGATGCAACAACGGTGCATGGGTCAAAGCGTGTTTGAGTGCATCAAAAGATTTCTGAGCTATCTCATCCCAAGAGAATTGAGTGTTTTTCTTCAACAACCGGGTAAAACCCTTTGTAACCTCGGCGTAGTTAGGAATGAATCGTCGTAAAAATTTTGCTTTCCCCTGCAAACTTTGGAGTTGGCGAAGACTCGAAGGAGGAGGCAAATTGATAATAGCTTCGACCTTTGAGGGATCAACGCGAATGCTGGCTTTCGAAACTACAAATCCCAGCAATCAACCCGTTTCTATACAGAAGACACATTTGTGTGGGTTCAACCGAACACGATAATGCCTACACCTCATAAAAATTGCACGTAAGTGGATGAGGTGGTCAGCTCGATGTAATGTGTTTGATGTCATGAAACGCATAAGACATCGCCCTTTGAAAAGTTGCTCCGGCATTCTTGAGCCCAAAAGGTAATTTGCAGTAAGCAAATGTCCCCCATGGACAAATGAAAGCCGTTTTTGGTTGATCGGCAGATAGAATGTTGATTTGATTGTATCCGGAAAAACCATCCATAAAGGAAAATATTTCGCTGCCGGCACAATCATCAATTATTTGATCGATATAGGGAGTTGGGTAGTTGTCTTTTGGACAAGCTCGATTAATGTCCCTATAGTCGATGCATATTCTTATTGTTCCCTTCTTTTTGTTAACCGGAACAATATTCGATACCCAATCCGTTAACGGGATCAGATAGATGAAACCTACTTTCAACAGTTTTTCAACTTCTGCTTTAATTGCAGTAGATTTTCTTGGGTGAATCTGACGCAAACGTTGCCGGACGGGTTTAGCGTCCAGGTAAGTCTTGATCTCATGAACAACAATCGCGAGATCAATTCCTGGCATTTCCTCATAGGACCAGGCAAACACGTCGCGGAATTCTTGAAATAGGGCCTTATATAATTGGATTCCGTCATCTGTACACGAGGCACCTATATGAATGTTCTCAACAATTCCAGGCTTAACCGAAATGTCAATGGGAATAGTTTGAGAGATGTTTCGCAAATTTAACTTTGAATTGGGATGTTTCATTGGATTCTGAGGTTCCTTGACATCTTCAGTCGTAAAGATTGATGAAAAATCATTTTCAAAACGATCATCCTCAAGTAAAAATGAAGATCTGTGATGGAGATCTTCCCATGGTAAATCATCTACACATAGGATTTCATGAATTTGCTCATCAGAGTGAACAAGTTCAGAAAACATAGTTAAATCTGAGGTTGATGTGAAAAGTGATTCCTCACAGACCACATTCATTAAGTCTTTTTCGGTTGAACACGGGTCGGTAAAAGACTGCACGGCTTTATATGCAATTTCATATGGACTCAAAGGCATAAAATTACCAAATGAGTCTATTTCAGATTCAGAAGGAACGATCCAAGGATCGTCATAAAAAATAGTGTCTGATGTAATCATATGAATGGTTGCAAATGAAGATGATGCATTGATTGGAGGAAAAGGAAAAGTTCCCAGTAAACTTGCATCTTTAACTAATCCTACTCCAACATCCTTATATGGGATAGTCGTTTTACCGACATGCTGAATACTCTCTGAAGAGGCTGGGTCAGATGAAAAGTAAGCCAGTTGGTCTATTGTTACGATCTTTCCATTATGTGGGAACTTTATTACTCGGAAGACCGATGAAACGACCGCTGTCATAGCGTAAGACCAACTTTGACCCAAGAGAAGGTTGTAGTCTAGAGGGGCATCAACCACCTCCACATCTAGACTAACATTTTTTCCTTCAACCCCTATAGGCAAATCCTGTAGAATGCCAAAAGGATGAAACCCACAGCCATCAAAGGCCTTAAGAATTGTCGGGGATTGATTTAGTGAAGGAGAACCAAGCGATCTCCAACACTGTATCGACATAATACACGTTGAAGCTCCCTCATCAATTACAGTCCGATGAATAGGCCTGTTTTTGACTATCACTGGGATCTAGAAAGCCATTTGATGAGGCAAACGCGGTGTACTATTTTCTAGATCAAAGATTATTAGGTTCGGGTCCTGAACATCAACAGCTCCTATAGCCGAAAAAAGTAATTTACGCTGTGCTGGGCATGATTGCAGCACTTCCAAAGCCGACATTGTTGAGGGTGAAACAGCTAAGTCCTCAACAATGTTATAATTCTGGGCCGCTCTCGCATGTGGATTGAAAGTAGACTTTCGAAGTATACCCTTGGCGGGCGGTTTGATTACTAAGTCTGGATTAGGCTTCTCGATCTGTAGTGGATCGGAACCGGGAGCTGAGGTTGATGGATTAGAATGAGAAGATTATGCTTCTTTGCCATCAACAGGACTTTTACTACCATAATCTTGCGATCGAGTCACAATCCTTACATGGGACATCATCAATATGGGTTCTTCATTGGCACTCGAGGAAGAACCTATCATCTTGCTATCTTGATTTGGAAATGGATCCTTCAAAACAGCAGGAGATTGGGATCCTTTGACAATCTTCACAACCTCTGCTCGATGTGGACAGTCTCTTCTAAAGTGTTCCTCTTCACAAATAAGACAAGGATATCAAGGTTTGCGTTTTTCGTCATTGGTTTCTGATTTTTCAGTTTTCTCCTTTGGAGTTTTTTCTGCTTTATTCTTCTTCTTTCCTTTCTTCTTTCCACTGGATTTTGATTTAGTCGTAGATGATTCTACAACGTGAACATCGGCGGAAACCTCTGCAGAAGAATCTCCTGTCGGCAGAATCAGGCAAGGTTGTGATAGGAGAAGAATTCTTGGAAGACTTCTTCTTACTTTTAGTGTTAACCGTACCAATCATACCATCAGGGGCATGAGATCCCGAAGGAGCTGTAGTGATTTGATTTGACTTGGGAAGATCGGGGATCTTTTCGTGTAACGTACCTGACTGAGTATAGACCAAGTCAAGGTACTGTGCTTGAGCAATTACTTGCTCCTTAGTAACAACTCCGGCTTTAGCAACATCTTCAGTGATCCTTGGCAACAAAGATTTTACAAACCACTCAGCCAAGATTTGATCCGGAATAAATACCTTCACTAAACGTCGTCGACGTCTCCACTAATGAATATGATCTGAAATGTACGTGGATGTCGATTGTTTTAGCGAAGTTAACAATTCTGTGCCATTGTCATATCGGACTGGAAACTGGAAATGAGTTAAAAACGAGGTAGCTAACTGACTAAAATTATAAAAAGTACCTCGTGGTAACTCAATGTACCACTTGGCCGCGAGACCAATTAGAGTGTGCTGGAAAAGTCTAAGACAGATCGAATCATCTGTGATGGAGTTAGACGCACACCAGAGGTGGTAAGTCATCACATGGTTCGACGGGTCCTCTCTAGATTTACCTTCAAACTTGGGAATGTCACTGGGCAACTTATTCGGCATTGGCGGCCAAAACGAAAGATAATTAATTGGATCGTTCGTTAGGTGCGACAAGTCTGGTAAGTCCAAAGTTATGATAAACGGTAGCTGCCAATTAGGATCCCTAAAACTCTGGGTCATGAGACCAGCCCCAGGAGGAGGATATCCAGGATAACTAGGAATAGGAATCGCGTTCGGGATATTGTATCCTCCTGGAAAACCAGGATTAACCAGACCGTACTGGGGTTGTTGTGGTTGTTGATAAGTGTAGCCAAAATACGGTTGATACTGATAAACTGGCTGCTGGACAGCAGGACCGAATTGGTACTGTCCTTGGTACGGTTGATAAGTGAATTGTAGTTGACTTGTGACAACCGTACTTAAACCAGTTTGTCCTACAAGCATCTGAACCGTAGTTTGAATCATAGATCCAGATGATGGTAAAGATGTCTGAGGAGTAGATAGAGGAACAGTAGAAACCGAAGCTTCCAATACTCCAGAAGTAGGTGGGGTAGATTGAACAGATGTTGCGGCAGTTGCAGCAGTCGTTTGAGATGGAGTACTAGGCGCAATAGGCCCAGATTGAGAAACTACCGAAGGTACAAAAGTTTGAATATTAGACTGGACTGGTTGCTGGGGTGAACCAGAAACTAAGGGTTGTCCAGTTTGAGATGACAACTGTATATTTGGCTGCAACACCTGTTGAGTTTGCGATGGATCCCACACTATGTTCATTCCGGGGTACTGACCCATAACAGGTTGAGAATATTGAGGACCATAACCGGGTTGAGGGTAGGTTTGATAATTGAAAGGTACATTTCTCGTTCCTTGAACATAAGATTGACCTTGGGGTGGTTGGAAACCTTGGCTCGAGTACTGACCTTGCGGTAGATACCCTTGAGGCATGTACTGATACTGGGGTTGACCTTGAGGTATAAATTGATACTGGGGTTGACCTTGGGGTACATATTGAGTCTGGGGTTGACCTTGAGGAACGTAATGCACCGTAGGCACGTACTGTCCTTGAGGTTGCCCCCCAGATGCAAATTGTGTACCTTGAGGTTGCCCCCCAGGCGTTAATAGAGGCTGCCCCCCAGGCGGTAACTGACCACCTTGAGGTTGAGAATTTGGAATAAAACCTGTCATCATAAGAATGTCTTCTACGCTCAACGGCTTTGCACCATTGCTTCCAGTGAATAACCCTTGTTCAATGGGTTGAGGAGATGCTCTCGAAAAAGTGCCAAAAAGTGACTGATACCCAGAGGGAACGGAAGGACGCCATACAAAAAAGATTCAGGCGATTGAGTAAACATTGACGACTGACCTGACATATTTACGGGAGTATAAAAACCCCTAGGTTGATAAGGAGCACGAGGTGGTGAAAAACTTAACACTGGGTTTTCCAAATAATTAGTTAAAGAAAGATACCAAGTAGTACTTCTAGGTGGACTGTAAAAAATTGATTCACGCTCCCTTAGATCAATAACAAGTTGATTTTCAGGGATAGGGATGCCTATTTCTTCTTCCGGAGAAAGTTCTTCAATAACTATCAAACCAGAAGGAATATTTTCGGTGATTACTCTTTCTACCATAGGTGAATTAGGAGCACTAGAAGTTGGAGAGACAAACCCCGATGTTGGAGTAACAGGTTCTGATATCTCAGGTTCTTCGCCTATATCACTAGTAGATGAAAAGCTACCAGCAAGTTCGGAAACCGAAATAGCTTCAGGATTATAACCTGTTTCTAGAGTTTGGTAATCAGGATGAACAACCTACGAAGACTCTCCTTCTTCAGGTGACCCAACTTTACTACCACTAGGAGTTACAAGGACTTTCAAACCTTCAAGATGGCTCGGGACTTCTTCAGGAGGTTGGCCCCGAAGTCTACGGGACTTCCTCAGTAAATCGGCCACGGCTACAAACTCAGGAGACTGGCCCCGAAGTCTACGGGACTGTCTCAGTAATTCAGCCACAGTTAAAAACTTTTAACTACTTCACACGCAAACAAAGTAAAATCTCAATGAAAAACACCTAAAGCCTCTAAAGAGCCAAACAAATTTGAATCACACGCCTAAAGAATCTAGAGATCAAACACACACAAACAGTAACTTTCTGGACTAAAAACACTAGTTGGTGATGAAATCCAACGTCGCAGAATTCAGTACAGAAATGGCAGTTGGAACAGTTACCCCGACAACCTGCTTAACGAATACACTGGACCAAGTTCCTCCACTTTAACCGTCTCGAGTGAAGTGGACCCCCCAGAAAATCCAAGTGAGTCTAGCCGACGTCTGCTCCAGGTACAGTGGGATCTTCCCACCACTGTCACCTTAGGAAGAATCCTTAAGAATATGGTCACTAAGGCTACCAACTGAGACAAATACACCTGGGGGAACAGTCTACGATCCGATACGTACGCAAGGGTAGAGGAGCAAGCTCAATCCCCTTGAAGGCTCCTTGACATAATCCAAAGTTTACCAACAAGTGACCCAAGGCTCCTCGACAATGGTTAATCCGAGGTTTACCGTTTTTAATACGTGAATATCTGGCATCGTTCCCAATGAGGAAGGATTGATTCCCACACTGGTTCAGAAATGATCTCGTGCTTCTCCTTTAAGAGGAGCTTTCCCAGAGCATACATGCAACAATTGGATTTCTTCCTACCACAAGATACAACTACTTGTTTGTTTTTACTGTCTTGGAGTGTTAATTACTCTCCTACTCCAAGACACTAGCCTAAGCTAAGTTGGTGTATCAGAGCCCTAGAAATAAAACGTTACTAAGTGAATTTTACTTTAAGTGTTAATTTTTTATGGCTTTTCTTTAGGAAAAAAGGTAGCGGAGATGAAACTTATGATGTGTAGACTCGACTCAAATCCACTAAAAAGATGCACCTAAGATGAAAAAAACAATCTTTCCTTTTTAATGAATTCCCTAGCTAAGAGAGTTGGAGAATGCAAAATTTATAAAGACAATTTTCTTAGCAATGAAAATCAAAGAAAAAATCTCTTTATCTTTTCCAAAGCACACAACACAAGATCACTAATTATTTCACGAAAACTTCCTTTCTCTTTTCAAAGACTTCAAATGCTACTAAAACAAACATTCTTCAAAAGAGATTTTGTATTTTTCCTATTTTAACAAAGAATGTAAAACTACTTAACAAAAATCAATTTTAAGATCTATGAAAATCTAAGAGAAATTTACCTAAAAGCAAATCCAATGAGGTAAAAGCCTACAAAATATAATTCCAGGTTGTTTTACTCAGTTACAATTCAACTAAGGACTAATTCATGCAGAATCATAAATCAGTCAAAAACAAAAATAAAAAGCTCTTGTTCTTTTTCTTAAGAATGAAATTCACAACTTAACAAAGAAGCCTTCTCGAAATTCTGCAAAGAGACAACACAACGGTAGGTTTCTCAAACAAAGGTGGATTTTACGAATGGTCTAACTCCTAATAACACTGAAAAGACCAGGGATATCCAAGGTTTCTACAACTTCTAAAACCAGAGTCACTACAAGACCAATACAAAAATCAAACCTAGGGCTAGAATTTCTATGAACTTCACTAAAACCCTTGATGCTAATGAAACAAGCCTAGATAAAAACTTCTGACAGGTAACCAGTGGATCTGGGCAGCAATAAATAAGCTATAAACAAGATCTAATAGGTAAAAAAGGAAAACAAAAATTGAAATTTTCTAAACTTTTGACAGGGTACGCAGGCAACCCGTTTGCACAGATGCAGCCCTGCTCTGTGTGCAAAGCAGAAGTGCGTACATGCACGCACTGTGCTTAACTCAGAGGGTGCTACTTCTCTCAAAAACAAGAAAAATAAAAAACTAACTCAATCCTAAGCTATTCTACCCAAATTCACAGTCAATCAGTCAAAAACTAGAAAGAAATCAACATTTCTCAAATCAAAGTATCAATCAAAAGAGAAATCAATCAAATCCATGGATTCCCCAGTGGAGTCGCGATTTTGTCATGCGGAAAGAGTCCATTTTGTAGACAAAACCGACCTCCCTAGAAACTAAGGCTTTTCTAGTGACAAAAAAAACAATCAAGCACTATATTTCCCTAAATATGCATTTAAAATAAAAGCAACCAAGTGTTTAAGGCTTACCTTTAGTCCAACGCTGTTAGTAGTGGCCAAGCCTCTTCGATCCAGATGAGCTCCTTTCCTTGAAGCCTGCATACACAAACAAGCAAACTATTGCATAGCACCTGAATAACTCATACAATAAAACACATTCATCATAAAGACCAAGTTGTTTATGAAACAAATTATATATAACAACTTGTTGAGAAAAATGAACTTAATTGTATTAATTGGAAACAAAAGAAACCTTACAACCAACGCCTTGGTGTTGTGCAGGTCCCTCCCAAGGTCTAGCAAGAGTTCTCCTCTACTTTGATCAGCTAACCCACTTCCAAATGAAGCTAAGAAAGGAATGTGATCTCTCCTCTCAAGCTCTATAAGGGAGTCCTAATTTTAGCAGCATCTACCCCTAGGAATGTTCAGCTTTCAACCTCCTTTGCCCCTGGCCCAATGCCTGTATTTATAATGCTTTGGAGGAAGTTAAACTGGTCCACCATCAATGGGATAAGCCCCTCTTTCAAATGGATAGCTCCCCTCTTCATGGGATAAGTTCCTCTTTCATTGGGATGCATGAACCATCTGTAGGCGCTCAATCCACGTCAAACCATCTTCTAGAATGCTCTAGAATCGACCGCAAGTAAGTTTTTTGAAGTAAAGCTTGCGCCTTTTGACTTTTACAGGGGTACGCACCCACCCCTTTACAGACAGAGCGTACAAGTACACATGTATTATGTACTTGAGGTGCGTGCCCACAGGTAAGAGTAAGAGAAAGTGCGGAACCAGAGTTATATTGATTTTTAAAGGCTTTCTCTCTTTTTTGGAGTTTGACATGACGAGCAGAGGTATAAGACTTGCCAAGGAGGACAGTATGGTTATTGATGGAGCCATACTGACTGCAAATAGTCATGGTAACAAATTTTAGTGTAACATCTATGAAAGTAATTCCAAAGCCAAATTGACAAAAATCTATACCATGAAAATCTCAAGTAACAAAAGCTATGAGCTAATCCTCATAACCATTTTTATAATTGACACCTCTATTTTCTTCAATTTCCTCTATTTTTCCTTAAATTTTCCTCTCATGAAAACTTGTGACCTTTCATCACCCTTTTGTCATATTTTCCTTTATTCGAATAAAATTCAAATTAATGCCTCTTTCCCTTTGCCAATTTCCTTGCCCATAATAAACTCAAATGAACACCCCCTACGATGCTTTTTTGAACATCTGTCTTGGAATACATGTCCCATGCCCTTGGTCTTATTTTTCCTTTATTAAATTTATTACAAAAACTGTTATCCTCTGGTTGTTACAAGTGTACCATAGTAGATGAATTTTTGAAAATTACCCCACAATCTACTCTATGGAGAAGATATAAGGTGATGGAGGATTGACCTAAGCATATAGCCATGAAAAATTGACCTATACTAACTCATAAGCTAAATAGTCATAAAATTTAAATTGACCAAGTCCAAGATGACCTTCTTTGTGGGTATCAAACTAAGGGAATACGTACTTTCAAAGGGTAGATACACTATTAGATGGACACAATGAAATTCAGAGAGAACGATCATTGGCCTAATTTCACTTAGTTATTGTGGTTAGTGGGAAAAATAAAATCATTTCATGGAATCAAATTCTTAATAAGGGATCCCAAGGCCCTTAGATATACCCTGTATGTCAAAACCAACAAGAGAATATGGAGAACCTCCTAAATTTATTCCCCTTTGTCACCATTTATGAACTCATGTCATATGCCTCTTTAGATATTTCAACCAAAACTAGAATAGCCTTGTGAAACAATGAAGCATTGGTGACCAAGAATATTCAACAATCCAGTTCTAAATTTCACATGGATTTTGGTGTTAGGTTTTGTAATATGGTTGACTTGGAGAGAAAGAAATAAGAGGATATTTAAATAAATGAAAAGTGAAGATGGAAAATTTTGGTAAATTGTCAAACTAAGCATCAAGGAGACGATCTTATCAAAGGATTAGACTCAAGAGGACTAGAAATTTGATAAGAATGAGACATGTCTTCCAACTAAAGTATATCTCTCACCATCTATGATCCGTAGAATCCAAACCAAGTCCTGAAGCAATAGGGGTGTATCTCCCATAGTATTTACTCCTCCCTAAATGGGATTTATGAAGTTAAATTTTGATGGTGCCTTCAAAGGAAATCCTAGCAAAGAAATATATGGTGGGATCTTTCACAATTAGGAAGGGCAAGCATTCGGTATACAATGACTTTTGGCATAACTAGTAATAATGTTATATAGATCCTTGTCTCGGAGATGGGTTTGAGCCTAGCTAAAAATGAAGGTTACTTAAATTTATAGGTTGATGGCAGCTTTAAGATTGATATAACAACAGACACTAGAATAATAAATTGGACCCCAATATAATAATTGTTTAATATTTGGTGACAAGAGAGCCTCATATCATGAATTCGAAGCTTGATCCAGTCTATCCCCTCTATCTTTTTCTCACACTAAAAGTTCTAGTAAAAATGTTGTCAACTTCCTAGCTAATGTGGAATTTTAAGACTAGAATCTCTAATTAGCAGAAAATTGGTTTTATATGGTGTGATCCAATTGGAAGGAACAACTAAAAATCATCCTAGCCCACGAAATATTTTCTCTTATGGGGTGTTCACATTCAAGACAATGCAGGATAGGGGAGAAATCCACCACCTTGCCACCTCCCATCACATTTAATGGGGGTGTGTCATGCCCAACACATGCCATGCATTCGTACATGTAAATAATTATTCCTTCCTTTCATAATCATATGTTAGAATACATATCATTTTAGCATATTTGGTAAAGAGACCTTGGTTCCTCATTTAACTAGTTCACACTTGTGACATCCCCCTACAATAGCTGGGACAATTTCTCTCTAGAAAAATATATGTGGGGCTCAAACGTGGTTTCCATGGCTCCATGTTATGAAACAAGATTTATGTTTTTACTCTAGTGTAGAGGCTAGAATATTTCCATGGCCAAGGCTTAATATCCATGGTAATTCTTGAAGGCTCCATCCCTAGGGATGTTAACCTTCCATGCATGGATTGCACGCTGAGTAAATATGAGGGAGAAAGACAAGGGCAATAATGAAGGACACATTTCAGATGATGTTGTCAATTAAAGTGACAACTTGATTAGGAAAGGATGATCACAAGAATAGTCTAGTCCTCACGACAATGCTGGCTCAATGCTAGTATGTTAACAAATACTAGGTAACTCATCTTCTTTCCAATTCCTCCTACTTTGCCAACTTTTTCATTGCTTTAGCTTATGTTTGTTAGTTTCCGGTATGCAGTGTTTAAAGCATCGTGGGTTTGAGCATTGGATTTGGTCTCCCTATTTATTTATGGTTATTTTCCGCTTGTGAATGTCCTTACTCTCTTCCTCTTAGCTACTCCATATCTCAATTATCTCCTTCAAACACCCCTAGTAACTCATTTTTTTCTTAGGTTTTATTTCTTCTTGGTTCTCTATTTTACATTCACGTTGATGCCTCCAAAATCTTTGCACCAACATTGGGAATAACCACCCAATCTTTTTCATTTCGTATGGTCGCTCAGACTGGATACTATAGGACCAATTTCCCAATAGAATGTGTTTTGATGAATTGGTGTTTGAGATATATAAAAAAATGATAGATGGTTTGGACAATAAACTTATGAAAATATACAAATGGATCTATATATATATATATATCTATATATATATATATATATATATATATATATAGATATATCTAAGCTAGGTAATCCAATATCAATCCAATTTAGAACGATTTCTAGTAATCAAAAGCTAATGAAGATCAAACACTTGGCTACATAAAGGTTATGCATAAATGATGATCACTTTCAAATAGTGATATAAAACATATCATGTACCATAATAACATCAATTTTCAGCATACATGTTTAGAATATAAATTGCAAATTATTCAAAAGTTATATAATATAGAATTGAATGAACATTCACATATGCAACAATATCGAATCAAAAGATTGTTAAATTCCATAACATAAGGCAAAAGACTTTGATAAAATTACCATATGTATTTGAATAGTCTTACTAAAATAACAGTCTGGTTCATTCTTCTTATTCTGAAAACTCTAAAAAGATATAGAAATGAAAGTCCTTTCGAAATCTCTTTACAACAAGTTTTAACCTTGATCCCTGCTTTCTACAAAAGCAAATTAACAAGTGCATAAATGTTATCTTCTTCAATCCATTTTTATACAAATTCAGTGCCCTTTCTAAAATAAAATGAAAGGGTCCTTATGGTAAAAATAAAACAAAACGTTTGTAAAAGATGCTTGGAGTGGTTGGAACAACCTCTCTTGAAATATGGGATTTCATGATTAAAATAGAATTGCAATAACTTTTAAAGAGATGCATTGTATCTAGCATTCCTCCTGTGGCTTTAACTGACAAATATCGAGCATATTTTGGATCTCTGGTGGATGACTCATCCTACCATGCAACTGACCTGTGTACACTCCATCCGAGAGCTCTAGCATCATGTGATTGGATACATGGACAAGACATTTGATTTTCATTTGTTGGCTATATGGTTTCACTAAATAGACCCAATGTGTATCCCAGTTGAGGGTTTTAACTTTTTTGAGTTTCTCCTCTCCAGTATTCAAATCTTGCTTCCACTATTTTTCCAACAATTTTTCCTTTGGAAGGTTTTCAGTAGAACACTCAAAAATTAAATTGGAACTGTGTAAATTATCATTTATCAGCTCAATGATATTATTCCTTACTACCTTGGCCCTTGAAGTTTCTCTTTCTATTTTGATCAACTGTGTCTCTGATTCTAAAAATAATATCTGCTTGTGAGATTCTTCAAGTATCGGAAATTTAGTAGCCCTTCCCTTTTATCTTTTTTTCCAAGAGATGTAATCCGTAATCTTGTCATCTGTATCCTCAAATTCCAACTTGGAATTGACCGCTTCATCTATCAGTATGTTGGTTTTGATAGATAATGGATGAATGAGGGATATCTTTTGGCAGTGTTGGGTTAGGTGTTCTGATAAGAAATTATTTATTTCTAAGGCTTCCTTCATAAACTCTTCAACTTTGGGATTGTCTTTGAATTGCTCCATTGAGAGTTGCAGTTGCTTTCTTTGTTCATCCTTAGATTTAATCTCTTCATGATGTGCCAATTTTAGTTGTTCAAACTCTTGAGATAGTTGTTGTTGTCTTTCAATAGCCTGCTAATCAATCCTCTATTTTTCCACCCTTAGTTGTTCTTCAAGTTGTTTAATCTTTTGATCTTCTTCCTTGATCAATTGATTAACTTCGATCGCTTTATCAATTGTGGCAACTGTATATGCCCATGCAAACTGAGATAATTGTTCAAGTCCTTGAAGGCATCAACTTTTGAATCTTTCCAGATGACATTCATGGATTCATCTTGAGAAAATGATGTTAATGCTTGGTATTTTTCTCTCTTTTTCCTTTGCCTTTTGACTATAGCTCTCTGTGTTTATGGCTATAAAACACATCCAACACTGGGATTTCCTCAATGCTTAGTGTAATCTCTGATGAAGGATACTCAAGGTTTATCTCGATTTCTCTTATAGTTGAGTCCTTACTGGATGGTTTTTCAATCACGGGATCATGAACCATGGGTTGTTGTCTTAAGGGGGATTGTAGTGTGACAACATTTTGGGTATCACTTTGACCTTTGATCTGTTGATCAAACTGTTTCAATTCTTTGATCAATATCAAATCAATTTGAACATATGTATCCAACTGTTGACTTGCCTTGTTGCTCATCTTGGCTGCACCAGAATTTTTTTTGTATCCTGTTCCATGCTTTGCTCTATTTGCTGGAAAACTAGTGTAGTATTAAATAAGTCTAGTGGTACTATCTAAAGCCTTTGCATCCTGTAGTGCATGAATTGGTCCATTTTTTCTGGTTCTAGCTTGATCTTTTCTAGGTGGCTCACTTGTGTGAATGTCTCTGCTGATCTAAATAAATCATTGAATTCATCTTTTTCATGGACGAATTTCTTATCCTTTACCTGATTAGTAAAATTATAAGCAACTTTATTTGGGTCATACTGTCTTTTGGGAATAACCACTAGGTTCAGACCCCTTATTTTCTAGGCTTCAATTTGGGCATGTTTATAGTCATGCAATGAATAGATGCCACAGCAAACATGGAAGGTAGGCCATAATTGTTTCTTGGAATCCTTGAGATATTTTGTGAGCCCTTTTTCAACTGTCTCAAAGTTATTTCCCTAGCTAATAGCTTTTCTGGAATGTAAAGAGGAAGGACATGCGAGTTGGTGATGTTACCAAAAACCAACTTCAAAAGTATGAGAAAAGACCAACATCCTCAGATCATATCTCCAAAAATATAGTGCGAAAAGCTCTGTGATTCAGATCCAAGGTTCAGCATGATTTCTTCTCAAATGGTTTTTTTTTAGCTTTTGAAACGTCGCAGAAAAAAGTTATAGTGAAAATTCCACGATCACCTATTTGGAGGAGCGAAACCCTAGAATCCAAAGCTTTGATTCCAAATGTTATGAAACAAGCTCAAAAAATGATAGAAAAGATAGATCAATGCCTTATAATTCAGCCTCTTCGAGGGGGAAACCTCCTTTACATTACATAAATGAACAATTCTTGGATGATTCAAATGACAAAACCTCTTTTCTATATGTAGGAGTCTAAGGAGTCACAATATAACCTAGCCAACCTAACAATAATAACATAAAGCCACAAAAATAACAATAGAGGGATTCTATGGGGCACAGTAATAACAATATGGGGACAAGAGGGGCACAAAAATATTTACAAGGGAAGCAACATCAGTAGTAATTGGGTGATCACTAGTATTATAGGGACCTAATAATCTCTAACTTTGTTAATGCTTTAACTTCCAAAGGAGCAGATGCAACATTATGGCATCATAGGCTCAGAAACATGAGTGAAAAGGGGATGAAGATTCTTCAATCAAGGAATTTTTTGTTGGGTTTGAAGAATGTTGATTTGGACTTTTGTGATAATTGCATTTACCAAAAGTAGAAGAGAGTCAGATTTCTCAGAGTTGGGAAAGAAAAGAAGAGCGAAAAATTAGAGCTTGTGCATACATATGTATGGGGACCTGCTCAGGTATCATCTCTCGATGAATCTCATTATTATGTTACTTTTATTGATGATGCAACTATAAAAACATGGATTTATTGTATTCAGAATAAATATGACGTATTTGATACTTTCAAGAACGGAAAGCTTTGGTTGAGATTGAGACAGGAAAGAAATCGAAGTGTCTCAGATCAGACAATGGAGGTCAATAGGAAAGAGTTTGATAGGTACTGTTCAGAGCATGGAATTCACAGAGAGAAGACAGTTCCAAGAACACCACAAGGAAATGGTGTGTCAGAAAGGATGAACAGAACAATCATGGAGCGTGCAAGGTGCATGAGATTGCATGCAGGATTACCTTTACAATTTTGGGAAAATGTTGTAGATATTGTTGTTTATTTAATAAATAGAGGGCCTTCAAGTTCCTTGGATGGTTGTGTTGCAGACGAAGCATGGAAAGGTAAAAAGGTAAACTACTCTTTCTTAAAGCCTTTTGGTTGTGAGGCCTTTTTCCATATTAATAAAGAAAATAGAATAAAGCTTTAGGCAGAGTCAAAGAAATGTACCTTTATTGGATATGGTGTTAATAATTTTGGCTATCTCTTATATGACTACGAAAATCACAAAATTATTAGGAGCAGAGATGTAATATTCAATGAAAAGGTCTTCCATAAGAATCAGTTGTAGGAAAAGAAACAGGAAAAAGAAAACAAGGAATACACAGTTCTTGATGAAATCACTGAAAAAGTAAAGGTGCCTAAAAATAATAATAATCAACAACCACAAAAATAGCAACAACAACCACCACAACAACAACAGGCACCCCAAACACCTAAAAGTGATGTTAGAAGATCTACTAGGATAAGTATACCCCCTGAACGATACTCTCCTTCATTATATTATTTATTGTTGAATGATTCTGGTGAACCTGAATGTTATGAAGAAGCGATGCAGGTTGAAAGCAGGAAGAAGTGGGAGGTAGCCATGGAAGAAAAGATGGACTCCTTAACGCATGACCATACTTGGGAGTTAGTCAGGTTTCCTACAGGAAAAACTACATTGAAGAATAAATGGGTTTACAGGGTGAAGGAAGAAGATGGACAAAAACAAAGGTACAAAGATAGAGTTGTGGTGAAGGGGTTTGCACAAAAGAATGGTATTTATTTTGATGAAATATTTTCTCTTGTTGTTAAAATGACTTCAATCATAACTATTTTAAGTCTAGTATCAGTTGAAGATTTGCATCTTGAGTAGTTAGATGTAAAGACAACCTTTCTCCATGAGGATTTGGAGGAAGAGATATATATGCAGCAACCACAAGGATATGAGGTAAAAGGGAAGGAGAAACTAGTGTGCAGGTTGAAGAAGAGCTTGTATGGCTTAAAACAGGATCCAAGGCAATGGTATCTAAAATTTGACAAATTTATGTCTGAACAAGGTTATACTAGATGCCACTTTGATCATTGTGTTTATCTTAAAAAGAAAAATGATGGCAGCTATATTATATTATTTTTGTATGTGGATGACATGCTTGTTGCAGGGTCTAACATGCAGGGAATAAATGTACTCAAAAGAAAATTGGCAAATTCATTAGCAATGAAGGATTTTGGAGTAGCAAAACAAATCCTTGGCATGAGAATAGCTAGAGATAGGAAAAATAGCAAATTAACCTTATCTCAGAATGAGTACATACAAAAGGTGTTCAAAAGATTTAACATGCACAATGCATAACCAGTTAGTATGCCTTTTTCTACCCATTTCAAACATAGTAAGGAAATGTGCCCAAAGACCCAAGAAGACATGGATTATATGTCTAAAGTTCCATATGCATCAGCAGTTGGAAGCTTAATGTATGCAATGGTCTGCACAAGGCCTAATATTACACATGCAGTCAGAGTTGTAAGAAAGTAGATGAACAATCCAGGAAAGGAACATTGGATGGCAATGAAATGGATTCTCAGATATTTCAAAGGTACGATAAATCAAGCATTATGCTTTGGTGGTTCAAACATTTCTCTACAGGGATATGTTGATGGAGATATGGCAAGTGACAAAGATAATAGGAAGAACAATACATGATATGTATTTATTGTAGGTGGAACAACTGTCAGTTGGGTTTAAAAAATCCAAAGTGTTGTTGCAAATTCAATAGCAGAAGTAGAGTATGTTGTTGCTATAGAGGCTAGTAAAGAAATGATTTGGTTACAAAGGATTATGGGTGAATTGAGTAAGAAGCATGATATGAGCACGTTATACAGTGATAGCCAAAGTGCCACTCATCTTGCCAAGAACTCATCATTTCATTCCAGGACTAAACACATGCAACTCAAGTACCATTTCGTATGATTAGTGTTCGAAGATGGAGAGTTGAAGCTGCAAAAGAAACACACTAGCCAGAATCATGCAGATATGCTAACAAAAGTTGTAACCAGCGATAAATTGATAATATGCTCAGTTTCAATTGGTCTTCAAGGATGACGATGAATATGAGAAACAACTAGGTCCAAAGAGGAGTCATTTTCAAGCAAATGAAGCAGTGATGGAGTTTCTACAATCATTCTCCAAGTGGGAGACTGTTGAGTGGAGCATGATTATTTAGAGGTCTTTTCTTCAATCATATGTATACCCTAGGATGTTTGTAGACCCCTCCACCCGGGTGTGGGGGGGACTTGTCCCCCTTGCGAGGGTCCGGTGGGACTAATCCCCCCTGGATGGGGGGTCTAGGGGCTAGCGGTGCCTCGGTGGGGGTTTTGGGGGCAGGGCCCCCGAAGCTAAAAACATATGTAAAATTGCCTTGTAAAAGTATAGTAATTTCTAGTCAATGTCGGTCGTTCATTAGGCAGAAGATTTGATGCTAGAACTTATGTTTAGTTTACGGTTTTCTTGCCCTAGAAGGCAACCCCTCTATTTGTATGAGGGCATAGTATTGAGGCTGTGTAATAGTTGTGTATTCTCCAAGGGAGAAACAGAGAGGTGAGACTATGACAGAGAAACAGAGGATATTATAGTGGATCTGCTATAGGTTGTGTCTCTTCATTTTGCTGGATAATACAAAGGAAGGACTCGCTATTTAGGGTGGACGTAGACCAAACTGGGTGAACCACGTATATCTGTGTCTCTCTAGTTTTATGCGTTTTGTGTTTATATTTATGCAATATTTTATGTGTTCCATTGCTCTGTAATATATAATTTTAAAAAAAAAACAAATGCAACAACTATTAAAGAAAAGAAAATGCTAAATAAGGTAATTCAACAATTGAAGTTGGAGAAAGCGAGCTCCAGATATTTGAATGCTCGGGTGGATGAACTAAAGAAAATTATCATAAAAATAGGTGTCAATCCTGATGATCAACCTATGATTTAGAAACTGTTGCAATCTGCTAAGTCGGAGATTGGGGTTTTGAAGAAGAAAATGAATCTAATCACAGGTGAGAATCCCATTGCTGCTGGGATTGCTGAAGTTGAAAATGAAAATGAAAAGCTCCTACAAGATGTATTGCAGAAGACAGAAGAAGTTTCTTTACTTAAAGAATCTTTGGACAAGTTGCAACAATAGGTAGATACTCATGTCTATACAATAGTAATGCTAGCCAACGCGGATGATCTAATAGCACAGGTATTATAGTTGGGAACAAAGCTTAAAATGGTTGAGAATGATGTAAGGAAAGCACAAGGAGAATTGGAAACAACCTCTAAGCTATTGAATTTGAGTGAAGAGGAAGGAATAATGGAGAAATAAAATGCTAAAAGGTATGGGGAAGATCATCTATGCGCTGAAGATGAAATTAAAAGGCTGAAGGAAAAGATGAAGGGAAATATATCCTTCATTCAAGCTAGGGAAATCCTATGGGATGAAATCATTAAGATTATCAAGGGAATTTGGGAATCCCTTGTTATTATCTCTAAGGAGAAAAAAATAGTTTGAGACAGGGAAGGTGTGGTCATGAAAAATAAGAAAAAATATTTAGATAGATCAAAGTTTGTAAAGAGAATGATAGATTTCATTAATTCTAAAACTACTTTAGAATTAAAGGAGCATGACATGCCAAATAAAACATTATATGCAATAGATTTCAACAAAATGATTATCATAAACATTTACTGAAATACTGCTGAGAAGAAGATAAATGAGATGAAGGAAGTAGTTTCCATGTTTAACATCCTATTTGATAAAAGAGTTAGAGATGTACTTCCTTCTTCCTAGGATTTACAAGGGAACTTGTAGCCATGGAAGGCATATGAGACTTTGCTAGTTGAGGCAAAGAGCAATGTTGATAACACTCATGAAAAGATATAGTATTAAAGGGAGCCACTATTACGAACTATGTTAACAAAGATTTTAAGCTTCTATGGATGGTAAATACTCTATTTGCAGATAAGCTTACTTATAGTAGGAGTAAAACATGCAGAATGGCACTTGAAAAATTGGAAGAAGCACCAAAGTCAAATGTACCATTATGGAGAAAATGAAAAGAATGGATGATAGATCAGACCAAAGATACACCAGCAGGATCACCTACTCAAGCCACAGATTCAAACGGCGAGCATCAATCACCAATCATACTTTCATTTATGTTATTTCATGTTATCTTATTTCCTTAGATAAATGAGGTGTATTTTACCCTCTAATGTAATATTCTGTATCACTTTTACTTTAGACAGTTAGAAAGTAATTAAGAAGTTTGATAGTTTTTGTAGTTACCAACTTTCTCACGATGTATAAAAAGAGGGAAAATTATAGAAGAATGGTCTAAATTTTGGAGGAACCTGAAGACTACGCTATTGTGTACTTGATAGACTGATGATTAATGAAAGAATCAAGAGTTTTCCATTTAGTGTTGGGTATGATTTTGTAATTTCCCTGTTATGCGTCATTATGTTTCTCCCTCTCTTTAAATATGATAATGAAGTTGCAGGTCTTTGTTTACTTATGTGAATAAAGTTAAAATTCCTTAAAAGAGCACTCCCATATTTAAAGCTCTTTCTTCTATATTTCTTCTAAGTTATAGATAATAATTCTTGTCAAACACAACATATTATCTTTAATTTCTAAATATATTCTGCACATAACATTTACATGCAGCATCACATGGCATTTTGAGATTTTCATATCAGTGATATATTAAGTGTTCAAAGCTGGGTCATTCAAGTCCTTCATATGAAGATACATTATACAAATAAGTGACATGCATAAGAAACTTTAATGTTTGAAGCACAATTTATTCACAGTCGAAGAATTGGTTTCTTAAGGGACAACAATATCCATGTCCCCTACTCAACCCATTTTAAAATTTTAAAACTAAAATACAAAACCAAAAATAATCATGGCATTCATAAGGAAAATATAGCAAGGCTTTCACATTCCCCTCCCCATGCATACTTGATTCTAGCTTTTATTCAATAGGGTTGTGCATATGACAACCGTGCAAGTTTGAAAATTCCATGATCTCTAAACTATAGCTCTTATACCAATGGCACTAACGTTTGAAATTGGATACGTCTATCACTAGAGTATGCAGTTTATTTTACGTATCTGGTATTCTTGTTGGAATATGGATTTCACTATTAGATCCATGCCCACTCTTCCACCATACCTTCTCCTGCACTTAATGGTCCATATTTTCATCTGTCACCTCCCCCTCTTCCATTTTTCGTTCTACTCCACCTCGATGGCCCAAAACCTAGGTTCTAGAGGCTACCCACTAATATGTCCCCCCGATTTAGAAAAAAACCATGGAAGCCTGCAGATCCTTCCACAAGTGGGTCATCCAACATGACAAAAGAAACTCAAGATGTTAGAGGTAGAGGTCAAATTTGAGAGAGCTTCATTAAATGAAGAGGAAATTGGATTTTAGATAGAATAATTATTCTGTCATGAAGTTTGTCATGCCTGAGAGACAAATTGTTTCCACAATTTAGCATTATACTAGCATATGAAGTTATTCTTAGTTTTTGTGCTTTATTTCTTGGCCTTTTAGGAATTATCTAGTTCATTTTTACATGTGTAAGTCCTCTAGTAAATAGGTTCTAATAGTTCATGGTGATTTTGGTTTCCATTTTGACAATTTCACCGTTCATATATTTGTATGTATCAGTCCTTAACAATGGTAAATTATATTCAATGTAGTTTCCCTCAGGGTAGCCCAGTAGTAGTTACTCAAGTTTTTTACGAATGATCTCCTTATACTAGAGTTTATACATTCAAGATTGTAGGGAGACAATAATTTAAACAACCTATATGTCATACATACAAGCCTAAATATCTATTGATAGAGTTGACATCTTACCAACATTAAAATAAATTATTTTAAGAAAACAATAAATGCATTATATAGTTTTTATTGTTGTTGTTGGTGCTATAATAATCATAATAATAATAAGAAGAAGAAGAAGAAGAAGAAGAAGAAGAAGAAAAAGAAGAAAAAGAATAAGAATAAGAATATAGATGTTAAGTGGTGTAGCTAGAGTGGTTTGGAGGAAGAGTGTTGCAGTCCGCTACACAAATTCAAAGCCTATTTTGTAACATTATTTCTCCCTTAATGAGATAATTATTGATTCTTGACATGAAATTTAGCGTTATACCCAGGGGATTTCCTTCGAAACACATTATGATAAAAAGTATTGTTTTCTTTCAGTAGTGTATAAATACCTAGCTGGTTTCTTAAAAAAATACATATAATGTAGAAATAAAAATAAAAATCTAGTTTACCTTGAGAAATACATCATGAAAAAAAAAGGTTCAAGTTGGTCTAGCTTGACTGGTTGTAGGAAAATTATTAACCTCCCCACTTGAATTCAAATCTAACTTATGACATAAATCTCTTTTTCATGTCCTAGAATTGTTATATTAATACATGTTTTTACCCCCATGATACATTATTGTACCCCCTTTTTTCACCAATTTTAACTCTTCTACCTTGCACTTCCTTATCATTTTGACATAACAATGAAGGATTGGGTTTAATGTGTATTTTTCTGTGAATGAGAAGTTCCAACACTTATTTGGGGATCGATATATTGGCACACTTTCAGGAGAAAACCAAACATGGTTTTTATTAGTATTGATGTTTTTATGCTCCCATTTGAGTCAAAGGGCTCCCAGGCTACATGTGTGGATTTATGGAAAACAATTAATGATTCAGCCCCAAATTCGTAGCAATTTTCAAACAACCAACTTCGTCCTCAATTTTCGTCCATATGAGAGTGAATATAAAAATTATGGGACATGTTTTTTCTCGCAGTATAGAACATTGAGTAAGGTTTGGGAATTTTACATCATGATCTCAGAGATGCAATAGGTTTTGTGAGGCAAATTTGTTAAAAATGCACAAATTCCAATTTTTTTAATGATGCACATATTTGAAAAAAAACGGGCAGTTACAACCTAAGTTTGTAATGTAATATGTATAAAAAAACCCTATGATGGAAGAGAGTATGTTATTCTAATTTCATATTATTAGTTTGGACCTTGAGCATATGGTTGTTGATGTAAAAGACTAATTTATTTTTAATACAAGATTCTAATGTCAAGTTCTTGTTCTCGTTTTTGGTGTATTTTATGATAGTTTCTTCTTTGCGATTTAATATCTTAAAAGAGGGTATGAGCTAGATTAATACAAGAATTCTAATGTCAAGTTCTTCTTCTCATTTTTGATGTATTTTATGATAGTTTCTTCTCTGTGATTTAATATTTTAAAAGAGAGTCTAAGGTAGACTAGTAAGACCCACCAGACCAATTCAACATCTCCCTAGTTGTATATTTTTAGTGTGGTTTCTAGATCTAGTGAATAGTTTTTGTTCATTTAGAAGTATTGATGTATTAACCGTCATGACTTATTTAAAAATTTACTACATATATACATATACATATATATATATATATATATATATATATATATATATATATATATATATATATATATATATATATATATATATATAGATATATAGATATATATATATATATATATGCTACTTATGACACTTTGTTTCCTTCATATTTATACAACACTATTATTTGTGATTGTTTTAGCACTTATTTCTCAAAGGGTCCAACTATTAGTGTGACATATCTCCTTAAAATTATTGCATTACTCAATTGCATGGATAAAAAACATAAACTATGACAATAACTCTATTATATGCCTGTAGGTGATTTTTTAGGAAACACTTTGACGCAAGTTGTTTCAAGGTTTTAGTATTTTTTTAGATCTGATATATTTTAACAAAGTGCATAGTGAAGCATAATTTTCATTAATTGATGCCACGAAAAAAATGGAAACACCTAGTAAGAAACCTGAAAGCTTTACTATGACACATGTAGAAGATGATGAATTGCAACATGATATATCAATATTACCAGGCCAAGTGCAACAAATTTTTCTCTCACAAAAAATAATAGAAGCTAAGATGGAATTTAATATCGATGGTATAGAAGAAAAGCTTTAAAAAAAATGGATGATTTAAGAAATACATGGACGATTTGAAGGAATGTTTCACAAAGTTTCTACAATAAATGCTTCCTAATGGCGAAAATGTGGTAGAGGAAACTAATGGTGAGAAGAAAAGAAATGTTAATCATGATTTCATACTCAAACGTTACATTGAAGACCCACCATATTTCAAGAATCGATATGAGGAAGTTTGATGGCAAGGATCCCATAACATGGATACTACAAATGGACCAATATTTTGATCTCCATAATGTGCAAAACACACAAAAGGTACACATTGTAACTTTATAATTAAAATCCAATCCATTTGTATGGTATCAATGGCTTTGCTCTCATAAAAAAATTGTCACTTGATCAATTTTTACGGAGGAAATGATAACACATTATGAGGATACAAAGAGAAACGCCTTCTTTAGCCAATTGATAAATTTCAAACATGGTGGAGCACATTGAGGAATTCCAAAAATTTAATATAATGATAAATTATGGCATGAGAAAATCCATTATCTACAATGTAAATTCAATGCAACCATGGATCACATTGTGTGAAAAGAAAAACAAATGGGATGGTCACAAGAAATAATTTCTATGGTTTGATGTTAGAACATGCTTTATCTTGATCATTTAAACAAAATGTTTCAAATATTTGTCTTTATAGTTGAGTGGCTAACTAAATCTTAGAGAAATATGACATATCTAGAAGTTGATCACATGGAGAAGTGGATTTACTAAACATAAGGGTATAGTGCAATAAATCTGTAATATGTAAACGTGTTCTAGCTCCATCACATAAATAGTTTCAGTATTAATGTTTAAACTATCAAGTGTGGTTCATATTCGAAAAAAAATAACAAAAAAATATGATAAAGCCAAATGAATGAATAAAAGAGCAACGATAAATCTAAAAGATTGAGAAAATAAATCAAATTATTTTTATTTATTTAATAAAATATATAAGCATTGGAAGATGAATTTAATATCAAATAAAAGTATGGCCATAGGTAGCTTACTTTAATATTAAACAAATGTCCATTGAAAAAATAATTTAATATTAAATAACAATATAACCATTGGAAATTTAATATTAAAGAAGTTATTCCGTGAAATAGTTTGAATAAGAGTGAGTAGTAATTGGAAAGGGCTTCCTAGATATTAAACCACCTTCACCCCCAACCCTTGAGAATTTTCCTGAGACCACATCACCCGGTTCCAGAATATTTGGAAGATCCAAAGCTCAACCAAATAAAAGAACCCCATCACACCATGGCCATTCAAAAATCGTAAGCCAAGGGTGAAAGCACTATGACACCTAACAAAACCCATTACAATTAGAACAAGAGAACCAAATACTCAAATACATTGACCATGCATTCACAAACTAGCTAGGAAATCACTCATGCAACATGTTACCTACAAGCCTTCGTAATGAGGTTGCTTGAGCCAAACATCCTTGCTTGTCCTTTCCTTTCCTTGTCCTTCCTTTTCCTTCCTTTTTTTTCTTGCTCTCTTCCTCCTCTTGGTGTTCTTCTCTCTATGAAAGTAATTCCAAAGCCAAATTGACAAAAATCTATACCATGAAAATCTCAAGTAACAAAAGCTATGAGCTAATCCTCATAACCATTTTTATAATTGACACCTCTATTTTCTTCAATTTCCTCTATTTTTCCTTAAATTTTCCTCTCATGAAAAATTGTGACCTTTCATCACCCTTTTGTCATATTTTCCTTTATTCAAATAAAATGAAAATTAATTCCTCTTTCCCTTTGCCAATTTCCTTATCCATAATAAACTCAAATGAACACCCCCTACGATGCTTTTTTGAACATTTGGCTTGGAACACATGTCCCATGCCCTTGGTCTTATTTTTCCTTTATTAAATTTCCTACAAAAACTGTTAACCTGGGGTTTTACAAGTGTACCGTAGTAGATGAATTTTTGAAAATTACCCCCCAATCTACTCTATGGAGAAGATATAAGGTGATGGAGGATTGACCTAAGCATCTAGCCATGAAATCTTGACCTATACTAATTCACAAGCTAAATAGTCATAAAATTTAAATTGACCAAGTCCAAGATGACCTTCTTTGTGGGTATCAAACTAAGGGAATATGTACTTTCAAAGGGTAGATACACTATTAGATGGACACAATGAAATTCAGAGAGAACCACTCTAGTGAAAAAAAAATGCATGATCATTGGCCTAATTTCACTCAGTTATTGTGGCTAGTGGGAAAAAAGAAAATCCTTTCATGGAATCAAATTCTTAATAAGGGATCCCAAGGCCCTTAAATAGACCCTCTATGTCAAAACCAGCAAGATAATATGGATAACCTCCTAAATTTATTCCCCTTTGTCACCATTTACGAACTCATGTCATATGCCTCTTTAGATATTTCAATCAAAACTATAATAGCCTTGTGAAACAATGAAGCATTGGTGACCAAGCATATTCAATAATCGAGTTCTAAATTTCACATGGATTTTGGTGTTCGGTTTTGTAATATGGTTGACTTGGAAAGAAAGAAATAAGAGGATATTTAAATAAATGAAAAGTGAAGATGGAAAATTTTGGTAAATTGTCAAACTAAGCATCAAGGAGACGATCTTATCAGAGGATTAGACTCAAGAGGACTAGAAATTTGATAAGAATGAGACATGTCTTCCAACTAGACTATATCTCTCACCATCTATGATCCGTAGAATCCAAACCAAGTCTTGAAGCAATAGGGGTGTGTCTCCCACAGTATTTACTCCTCCCTAAATGGGATTTATGAAGTTAAATTTTGATGGTGCCTTCAAAGGAAATCCTAGCCAAGAAATATATGGTGGGATCTTTCACAATTAGGAAGGGCAAGCATTCAAGTTGTATACAATGACTTTTGGCATAACTACTAATAATGTTATATAGATCCTTGTCTCGGAGATGTGTTTGAGCCTGGCTAAAAATTAAGGTTACTTAAATTTATAGGTTGATGGCAGCTTTAAGATTGATATAACATGTTATGAAACCAGCTCAAGAAAAGATGGAAAAGATAGATCAACGCCTTAGAATTCAGCCTCTTCGAGGGGGCAACCTCCTTTACATTTCATAAATGAACAATTCTTGGATGGTAGAATTGAAAAAACCTCCTTTCTATATATAGGAGTCTAAGGAGTCACAATATAATCCAGCCGACCTAACAATAATAATATAAAGCCACAAAAATAACAATAGAGGGATTCTATGGGGCACAAAAACAACAATATGGGGGTAATAGGGGCACAACAATATAAATAAGGGGTATAACTACAATAGTAATGGGGTAATCACTAGTATTATAGGGACCCAACATGCCCCTCTCCTTCAAAAAAGTGTTGTCCTCAATGCTTGAGTAGTTCTGGATACTTCTGCATAAAATTCTCATCCTCCCATGTGGAATCTTCAGCGGATAAGTTCTTCCACTTGATAAGATACTCTGAAATTGATCGATTTCATAGCTGTCGAGTTCTTGTTTCTGTGACTGCTGCCGGTTCCAATATAATTTTTCCTTCCTCATCAAGTTCTGGCAATATTGTTTGAATTGGGAGCTTGTTACCTATAACCTTCTTTAAACATGAAACATGGAAGACTGGGTGCAATCGAGAAGCTGCAGGAAGCTCCAATTTGTATGCCATAGTACCAATCTTTTGCAACACCTTGTACGGACCATAATACTTTGGTGATAATTTATTATCCTTCTTAGCTTGCTTTAGGGACATTTGCTTATATGGTTGTAGCCGTAGGAATACCCAATCACCTACATCAAAACATCTTTCACTATGGTGTTGATCTGCCTGTTGTTTCATTCTATTTTGTGCCAACATGAGGTTATCCTTTAAGAGTTGGAGGACTTGTTGTTGATGTTCGATGTGATGTTCCACTGCCTGAACCTTAGAATTTTCTCTTAAATATGATGTGATGGATGGT
Source organism: Pinus tabuliformis (assembly GCA_031772625.1). Lineage (NCBI taxonomy): Eukaryota > Viridiplantae > Streptophyta > Pinopsida > Pinales > Pinaceae > Pinus > Pinus tabuliformis. The sequence goes on along the minus strand of CM062813.1, from coordinate 652,482,253 downwards.
GGTTGATACCCATAAAGTGCCATAAATGGGGTCATTTTTGTTGCTGTATGGAAGGAAGTGTTATACCACCATTCAGCCAGAGGCAACCATTTGACCCATTGTGTCTGTTTATCAGATACAAAGCAACGAAGATATCCTTCCAAAAATTTGTTTACTATCTCAGTTTGCCCATCAGATTGAGGATGATAAGATGAGCTATGAGCTAACTGAGTACCATGACAAGAAAATAATTTTGTCCAAAAATTTCCAGTGAAAATGGGATCTCTGTCACTTACAATAATCTTTGGGTTTCCATGTAGCTTTTGAATTGTTTCCATAAATGCAGTAGAAATCGTACTGGCTTTAAATGGATGTGATAATGCACAAAAGTGTGCATACTTGGTAAGTCTGTCAACTACCACCATGATGACACTCTTTCCCTCAGACTTGGGTAAACCTGTGATAAAATCCATTGAAACCTCCTCCCAACATTGGCTTGGAATGGATAAAGGTTGTAATAGACCCGGTGTCTTAATTGTTTCAACTTTATTTTGCTGGCAAACCAAACATTCTGCCACAAACTTTTGAATATTTGATTTAAGGCCATCCCAAAAAAATTCCTTCTTAACCCTGTGGTAAGTTTTTAAAAATCCTGAGTGCCCTCCTAAGGGAGAAGTGTGCAATTCCATAAGAATCTTTTGTTTTAGCTGGGAATTCTTACAGAGGTATAAGCGATCTTTGTACCATAACGAATCATTTTGCCAGCTAAATGTATCAGAAGTACTGGAATCTTGTTGTAGCTTTCGAATAAGTGCCCACACTTCTTCGTCATTCTTCCATTCCTTCCTTGCTTCGTTTATCCAATTTGGTTGGATAATAGAAATGGCACAAAACAATGCTTCCACATCCTCATCCTTTCTTGAGAGTGCATCTGCCACCACATTTTGCTTCCCTTTTTTGTAGATGATTTCAAAGTCATAACCCAACATCTTTGTGACCCACTTTTGTTGCTCTTAAGAGGATAATCTTTGTTCTAAAAAGTATTTAAGGCTATCATGATCCATTTTTACCTTGAAGTGTCTTCCCATTAGGTAGGGTCGCCATTTCTTAAGTGCATGGAGTATTGCCAACATTTCCTTCTCATAAATAGCTTTGCTTAAAAACTTTCCCTTGATTGGATGACTTTCAAAAGCAATGGGTCTTTCATCTTGCATTAGAACAACACCAATTCCATTTCCTTAAGCATCACATTCCACAATAAAGGTTTTTGTGAAGTCCGGTGTAGCTAAGACCGGTGCTTGGTACATTCCCTCTTTAAGATGTTCAAAGGCCTTTGTTGCGTCCATGAAAATGAATCTTTCTTCAATAATGTTGTTAGAGGTGCTGCTATTCTCCCATAATTCTTAACAAACTTGTGATAATACCCTGTCAACCCAAGAAATCCTCGCAGATTCTTTATGGATGTGGGGATTTTCCATTCCTTAATGGCTTTAATTTTGCTAGGGTCTACCTTAACTCCTTCATGAGATACAATATGACCCAAATATTCCACCTCCTGGACTCCAAAGAAACATTTGGATCTTTTTGCATATAATTGTTTCTCCTCCAATAGTTGTAGCACCCTGTCAACATGTTCAACATGATCCTTCCAAGACTTGCTGTAGATTAGTATATCATCAAAAAATACTAACAAAAATTTTCTAAGGAATGGTTTGAAAATTTAATTCATCAAACCTTGAAATGTTGAAGGTGCATTGGTAAGGCCAAAAGGCATGACCAAAATTTCATAATGACCCTCATGAGTTCTAAATGCCGTTTTTGGAATGTCTTCAATCTTCATTCTGATTTGATGATATCCCGAATGAAGATCCAACTTGGTGAAGTAAATTGATCCATGCAATTCATCCAGTAATTCATCAATAACAGGAATGGGGAACTTATCTTTAATAGTGAGCTTGTTGAGCTCCCTATAATCTAGACACATGCGCCATGATCCATCTTGCTTGTGCACCAATACTACTGGAGCTGAGAAAGAACTTTGACTCGGTTGAATTATACTAGCCTCTAGCATTTCTGCAACCATACGTTCGATTTCAAATTTTTGGACATAAGGATATCTGTACGGCCTGATGTTTGGAGGAACACTTCCTGGAATCAGATGAATAGCATGATCATGATCACGCATAGGTGGGAGACCCTTGGGAGTCTCAAATACCTTGGAATGATTGTCCAAGACTTTCTGGAGATCTAGAGAAATAGATGATTCCAATGTGGAAACATCTAGCGAGCATAATTGTGCAATTACACCTCTTTGCTCCTTTCTTAGAAGTTTTGTCATACCATGAGAGCTGATTATCTTTCCTGGTTTCCCTGTAATACCCCTTAATTTAACTTCCTTTCCTTCCGAAGAAAATTTGATGAAAATTTCTTGAAAATTAAAAGCTATTGTACCCAAGGATTGTAGCCATTGGACTCTTAGTACAACATCCACACCTCCCATTGGAATGGAAAGCATTGGGCTAGTCAATACAGATTCTCCCATGGATAGCTTGATATTATGGCACTTTCCAGAGCAATTTATTGTTCCTCCATTTGCAATCATCACTTGACACTCTGGTCTAGATATAGGAAGCAATTCAATTCTTTTGCTACCCTACAATGAATAAAATTGTGGGTGCTTCCTGAATCAATCAACACTATTACCTTTTTCTTCTTGATTTGTCCTTCTATCTTGATGGTTTGAGGAGTGGTAATTCCCGCCAATGCATTACAAGATATGGTTGGATTTATTTGTTCTTCATCTAGGCTTTGTTCCTGGAGTATATCTTCTTCTTTTGACCTTTCTTGCTCCTTTTCTTCTTCCTCTTCACAATCTATGTAGAATAATTTCTTCTCAGCACACTTATGACCTTTAGTGTATTTGCTATCAAAACTATAACAAAGAACTTTTTCTCTTTTTTCTTCCAATTGTTGTGGTGTCAACCTTATAGGTTGTGGAAGACTAGGGGCAACAACACTTCCGTCTTTATAGTTGTGAGTGGTATGCTTCCTGGTTGCCATAATTTTGCTTTCCATTTTTCTTGCTAACCTGAATGCCTTCTCTAATGAATCAGGTTCCCAAAGGCGAACATCATGTTGGATATTATCCTTTAAAGACCCTATGAACACATCAATCCTATGCTCCTCTGGAATATCTTTTACCCTTATGTTCAATTTTTGGAACTCCTCAATGTGCTCCATTACTGAACCCTTTTGTTTGAGACTTATCAATTGGCTAAAAAAAGTGTTTCTTTTTGTATCTTCATAATGTGCTATCAATTCTTCCGTAAAAATTGCCCAAGTGATAAATTGTTTACGAGAGCAAAGCCATTGATACCATACAAACTGATTTGGTTCCAAATATAGAGTTGCCATACGTACCTTTTGTGCATTTTGCACATTATTGAGATCGAAGAATTGCTGCATTTGTTATATCCATGTAGCGGGATCCTTGCCATCAAACTTCCTCATATTGATTTTTGGAATATGGTGATTCTTCGATCCAACATTAGCGTCTATGGTATCATGATTAACATTTCTTTTGTTCTCATCATGAGTTTCCTTTATTACCTTTTCACCATTAGTGACCCTTTCTTGTAACAACTTCTTCAATTCTTCCATATCTATCTTCAAATCTATCTTCAAATCTGCCATGTCTCTCTTCAAATCTGTCTTCGAATCATCCATCTTAGCTTCCATGCCCTTTATCTTAGATTCCAGGCCACTTATCTTAGCTTCTGTTAGCTTTTGTGAGCGTGACATTTGTTGCACTTGTTCTTGTAATTTTGATATATCATGTAGCATTTCTTCTTCTTCTTCATGAGTCATGCTAGAGATTTCAGGTTCCTTACTGGGTGTTTTCATTTTCTTTCCTTGGGGCATCAATTGCCGATAATAATGCTTTACTATGCCCTTTGAATTCCATTAAACCAAGCTTACACAAAAATAAATAAAAAACTACACACCGTTTTTCACTTTATAGAAGCCTGATATTGAATCTGATGTATCTCTATAATTTCGAATCATCCAGTTCTGAAATTGCTACCTGTAGTAGCCTTGTGTGTCCTCTTTCCAATGCCACAAGTCTGAGCCAAATTGGATTCTCCAAGGAAGAGTTATGTGAAATCTCCCACAGTGACTTGCTTTTAGACTGGTTCAGTAGAGAGAACTTGTACGACGTGCCAAGAGTCATTGTTTCAACCTTTGAATCTAAAACACACACACAAGAAACTACAGTCCGTCCTCTATCTGTAAATTTTTACGAAATTTCAATCTGATCCTCAGAGAGAGAGTTATGACGATTTTCCCCAAGTCACCTGTTTTGAATGTAATTCAGGAGTCTGCAAAAAGGCCAACTTCCTCAGATCATATCGCCGAAAATATTACACAAAAAGCTCTGAAATTCAGACCCAAGGTTCAGCGCCAATTCTTCTCAAATGTTTTTTTTTGCAACTTCTGCAACGTCACATAAAAAAAGTTATAGCTAAAATTCCACGATGACCTGTTTGGAGCAGCGAAACCCTAGAATCTAAAGCTCTGATACCAAATGTTATGAAACCAGCTCAAGAAAAGATAGAAAAGATAGATCAACACCTTAGAATTCAGCCTCTTCGAGGGGGCAACCTCCTTTACATTTCATAAATGAAAAATTCTTGGATGATACAAATGACAAAACCTCCTTTCTATATATAGGAGTCTAAGGAGTCACAATATAATCCAACCGACCTAACAATAATAATATAAAGCCACAAAAATAACAATAGAGGGATTATATGGGGCACAGAAATAAGAATATGGGGGTAATAGGGGCACAACAATATAAATAAGGGGTATAACTACAATAGTAATGGGCTAATCACTAGTATTATAGGGACCCAACATAACAGCAGTCAATAGAATAATAAATTGGACCCCAATATAATAATTGTTTAATATTTGGTGACAAGAGAGCCTCATATCATGAATTAGAAGCTTGATCCAGTCTATCCCCTCTATCCTTTTCTCACACTAAAAGTTCTAGTAAAAATGTTGTCCACTTCCCAGCTAATGTGGAATTTTAAGGCTAGAATCTCTAATTAGCAGAAAATTGGTTTTATATGGTGTGATCCAATTGGAAGGAACAACTACAAATCATCCTAGCCCACGAAATATTTTCTCTTATGGGGTGTTCACATTCAAGACAATGCAGGATAGAAGAGAAATCCACCACCTTGCCACCTCCCATCACATTTAATGGGGGTGTGTCATGCCCAACACATGCCATGCATTCATACATGTAAATAATTATTCCTTCCTTTCATAATCATATGTTAGAATACATATCATTTTAGCATATTTGGTAAAGAGACCTTGGTTCCTCATTTAACTAGTTCACACTTGTGACATCCCCCTACAATAGCTGGGATAATTTCTCCCTAGAAAAATATATGTGGGGCTCAAACGTGGTTTCCATGGCTCCATGTTATGAAACAAGATTTATGTTTTTACTCCGGTGTAGAGGCTAGAATATTTCCATGGCCAAGGCTTAATATCCATGGTAATTCTTGAAGGCTCCATCCCTAGGGATGTTAACCTCCCATGCATGGATTCCACGCTGAGTAAATATGAGGGAGAAAGAGAAGGGCAATAATGAAGGACACATTTCAGATGATGTTGTCAATTAAAGTGACAACTTGATTAGGAACGGATGATGACAAGAAAATCTAGTCCTCATGACAATGCTAGCTCAATGCTAGTATGTTAACAAATACTAGGTAACTCATCTTCTTTCCAATTCCTCCTACTTTGCCAACTTTTTCATTGCTTTAGCTTATGTTTGTCAGTTTCCGGTATGCAGTGTTTAAAGCATAGTGGGTTTGAGCATTGGATTTGGTCTCCCTATTTCTTTATGGTTATTTCCCCCCTGTGAATGTCCTTACTCTCTTCCTCTTAGCTACTCCATATCTCAAGTAGCTCCTTCAAACACCCCTAGTAACTCATTTTTTCATAGGTTTTATTTCTTCTTGGTTCTCTATTTTACATTCATGGTGATGCATCTAAAATCTTTGCACCAACATTGGGAATAACCACCCGGTCTGGCCCTTAATACAGTTCTTTTTTCGTTTCCTATGGTCGCTCAGACTGGATAGTACAGGACCAATTTCCCAATAGAATGTGTTTTGATGAATTGGTGTTTGAGATATATAAAAAAATGATAGATGGTTTGGACAATAAACTTATGAAAATATACAAATGGATCTGTATCTATATCTATATCTATATCGATATCGATATCGATATCTATATCTATATCTATATCTATATCTATATCTATATCTATATCTATATATATATCTATATATATATATATATATATATATATATATATATATATATCTAACCTGGGTAATCCAATACCAATCCAATTTAGAACGATTTCTGGTAATCAAAAGCTAATGAAGATCAAACACTTGGCTACATAAAGGTTATGCATAAATGATGATCACTTTCAAACAGTGATATAAAACATATCATGTATCATAATAAAATCAATTGTCAACATACATGTTTAGAATATCAATTCCAAATTATTCAAAAGTGATATAATGTAGAATTGAATGAACATTCACATATGTAACAATATCGAATCAAAAGACTGTTAAATTGCATAACATGAGGCAAAAGACATTGATAAAATTACCATATGTATTTGAATAGTCTTACTAAAATAACAGTCTGGTTCATTCTTCTTATTCTGAAAACTCTAAAAAGATATAGAAATGAAAGTCCTTTCGAAATCTCTTTACAACAAGTTTGAACCTTGATCCCTGCTTTCTACAAAAGCAAATTAACAAGTGCATAAATGTTACCTTCTTCAATCCAATTTTTATACAAATTCAAGACCCTTTCTAAAATAACATGAAAGGGTCCTTATAGTAAAATAAAACAAAATGTTCGTAAAAGATGCTTGGAGTGGTTGGAACAGCCTCTCTCGAAATATGGGATTTCATGATTAACATAGAATTGCAATAACTTTTAAAAAGATGCATTGTATCTATCATTCTTCCTATGGCTTTAACTGACAAATATCGAGCATATTTTGGATCTCTGGTGGATGACTCATCCTACCATGCAACTGACCTGTGTACACTGCATCTGAGAGCTCTAGCATCATGTGATCGACTGCATCAACAAGACATTTGATTGTCATTTGTTGGCTATATGGTTTCACTAAATAGACCCAATGTGTATCCCAGTTGAGGGTTTTAAATTTTTTGAGTTTCTCCTCTCTGGTATCCAAATCTTGCTTCCACTATTTTTCCAACAATTTTGCCTTTGGAAGGTTTTCAGTAGAACACTCAAAAATTAAATTGGCACTGTGTAAATTATCATTTATCAGCTCAATGATATTATTCCTTACTGCCCTGGCCCTTGAAGTTTCTCTTTCTACTTTGATCAACTGTGTCTCTGATTCTAAAAATAATATCTGCTTGTGAGATTCTTCAAGTATCGGAAATTTAGTAACCCTTCCCTTTTATGTGTTTTTCCAAGAGATGTAATCTGTAATCTTGTCATCTGTATACTCAAATTCCAACTTGGAATTGACCGCTTCATCTATCAGTATGTTGGTTTTGATACATAATGGATGAATGAGGGATATCTTTTGGCAGTGTTGGGTTAGGTGTTATGATAAGAAATTATTTATTTCTAAGGCTTCCTTTATAAACTCTTCAACTTTGGGATTGTCTTTGAATTGCTCCATTGAGAGTTGCAGTTGCTTTATTTGTTCATCTTTAGATTTAATCTCTTCATGATGTGCCAATTTTAGTTGTTCGAACTCTTGAGATGGTTGTTGTTGTCTTTCAATAGCCTGCTAATCAATCCTCTATTTTTCCACCCTTAGTTGTTCTTCGAGTTCTTTAATCTTTTGATCTTCTTCCTTAATCAATTGATTAACTTCGATTGATTGATCAATTTTGGCAATGATATATGCCCATGCAAACTGAGATAATTGTTCAAGTCCTTGAAGGCATCGACTTTTGAATCTTTCCAGATGACATTCATGGATTCACCTTGAGGAAATGTTGTTAATGCTTGGTATTTTTCTCTCTTTTTCCTTTGCCTTTTGACTATAGCTCTGTGTTTACGGCTATAAAACACATCCAACACTGGGATTTCCTCAATGTTTAGTGTAATCTTTGATGAAGGATACTCAGGGATTATCTCGATTTCTCTTATATTTGAGTCCTTACTGGATGGTTTTTCAATCACGGGATCATGAACCATGGGTTGTTGTCTTAAGGGGGATTGCGGTGTGACAACATTTTGGGTATCACTTTGACCTTTGATCTGTTGATCAAACTGTTTCAATTCTTTGATCAATATGAAATCAATGTGAACATATGTATCCAACTATTGACTTGCCTTGTTGCTCATCTTGGCTGCACCATAACTTTTTTTGTATCCTGCTCCATGCTTTGCTCTATTTGCTGGAAAACTAGTGTAGTATTAAATAAGTCTAGTGGTACTGTCTAAAGCCTTTGCATCCTATAGTGCATGAATTGGTCCATTTTTTCTAGTTCTAGCTTGATCTTTGCTAGGTGGATCACTTGTGTGAATGTATCTGCTGATCTAAATAAATCATTGAATTCATCTTTTTCATGGACGAATTTCTTATCCTTTACCTGATTAGTAAAATTATAAGCAACTTTATTTGGGTCATACTGTCTTTTGGAAATAACCACTAGGTTCAAACCCCTTATTTTCTAGGCTTCAATTTGGGCATGTTTATAGTCATGCAATGAATAGATGCCACAACGAACATGGAAGGTAGGCCATAATTGTTTCTTGGAATCCTCGAGATATTTTGTGAGCCCTTTTTCAAGTGTCTGACAAGTTATTTCCCTAGCTAATATTTTTTCTGGAACATAAAGAGGAAGGAAATGCGAGTTGGTGATGTTACCAAAAACCCTAATATATGTAAACATTTCTCCCCCAAACAAACTTCTAATTGAATTTAGATCAATACTAGCATCCTCATACAGTTAAGGAGCTGGTCTATAAAAAATGGCATTATGAATGGGTAGGATGAATCCATGACAAATTTTGTAGAAATGTTTCTTATATTGGGACTTCCATAGGAATTTATGGTAAATATGGATATGGGTTGGATGCTAGATAGTTCATTTCTATCCCATCATAGGAAAATCAGAATTGAAAGAAATGGTATCGACTATATAAGCGCTCATATAGAATGGGGGAACAACTCTGGTGGTAACATGCCTATTTTCCTATAGTCAAGTATTTGGACGGCTATTTTATTTGATAGGATGTTAGCCCAATCCATCACAAAGGAGTTTAATGTTGCTTCAATTAATGGAACCATTTCAATGGAAAACTTAGTAGAATTGGGGCTTCCAAATAATCTACACATCATTGCAGCAACATAACAATATGGAGACGCTAGAGGGTCCACATAATACATACCAGATGACTCGTGCTTGTGTTTGTTAGGGAAGTGCCTCGATTTTTTGATGGGGTCTGACTCTACTTCATTTTCCTTCGAGAAAGCTTCTAGGAATGATTTATTATAGTACTTCTGAGGCTCTGGAAAATGATACATTTTCTTTAAGTCTTCAGGCTTGAAGGACCCAAAGACTCTTTCATCAGCTGTGAAGAGTACCCCGCCCACTATATTAATGCTTTCAACTACCCATTTTACCATGTCATTGTATGGCAAAATCTTTGGGTGGGCCACTATTCGGTTAGGAAAAGAATCGGCTAAATCACCAAGTGTATTTTCTTACTCTGCAGGTCCATCAACTGTTGCATGTCCTTTAGTTACCTTTGGCTTTTCCATCTTTAGCATATCATATATACCTTCCCATGAAATTTTCCTGTAATCCTGACATGTCGTATCCAAGATCAACACAATTTTCTCTTGTCCTTCCGCCACTGCAGCGGGAGCTTTCGTCTTTAGAGCTTTCTTTATCATTTTGGTTGGCTTCATACTTATAGATTCAAACTGCAGAAATATGAAACAGAGAACAGTGAAAGACTAAAACTTTCAGAGCAGCTAATTCTTGAAAAGGTAGTGGTGATATTAGTACAGATGAAAATCAGGGCAGGAGCATTTGATGCAAGAGATTTCATATTATTAATTGATATTAACACAAAAGATGAAATCTTTGAAGGACCGCAGTCATTATTGTTCTTAATTCTTTTCCATATCCAATGGCATGAAAATTTAATGCTCAATGAATAGATCACATTGCAGTTATCCTAAGGCCTTATTAGAATGTGTGCCATAAACATTCAGGTTTTGCAATGAGTGATTTCAATAAACTATTTAATATTTAAAGAGAAATCACATTTCGTAAGTTGAGAGTTAAAAGCGCCATGTCCTAAGAGTCTTTCAAATATCTGCGATTGTGATAAGTTATGACCTGGCACATGGAGTTGTGAAGTTCCTTATTTAACCGCTTGCATCATATTTTCCCTTTATTATTATTGAACAATTTATTATATTTTAATATCGCATCACGAATCCCCGAGGTGAGTATCACATATTTCCACTGGGATTGCCATATGTGATTAATATCTATCGCATCACAAGCTTTCAGGTCTGGCTTACCTTTGCTTTTCAATGATATGCAAAATGCGAGAATCTCATCGCATCACAAAGTTTCAATGGTCCGTTAAAGCTTATTTACTAGAATCAGTGATATGCGATAGTTTTATCGCATCACATGTTTATCAATGAATTGCTTTGAGAAGCCTAATGATTAGGATTTTACAGTAAGTTCGCATCGTAACATTAATATTTAGATTGAATGGTCAGTAGCCTTAAGCGATTGCGATTTGTGATGTTTGATTTTCTGAGAGAGTTTTTTGAAGCAGTTTTTATTAAAAATGAAAGAAGCAAAGAAATTTATTTCTATGTAAAGGTTTTATGTTCTTTTTACAAACTAAAGGGACCCTATTTCCTATTTAGCATCTAAGGATAATATTAAGAAAAATTTTAAATGGGGGTGTTGTTGTATAGCACAATAATTTGCAATTCACTAGAAGAACCAATTATCTCTGACTAAAATGATGAAATTTCTAAGTACAAAAATTGAGGAAAAGGAATCTACCTTGAAATTAGTTAGATAAACAAAATTACTCTGAATAAGAAAAATTGATCAATTTTGCAATTTCTTTCACAAACCCTTATTATAAATGAAAACATTTATGGTTTCCTCAATCCTTGATTGGTTGTTAAAGATAAAGTAGAGGGATCCTCCAACTTATCTTTTGAATTTACTCTTTTGTCATAGGTAGTGCCATTGTTGCTAGCAAATGTCTATAGTCTTGATAGGGTTACTATTTAACCATCAATTATTCATTATCCAATCCATCTAAGAGTATAATCTTTTAAATATGAATTCAAAAAGATATATCTATATATATATTTTATTTTTTATTTTTATTTTGTATAAAATCCATTGCCGTGGTTTGGGAGCCAGAAGATGACAATTACATTCACTAGTTGTAATTGAACTCAACAAGTTGGCTAGTAATGAAACCCCTTGTCTTATGATTATAAGCCATTACCTTGTTTTGGTATGCAGTATTGGTAATGTCAGTTTAATTATTTCCCTATGACCATGGTAAGCAGGCTCCTAATGAGACCTCTTATCTTTTAGGTCAGATATATTTTAGAATGACACTCTAAAAAATCATAAACCTAGTAGATGGGGAGAATCTCTGACTCCTTAAGAGTTATTGGATGATAATTATAGATATGTAGATACTTAGTTGTAAAGAGTCTTTACTTTTAAAAATAACCTTTCTTAGCTCATAAAACTTAAAATGATTCACTATGTTTTCCTGGTTTGAAAGATTTCACAATTTTAAAGAACATCTCAGAGTTTTATGATGTTTATCTAATTTCTCAAAACTATAATTATTTTCTTAAAATTTTGTACTTTTCAAAAGTGGGTATTCACAATATGTTTTCAAACAGATTTCCAGAGTAAAAATCCAATGGTATACTATTTACAACATTATTTCTTAAATAAATCAAAATTTGAATAAACAATATGTATAGATAAGAATGGTTTACCTCCTTAGGGAAAGAATTTCTTTAAGATAAGCCCATTCATAGGAAGGGAATCTCTCTTTCCTGATAAGTCTTGTAGTAGGAACATTGATGAGCCTATGTTTCTAACAATTTGAAATGGTCCAAGCCACATCTTCTGAAATTTGGTATGCTTACCTTTGCCTTCATGTGCTTTGTCCCATTCCAAAACGAGATCACCAATCAGTAATGTTTTTGAGTCAGCTGAACTTACATCAAAAGAGGATTTAATGACTTGTTGATGTTTAGCATGAGTAATTTTGGCTTTTTGTCTTTCCTCATCTAATTTAAGAATTTGATCAAACCTTAATTGAATAGAGGAAGGAGTTCCTTCAATGAATTTACTAGGGCTAGTGATGGGAGGGCTAGATTTGGTGGAATAATAGCTTCTTTCTCATACACTAAGTTAAAAGGAGAAGTAACTATTTAGGCCTTCTGAGTTATACGATCTGCCCATAGTCCAAATATTAAATATTTATGCCAATTCTTTTGGATTTGATCAACGGTCCTTTTAATAATCCTGATGAGATTTTTGTTAGTTGACTCTGCTAAGCCATTTCCTTGTGGATAGTAATTTGCAGAGTATTTTAACTTAAAAACTTTCTTAAGAGAAAATTCAACTATATTATTTCCAGAAAAATAAGATTCATTATTGAATATAATCACATTAGGTAAACCAAACTTGGTGATGATGAAATGATCAATAAATTCAATAATCGCATCGGAATTTGCTACCTTTAAGTGGAATTTATTGTACCCACTTTGTGAAGTAGTTTGTGGCTGTAAGGATATATTTGTGTTGCTTGGAAGAATGAGGAACAATATCTCCTATAATATCAAGCCCCGACTTCTCAAATTGTTGCTCAATAATAACTGATTGTAAAGGAAAGGTTGGTTTCCTTTGCCTCCCACTAGCAGTTTGGCATATCTTACATTTCCTCACTTAGTCATGGTTATCCTTGAACAAGGTTGGCCTATAATACCCAACATGTAGTATCTTGTGTGTTGTAGTGTCTCCTCCAAAGTGTCCACCGGCTGGGGCATCATCCAATTCCTATAAAACAATTTTCTCTTCAGATTTTTGAGGTCATCTTAATAGAACAAAATCATAATTTCTTCTGAATAACATGTTATCAATGATTTCATAGTGTTTAGATTTTAACCTTAGAGAACGTTTGTTTTGTAGCTGAATTCAGGAGGGGGATATCCAATTTTCAAGTAAAAAATCAAATCAGCATATTGAGATTCAAAATTAGTCATACTTATCTCATTTACTTGTGCAGTACTACCTCAATCTTCATGATCTAGTATATTAGAAGCTCCTGCCAATAAACTGCAAAAACCTTGTCCTCTAACAATTTTCACTGCTTTAATATCAATGTCATATTCTTGTAAAGCTATCACCCAGTTAGCTATTTTCTCTCCTACTTCTCTTTGAATTAGCAATCGCCTCACTGCAGATAATGGGACTATCACTTTTATATTTGTTTTGTGGAGGAAAGGTCTAAAATGTTTAACAAATTTAAATACAGTGAAGGCTTGTTTCTCGACTTCCAAATAATTAAGCTCAGCACCATGCAAATTGGAACTAAAGAAAGATATGGGTGCTTCCACCTATTGATCACCGATTTGTGTTAAAACAACAGCATAAGATGATTCAGTGGCCAAAGTATACAAAATAAAATGACTAGAAAAATTCAGAGTATTCAATGCAGGAGCACTAATGATTTCTTGTTTGATTGAGTCAAAAGCTTCTCTTTCGTTACGTCCCCATTTCAAGACTGAGTTTTTCTTAATCATGGATTGCAAGGGTAGAACAATATGAGAAAAACCAGGAACAAATCTTTTCACAAAATTTATCTATCCCAAGAATGATTGCATAGATTTCTTGTTATGTGATAAAGGGATATCAGAAATCTCCTTTATCCTATCAAGATCAATGTATATGCCATTTTTGGATACAATAAACCCTAAGAGTTTACGTTCATTAATAGCAAAAAAATATTTCTTGCGATTTAAGGAGATCCCATAATTTTTGCAATGTTCAAAGATTTGCTTTAAATCATGCAAATGGTTGCTCTTTTTCTTAGAATAGATAGTTATGTCATCCAAACAAACAACGACCGTTTTATTGATAAAACCTTTGAATCTATGTACATGGCTCATTGGAAAGTAGCTCTAGCATTTATCAAACCAAAAGGCATTTTTCTGATAAGTGTGCATTCATGATTTGGTTCTAAATGTAGTCTTTAATCTATCGTCTGGATGTACCAGGATCTAATTGTATCCTGGAAAACCATCAAGAAAAGACAATAATATTGAGCGAGCTATTGATTGAAGTATCTACTCCATTGTTGGTAATGGGAAATTATCCGTTTGATATGATTTGTTGAGATTTTTGAAATCTATGCAAATCCTAATATCGCCATTCTTTTTCCTGACAAGTACCAAATTTGAGACCCATTTAGAATGTCTGACAGGAAAAATTATTTTGGATTTAAGGATTTTATTCAACTCCGCTTTAATTGAAGATCATGATCACTTTCATTGATAATTTGATCATCATAAGATCCTTTGGATGTCAGGAAATTTAAGATATCCTCATCATGATTGAACACACGCCAATTGGTGACATTATCTGGGATGGATGGCTGAAAAATTAATTCAATAGGAAATCTATATGGACTATAATCTTCATATGGAAGGATCTTAGAGGCTACATTAGCCAGAAGATCTGCTGCTGCATTATGTGATCTCGGAATAGGTGATATATCAAATGCCAGAAAATAAATTATAAGATCTTGAACAAGTGATTGATAACATTTCGGGTGTCTCGAAAGACAATGAATAGTATTTCTCACTTGTTTAATGACAATTTTGGAATCACCAAATACTTTCAGATATTAGATATTTAGGCCTATTGCTTTATATAGACCTTGAATCAATGCTTCATATTGTAGTATTGTTGGTACACTCAAATTCTAATATACATGATAACATCATCTTTTCTCCTTCAGGACTGACTAAAATACATCCTGCTCCTGTACCTTCATTAGATTTAGATCCATCAAAATACAAAGACCAAAACAAAGGCTTATCTATAGGTTTATCTACAAGTTCATCTATAACGTTAACGCATTTCAAAGTATTAATCTGGGAAAAATTCTCAAATTGTGATGTGACATTATTAACAGAAAAAGGAGAATGTTGAGAATTGAAGTTCCCAAAAAATGATTTAGCCAAATAGTTTCCAAGAATATTATTATTGAAGGCTACTGGTTGATTTTCTTCTTCAAATTCAATTACTGTGTGATTCAAGTGTCTTTCACAGTTTGTTGATCTAGATTGTCATTAATGTCAATATGACAATATTCTAGGATACTAAATGATGATCGGAAGTCATAGGAGCTATCAGAGGAGAGCTATTAGAGCAAAGAAGAGCTATCAGAGGAGTATTGGAAGTTATAGGGGGTAGGAGTGAAGAGAATCCGTAGGAGTGACAAGCCAAGACAAAGTAGATCTATCGCATGTGCGAAGAGTAAGAACCATATTAGATATATCGAATGAAATATCAAAAGGAGCAAAGAGGAACACGTAGGGATGAAAGAGCCAAAATGAGGAACACATCATCGAAGGAAGAGTGAAGAGTGTACATAGTCATCAGAGCAAGTAAAGAAGAAAACAAAGAGTATAGCTATCGGAAGAGTAGGGGTTGGAGTGTATGTGGCTGAAGGACGACACTAAATCCCAGCCATTGATCTCATTTTCAGCGCTTACGTCACAGTCAATGGCGGGGGTTAAGCTTATTGTTAAACCGTGTGCTAGTTGAGGCCATAGATTTGAGGACCTTGTATATCCAATGGATATCGGGTCATAAAATGATTAGACGTTCATCTCAAGAATAGACCCGCACTTTTATAGATCAAGAATTTATAATCCTTATCAGCTCTGAAATGGTGATTAAGAGTCGTGCAAGTTCCTCAGTTGATATTGTTATGAACGATTGGATCCAGTACACCTTGATTCAACAATGGAAGATCGATGATTGGGTTTGTTGATCAGGTGGATCAACAACCGTCGGATTAAACATGGGATCAACGGTGGCAAATTAATCTGATAAGACTTGCGACTAAGTGCACCTGATTGAGTTATCAGAAGAAGCAATAAATGTAATCATGGTAAATTGCGATTGCGATTAAGGTGATGATGTGGCAGGTGGGACCACCAATTACATGTTTTTAACTATGTGGATATATGAAGATTCATGATGTTGATATTGGAAGACAGAGTATGTTATGGGAATGACTTGTAAGATACCTCTAGAAGATGCCATTGTGATTAGAGGAAGGACGTGGCACATAGGATCTTCAATGTGGGTATAACCTCTCTTGTAATGTGATTTCCATGAACAATTAATGTCTATCATATGAATATTAAAAAGGGCCTCTTTGATATAGTTTTAATATGGAACACCTTTGTAATTCAACCTCTCTTCTGAATGAAAACATCCTTTGAGTATTGGTGAATTCGAAGAGACAGAGGAAGCCGAAGAGCCAGCGCAGAGGAAGCTGAAAGATCAAGCGAGTGAAAAGGAAGCAAGAAAAAAGGAAGCCAAATTTTTGTAGTATCAAGAATATATAACAGAGAAAAAGGAAATTTTAAAGGTTGGTGAAACTATAAGAAACAGAGGAAGCCGAAGGTCTGGTAGAAGTGGAAGAAGCAAGAGGACAGATTTAAGTCATAGTTTCAGTGGGGTTGGGATCAGAGAATTACTACCAAATAGATCCAGACAATTTACGATAGAGGGTTGGAGCCCTTGGGGTTGGTGCCTCAAAACTGGAAGGATTGGTGTCCTCGGAGTTGGTGCTCCTAAATCCAAGGTTGGTGCCTTGACCAGACAGGATTAGTGCTCCGGAGGTTGGTGCCTTGACCAGACAGGATTGGTGCTCTAGAGGTTGGAGCCTCACAAAAGGTTCAAGTTGGTGCTTCGCAACTAGTTGAAGCTATATATATACATTGTACTTGATTTATTGAAAAGATTATATTAATAAAAGCATTCATTCCTATTATTTATTTATATGTTCTAAATATAAATGATTTAATGAAAAAAAATAACAATTGAAAGGAAATACTAATTCGCTCCCCGTCTCAGTATTTCCAACACAGTCAATTCTATTTTTATTTGGCTTCCCATTATAAGGAAGCCACATGTGAAACCAATCAATTGAAATATAACCATGAAAATTTTCAAACCAATCTTTACTAAGAACTAAAGAATAGAACTTAGGGATGTCAGCAATTAATATATCAATTGTTTGAACAACCCTTGGATCAACAGATAGTCTAATAGTAACTGAATTTATTTCTCCTAAAACTTGAACCTTAGTTCAATCTAATTGGATAATATGAACTGCAGATTTCTAGGGTTCAATGTTTAATTTGGAGTAGACTGATGCTAGCATTATATTTCATGAAGCCCCTAAATCAATAAAGCAGTTATGAAAATTCCTATTATAGATCTCATAAGTCAAGAGAAAAGGAGGAGTATGAGAATTTGATCTCTCCCCAATTAAAATGGCATTGGTAGAGTCCACTTTATTAGATGGTGGTTTACCCGATCCTCTGGCAGCCTTGGATAACACACTAGTTGGAAGAGGAGAAGAAGGTACTACAATTAATTCTTTAAGAAATAACTTTTGTTGATGCTTGAGCTTGTTGAGTTCATGCAGAAAAATGTTTTCTCGAGTCTTATTCATATATTCAACTATGTTATAATCCATCGAATATGAAACTACTAGAGTTTTTGATGATGAGGGAGGATTGGATGAAGATGGTTGAGTTTGGGCAGATGAAACTGGAATTTTCTTTGTGGGATCTTTCTCTTTTGTAGCACGATTTGAGTTTTTCTTCTTTTGATTTGACTGATTAGGCTCTATGATACTCTTACTTTTGGTGTTTACTGGTAGGGATTCCCGTTCACTTTCATTATCAGAGTTAGGGAGAATAAAGTCCCACATTCCATGACATTCAATTGTTTCATCTTCCTCTGTTTCTTCGGCTGATAAAACTGTATCTTATTTTTCATCATCATATAAATCAGACTTGGCATTTGATACATCATTAGGTGGTTTAGGATTAGTTGGATGATTTCTTTTAAAATTCCTAAATAGAATTTTTGTAGAAGTTTCACCTACCTGCTTTTTGATCTCTACCATTTCATTGGACATAGTTTTAAGAACTTTTTGTAGACCTTCCATGTCATATTGATCTTTGGTTAATTTCTTCTTTGAATCATCTATAAAGGTAACTTTCATGGATTTCATTTCCTCTAGAGCATTTTCCTTTCTATAGACAACATACGTTTTCCAACAACTATTGCTTCTTTCATATTTTCTGCCAACGTTGGTTTAGCAACTTTATCAATGAAGATGGTTGTGTTTGAAGGTAGAGAAGAAATGTACCATTCATTTAGGACCTCGTTGCTAGGCTTAGACACAGTAGGTATTTTATTCAATAACTTATTGAAACGTGAGTTGAAGTCCTTAATGGGTTCTTTTGATTCGACTTTCAAATTGGAGAGGTCATTTATCAAATTTGTTGTAGACCTATCATCTTCAAATTTGGTTAAAAGTTTCTCTTGAAAAGCATCCCAGCTATTAGTTGAGCCTAGTGGTAAGGAAAAGTACCATCATCCAGCTGCTCATTGTAGAGTATATGGTAATAATCTTGCGACTGCGTATTCCTTCATCACTCCATTCAAATTAATTGACAATGTGAAATTATTTATATGTTGTTCAGTTAACATGCCATTATCAGGGTTAAATTTAGGCAACATTTTTTCTAGATGTGTTGGAAATTGGGACAAAGGTCCAACCATTCTAACAACCCCTCGGTTGGTCCATGGCCTTGGCTGAGACTGATTCTATGCCATTCTTGGGATATTAGTAGAAGAGAGTGAAGCAGTGGTCGAAAGTGATTGGGTAGAGGATGATGTAGCTCATGCACCTGTGTAAATCACAGTCTGGAGTTGGGAAGCGGGTGTGTAACCTTGCAATGATATGGATGGAATGGATGATGGTGATGAAGGAACATCACTACTAGATTCTGATGGTGTCTTACTAGCCCTTTTACAACTTGCTAGAGGGAATTCAACTGGAGGGATTCAAATTTTTTCACTCTTTGCTCTAGTTAGAGGTTGCGATGGAATATATTGAGAAGTGACACTGCCTTGGGATAAATCAGACTCTTCTTGAGATATTGAAATCCCCTACAATTTGTTTATCAAAGATTGTTCTTTAGAGGAAGATTTGGAATGCGAACGAGAAGTTGGAGCTGATGGTGAGGGAGTTGTACTCTTAGAATGGCCTATAGATTTAGATTTACTTTCCATTCGTAGTCACGTCATCCTTCTAGTGCCAAAAATGTTGATGCCTCTAAAATTGTTGCACCAACATTGGGGATAACCACCTGGTCTGGCCCTTAATACAACTCCTTTTCCATTTGGTATGGTGGATCCGACTCAATAGTATGGGACCAGTTTCCCAATAGCATGTGTTTTGATGAATTGGTGTTTGGGATATTTAACAAAATGATAGATGGTTTGGGCAATAAAATTATGAAAATATACAAATGGATATATATATATATATATATATATATATATATATATATATATATATATATATATATATATATATATATAGATATCTATATATATATATATATATATATATAGATATATATATATATATATATATATATATATATATATATATATATATATATATATATATATATATATATATATATATATATATATATATATAGATATAGATATATATATATATATATATATATATATATATATATATATATATATATATATATATAGATATATATATATATATATAACCCGGTAATCCCATATCAATGCGATTTATAATGATTTCTGGTAATCAAATGCTAATGAAGATCAAACACTTGGCTACAGAAACGGTAAGCATAAATGATGATCACTTTTAAACAAAGTGATATAAAACATATCGCATATCATAATAACATCAATTGTCAGCATACATGTTTAGAATATCAATTCCAAATTATTCAAAAGTGATATAATGCATAATTGAATGAACATTCACATATACAACAATATCGAATCAAAAGACTGTTAAATTGCATAACATGAAGCAAAAGACATCGATAAAAGTACCATATGTATTTGAATCGTCTTACTAAAATAACATTCCGGTTCGTTCTTCTTATTCTGAAAACTCCAAAAAGATACAAAAATGAAAGTGATTTTGAAATCTCTAAATAACAAGTTTGAACCTTGATCCCTACTTTCTACAAAAGTAAATTAATAAGTGCAGAAATTCTATCTTCTTCAATCCAATTTTTATACAAATTCAAGACCCTTTCTAAAATGACATGAAAGGGTCTTTATAGTAAAAATAAAACAAATCGTTCGTAAAAGATGCTTGGAGTGGTTGGAACATCCATTATCAAAATATGGGATTTCATGATTAAAATAGAATTACAATAACTTTTAAAAAGATACATTGCATCTATCATTCCTCCTGCAGCTTTAACTAACAAATCTCAAGCATCGTTTAGATCTCCAGTGCATGACTCATCTTAGCATGCAACTCACCTGTGTACACTACATCCGAGAGATCTAGCATCATGCAATTAGCTACATGAAGAAGAAATTTAATTGTCATTTGTTGGCTATATGGTTTGACTAAATATACCCAATGTGTATCCCAGTTGAGGTTTTTTAATTTTTTGAGTTTCTCCTCTCTGGTATTCAAATCTTGATTCCCCTGTTTTTCCAACACTTTTTCCTTTGGAATATTTTTAGGATAACACTCAAAAATTAAGTTAGCGTTGTGTAAATTATCATTTATCAACTCAATGATATTATTCCTTACTGCCCTGGCCCTTGAGGTTTCTCTTTATTCTTTGATAAACTATCTCCCATTCTTAAAATAATATGTCCATATGAGATTCCTCAATTATCAGAAATTTCGTAGCCCTTCCCTTTTATGTGTTTTTCCAAGAGATGTAATATGTAATCTTATGATCTGCATCCTCAAATTCCAACCTGGAATTGATCACTTCATTTATTAGTGTGTCTGTTTTAATACATAATGTATGGATGAGGGATAGCTTTTGGCAGAGTTGTGTTAGTTGTTGTAATAAAAAATAATTTATTTCTAAGTCTTCCTTTATAAACTCTTCAACTTTGGAATTGTCTTTGAATTTCTCCACTGAGAGTTGCAACCGCTTTATTTGTTCATCCTTAGATTTAATCTCTTCATGATGTTTCATTTTTAGCTGTTCAAACTCTTGAGATTGTTGTTACTGTCTTTCAATAGCTTGCAAATCAATCCTCTATTTTTCCAGCCTTATCTATTCTTCAGGTTCTTTAATATTTTGATCTTTTTCCTTGATCAATTTATTAACTTCAGTTACTTTATCAATTGTGGTAGTTGTATATGCCTATGTAAATTGAGATAATTTCATCAAGTCCTCGAAGGGATCGAGTTCTGAATCTTTCCAGCTGACATTCATGGATTCATCTTGAGTAACTGTTGTTGATGCTTGGTTTATTTTTCTCTTTTTCCTTTGCCTTTTGACTACAACTCTATGTTTAGGGTTATAAAACACATCCAATGGTGGGATTTCCTCAATGCTCAGTGTAATCTCTGATGAAGGATATTCAGGGATTATCTTGATTTATTTTATAGCTGAGTCCTTGCTGGATGGTTTTTCAATCACAAGCTCATGAATCAGGGGTTGTTGTCTTAAGGGGGATTGTGGTGTAATAACATTTTGGGTATCACCTTGACCTTTGATCTATTGATCAAATTGTTCCCATTATTTGATCAATATCATATCAATGTGAACATCTATATGCAATTGTTCTCTTGCCTTGTCACTCATCTAGGTTGCACTAGAAGTTTTTTATGTATCCTGCTCCATGATTTTCTCTATTTGTTGGACGACTGGTGTAGTATTCGATAAGTCCAGTGGTACTGTCTGAAGCCTTTGTGTCCTGTAGTGGATGAATTTGTCCACTTCTTTTGGTTCTAGCTTGATCTTTGCCAGGTGGCTCACTTGCATGAATGTCTCTGCTGATCTAAATAAATCATTGAATTCATATTTTTCATAGACGAATTACTTAACCTTTACTTGAGTAGAAAAATTATAAACAACATTATTTGGGTCATACTTTCTTTTGAGAATAATTGATAGGTTCAAACCCCTTATTTTCTTGGCCTCAATTTAGGAATTTTTATATTCATGCAATGAATAGATGTCATAGCAAATAGGGAAGGTAGGCCATAACTGTTTCTTGGAATCCTTGAGATATTTTGTGAGCCATTTTTCAACTTTCTGATAAGCTATTTCCCTAGCTAATAATTTCTCTGGAATGTAAAGAGGAAGGAAATGTGGGTCGATGATGCTACCAAAAACCCTAATGTATGTAAACATTTCTTCCCCAAACAAACTACCAATTGAAGTTAGATCAATACTAGCATCCTCGGACAACTGAGGAGCTAGACTAACAAAAATGGCCTGATGAATGGGTAGGAGGAAACCATGACAAATTTTGTAGAAATGTTTCTTATATTGGGAATTCCACAGGCATTTATGGTAAATATGGATAGGGTTTGGATCCTGAATAATCCATTTCGATTCCATGATAGGAAAATCAAAATTGAAACAAATGGTATCGACTATATAAGCGCACATATAGAATGGGGGAACAACTCGGGTGGTAACAAACCTATTTTTCCTATAGTCAAGTATTTGGACAACCATTTCATCTGATAGGATGTTATCCCAATCCATCACATAAGATTTTAACCCTGCATCAATTAATGGAACCATTTCAGAAAAAACATAGCGGAATTGGGGCTTCCAAATAATCTACACATCATTTCAGTAGCATAACAATATGGAGACGCTAGGGAAGCGCCTCTATTGTTTGATGGGGTCCAACTCTACTTCATTTTCCTTCAAGAAATCTTCTATGAATAATTTATTATACTACTTCTAAGTCTCTGGAAAATGATACATTTTCTTCAAGTCTTCGGGCTTAAAGGACCCAAATAGTCTTCTATTAATTGTGAAGAGCGTCCTGTCTGTTATATTGATGCTTTCAATTACCCATTTTACCATGTCATTGTCTAGAAAAATCTTTGGGTGGGTCATTATTCAATGAAGAAATGAATTGGCTACATCACCAAGTGTATTTTCTTACCTGTAGGTCCATCAGTCATTGCATGTCCTTTAGTTACCTTTGGCTTTTCCATTTCTAACATATCATATATACCTTCCCATGAAATTTTCCCGCATTCCTGACATGTGGTATCCGACATCAACACAATTTTTTCTGTCCTTCTGCCACTAGAGGAGAAGCTTTCGTATTTTGAGATTTCTTTATCATTTTGGCTGCCTGCATACTTACATATTCAAACTGTAAAAATATGAAATAGATAGCAGCTAAAGACTAGAACTTTCATAACGACTAATCCTTGAATTGATAGTGGTTATATTAGTACAAATGAAAATCAGGGCAGGAGCATTTCATGAAAAAAGATTTCGTATTATGAATTGATATTAACATGAAAGATGAAATATTTGAAGAACCGCACTCATTATTGTTCTTAATGCTTTGTCGTGTCCAACGACGTGAAAATTTAATGCTCAATGAATAGATCGCATAACAGTTATCCTAAGGCCTTATTAGAATGTGTGCCATAAACTTTTTGGTTTTGCGATGAGCGATTTCAATAAATTATTTTAATATTTAAAGAGCAATTACATTTCACAAGTCAAGAGTTAAAAGTGCCATGTTCTAAGAGTCTTTCAAATCTCCGCAATTGCGATAAGTGATGACCTAGCAGATGGAGTTGTGAAATTCCTTATTTAACTGCCCACATAATATTTTCCCTTTCATATTATTGAACCACTTTATTATATTTTAACATCGCATCGTGTGTCCTCGAGGTGAATATCACTTATTTCCGCTGGGATTTCCATATGCAATCAATATATATCACATCGCAAGTTTTCCAGCCTGTCTTCCCTTTGGTTTTCGAGGATATGTGAAATGCGATAATCTCATCGCATCGCAATGTTTCAATGGTTCGTTAAATCTTATTTATTAGAATCAGTGATATGCAATATGCAATAGTTTTATCACATCACATGTTTATCAATGAATTTCTTTAAGAAGCCCAACAATTAGGATTTTGCGGTAACTTCGCATTGCAACATTAATATTTAGATTGAATGCTTTTTAGCCTTAAGTGATTGCGATTTGCAAAGTTTGATTTTTTTTAAAGAGCTTTTTGAAGCACTTTTTATTAAAAAGCAAGAAACAAAGAAATTTATTTCTATGTAAAGGTTTTATTTTCTTTTTACAAACTAAAGGGACCCTATTTGCTATTTAGCATCTAAGAATAATATTAATAAAAATTTTAAATGGGGAGGTTTTTGTATAGCACAACAAGTCCCCATGGTTTCTTGGCTTTCTAGGTGATATCATTATTTTGGTTCCTATTAAACCAACACAACATGCCTTGACATATAATTTGCTACCACCATGGGAGCACAAGCATAGGTCCCTATTGTAACAACTACAACCAGCCTCCAAAATTTTTCCTTAGCGTTTTTTGGAGCCTCCCTACCAACCTTTACAACACTTTGTCTTGCTTCATCAAGTACTCAAGCTTAAGTGTTTTTCTTGCACAAAGGTAGCCTGTCGATCACAATCAATCCATTCCCCTCACAGGGTGCTTACCCAGACTTGGTCCAGCTGCAGGCTAAGTATCTTACCCTTGAAAATTGAGCATTCCTGGAGGGAAACCAACCTTCCCTACAGGAATTGTGCAATCCTCTCTGATAGCCTCCTCGGCTGCAGGATTTCTCAATCCTACCAGCCAACCCTCCCAGTAGTATTTGCACAATGTTTCCCAGCAAGCAGGCCACTCAACTAAGGATTTCTGCAAATATGGGAAGTGGTCAGATGCTGGGCCCATAAATTGTGCCATCTCCTTGGGCAGTCATCCCACCTCCAAGCCAGGAATGTGCATTTTTCCCGTGAAGTTGAGAACTCACATGCATGAATAATCTGGATGACCAGTTCCACTTGAAACTAATGAATAACAAAATATATCATGCAAAATGCATCCCATGATTTATGAAGCTATTTTTAGCATTTGGGTGCTACAGGAAAAGTTGTTTTATAAGTTTCCATCCAAGGGTCGCTTTTATCTAGATTTGTGCCATGCGCATCATGAGAACAAACTTATTTATTCGATGGATCATAGCACATTCACTCACATCGATGTTGGAGCTTTGACATCCCAGAGCACATCCAGGACTCTTTGACACATTTAGATCATCTATTCACGGGTAAGTGGTGTCAACTTGTCTTTTTTATCATTTTTGTCACCTTTTGTGCATTATCTTGTGTGAGTGTTATTTTCTTGATTCCTTTGAACACCTGTTGTCGTTTACATATATTCTAGCTTGTCCTAACTCTGTTTCAATTTTCTTTGCTATCTCACTATTGTCGGATGCATGAAACAACTTTGCACAGATGTTCACCCAACCCGTGATTGGCCTCACCCACATGCATGTTGATATGTTTGCTAAACCTTCCATTCATGTTTTGCATGCACTATTTATCACTTCTACTATCGCTTAGTGTCACCATGCATTTCATCGACTTACTTTCTTTCATTTTCCTGTTCGCGAGTTGGGCCAACCGTGGACTGGCCTCTCCCTTCACCAGGGACGAATTGCATAATCTGGGGAAGTAAGTCTCACCTTCCTCTCTAGATTTTCACATTCTACCCCAGCAGTAGCCTCCTAGACTATTTAGCACATTCATGGAGGGTAGTAGCTGCTTGGCCCAGGAAATTGTGGAAATTTCTCCCTGGGGCAGCATTCCTCCCCAGTTGGGATTGAACATTGTGTAATCCCAATAGCTAGTTGGCTAACTGAATTGCACATTTCACAGATCCAATAGCCATTCCTACCTCCTTGACACTCCATACTGCATTTTTCACAGTTGTGGTAGCTAGTCACTTAGTTTCCCAGTGAAATTTGCACAATCTTGCTCATGAGTTTCCAAGGAATTTGTTGTGTCCTTCCCCAAATTTGCTTTGTTTTCACTGACATATTTCTTTCCATGCATGCTGCTTGTTTCCAGATCTTTCAAGTGTTCATATGTCTCAACGGCTTTGAAGAGGATAACATCTCAGGACATTGATGGTATGGCAGCTAGAGCAACAACTGAGTAGGTGTCCTTTGGTTGTCCAATCTATGAATATACAAAGTTGTATCTAGATAAGGACATCAAACTGAAATGGAAGGAGGTTAATGAAACATTCATAGGTACTTTTGGGAAAGACCTTGAAGACTGTCATGTGTACATGAACACTCATAAGCCTAGCTTGTACAAGATTTCATGTAGATACCCCATGTTCCCATACACAAACATGATTCATTAGATCATCTCTCATACTGACCCCGACACGATGACATTGAGTAGTGTCAATTGGATGAAGCTCACAACCTTCTAGGCACGAGATTATGATGATATGTATCATACAGAGCCCATGAATCTCATGACTCCGTCGTACAACTTGTCCTACAGCAGAGGCCACTCCAGAGACATTCTGAAGGATTGGGTAAAGGAGCCAGCTCGTTTCAAGATGGGCCCCATTATGATCTATAACATGAATATATTTAGGGATGCATACCAATACATGGTAATATTTTCATGTCGACTAAGTGGCTAAGCAAGCATTGTGACCTTCGCTCAAAGTTGGGTGGTCGCGGTGGACCAACTGGCTAGAGAAGGAAGACCATGCAATGGGTCTAGCATACTAGCTCATAAACTGAAGCAGCAAGTCACGAAGGCTCGATAGTAACCCAAGGGCATGCATGCAGATATCTACATGTCTGCCTACATTCTAGATGCAGTCTGTGCTTGACATGATTTCTTGGGCCTAGAGTAGGCATGGTCACCGTCAGAGACTATTGTGAGCATGTATTTCAAGTTATTGGCTAAGTGCAGCTTCAGAGGAGTGATCATATGGCTATCCAACCATCTTGTCACCCCAATGTTCATGTTGATATGCGAACAGGATCCACAATTCATTTAGGAAGAAGTGATGAATGCATTATTAGGCATTGCGGATTCGTATGCCTCACTGGCTGGAACATTTACCCAAGTATTCAATGTGCAGAAGCCTCTGCATGTTCTGCCAAAGTTTTCTTTGGACATGCTTATCATGAAGGAGGTAGTGTATCATATCTCAGCAGGATTGACAGGTAGGATGTAGCAGAAGAAGAAGGGAACTTGGCCCACTCTTTCATTGTGGATCGGGTTATATGAAATCCAGAGCATCAAGCAAGGCGATGTCGAAGTTGAAAAGATAAATAAGTACCTATTTGACCTCCAAAGATTCAACCCGTATGACCCACATTGCATTCTAAAGGATCATTGCAGGAGACTTCAGTTAAATTCGATTCGTGGGGCATGTCATTGGACTAAGGATGATTCATGAAGATATTGCTACAATTCCTCCAGACCCAATGAATAGGTCAGTTTCACCGTAGAGTGATTAGCATAATAGCATGAAGCAACGTCATGGAGAATACTAGTAGTAGCATAAGAAAAAGAGTCAGCAGAGCTAAACATACCTATGTGTGACAAAGAGAAGATAAAGATTTTCGATTGCATGGAGGAGGAACAAATCTACAAGTTTTGAGTAGATCAACTTGTAGAACAAGCAATTATGGTTATTCAATAGAAGAGGCAACAGGGAGACAATTGAATCGCATGAAGGTAGAGGGATAAGAAGAGAATGGGAGAAGGAGAGCAGGAGTTTCATGAGCTAAGGGAGCAACCCTAGAAGAAAAAGAGCTGCGACAACATGAGCAGGAAGCATAGCAACAGTAGATTCAGCAGAGGGTGCATCACATATAGACAGATGAAGAACCACTCCTACAAGTAGTTGATTCATCTGAATGACTAGCATCAGGTGAACAGGGTGAACCATTGTAGGGGCGAGACTTTGCCCATGAGATATAACATGATCTTGAATAGTTGGATGCAGACATGGAGCATCAGGAGCAAGGAAAATTTTAAGGATGGAAAATTTTCTTGAAGTTTAAAACATTGGCGAATCTCACTAATCCCTAATATGCAAATTATAAATGTTTATTGATATATTTGTAAAATTAATCAAATTTATAATTATTTTATATATAGTCTCTATATAATGTTGGCAATTTTTAAGGTAAAATAATTTTATATTCTAAAATTTGGGCGAATTGTCTTTTATAAAATTGGAAATTGGCGAACCTTTTTTGTGGAAAAATCATGGAAAATTAGCCCACTGGGCGAACATTAGCCCCTAAAATTTTCCATGATCAGGAGTTTGAATTGGGCACTAGCCTCATGCCTCACCAAAGAGAGGCTGACTCACCTGCTTCAATGCATCCATATGATGAAAAAGTTTTGAATGACCAAGGAGGCACTGAGATCCTTGGTGGTCAACCAGAAGCAGAGATGCAAAACATCTCCTTTGACGAATCTCATCACAGAGTTGTGTAGTCTCAGAGTGTAATGACTCTGAAGGACCAAACTTCCCCTGTGAAATTTCAAGAGCAAGTGATCATGACTGATGTGCACAAGCATCCAGATGCATTAGCTGATGCAACTAGAGTGTATGCTAAAGCCACTAGCTCAAGTGTTTATTTTATCACAACTGAGAATGAGTGAATTGTGAAGGAACTACAGGTGAAAAATCAGGGAGGAGACTTGGTGACAATTTCCACCTGAGTTGAATTGAAGAAGGCAATACAAGAGGAAGTGTTGTCCTTGGACACACTTATTCGAAAATTGTACTGCAAGTTTGGTACCATGCATCAAGCAGTAATTCATCTTCACGAATGGTATCAGCGCAGTGAAAGAAGAGTACACATCTTGAAGAACATACATATTGTTGTTGATAACATGTGAGCATGGACGATGAAGTACAAGGGAGCCCCACTCACTTGCTAAAGATGATGAAGGCCAATGCGGTTGAGCTGCAAGCACGTATTCGGAGTCAGATTCTTAACTATGAAGACCTACTGCAACTCATCACTAGCATACAAGCTTCCCATGCATGAGTATTCAAAATCATGGAGGTTATAGTCCACACTCATTCGATCCCATCAATTAGGACCCTCACCCAGGTGAAGATCAAGAAGCAGGTCCAACAGGAGCCTGACTCATACTTCGATGAGTTATGTGCACTGCCACGAGCCTGAACTTGCCTATTAGTGAATACATCATGTGAAATTATGTTGCTCATTTAACCACACTAAAGACAATGATGTGCATGCTCACAGACGAGTTTGACAGAGGAGCTCGAGTAGTGTACCTAGATGTTATGGAGGTAAGGTTCAGGTTTTAGACAGATGTCACAGCAGAACACATGGACACTCTCAAGAACTACTAATATTGGCATCAATGTCACTATTGATTAGCATGAGGATTTCAAGTATTTTAACTTCTATGGTTGTCTATGTCGGAATGATGTCTAGTTTGGCTTATCCAAGCCATTATTCACATGGGTACATGTGCATTGTAATGTTTCGTCATGTCAAGAGTAAGTCAAGTGTCAAGAGTGGACGTAACAGTCATAGAGTAGGTGAAGAGTTATGAGGGTAGTTGAATGGTAACAAAGGGGAATGTCAAGGGTCACCCCACCCTTTGGTATAAATAGTCCCTCATAACTCATTGTATAGGCTTTTGGTCAGCTAAGCTTCTACTAAGACAATTTTTGAAGAAGGCTTGGACAGTATTGTAACACACCTTAGCTTCTCCACTAGACGAAGCTAGTACATCTCTTTGGAGGAGCAAGTAGATGTGGCTATAACATTCCACTGTTGGTGCTAGCCGGTTGGTGCATTGGAAGCATCACTTCATGTGTTCAAGCCCATGCATTGTTAGTATAGGAGTAGGAGTAGTCTTTCCATTCAGTTGTTTTCTTACGTGCATGTTTTCTTGTATGCTTTGTTTGAAATTTTGTTTTCTTTCATGTTTAGTTACTTGATTTTCCTTCACATTAGCATCTGATTTTGCTTTTCTTTGATGTTTGTTGGTTTGTTTGTTTGTTTATAGGTTAGCCTTGCATGAAACCATGTATTAATCTTGAAGTGATTTGGGTAAAGTACAAGAGGACTTATACGGCTATCACTAATTATTATATGTCATCTTGCCTCTATATGACGAGCTTGCTACTCTTAGTCCATGATACGTCGAAGGAAAATGCGTACTCTTAGAAGTGAACCTTTATGCAAACACAACACTTGCACAATAACTAGTGTTACCTTCTCTAGTCGATTATTTATAGGTTACCACTTATCAGATGAGTCAACTAGAGTAAGGTGAGAGGGAAAACCCCAATAGGCACATCAAATATATAATAAACTACTTCTCTATTGGAACAACCTCTTCTTCTATCAATAAGTTGGGATCCCTCTTCTGCCTCTAAAATGAGTAAGCGTTATGTGTCGAGCGATAAAAAGGTGTCTTTTAAACTCCTAATTACCTTCACATTAATTTTCAACCCAGGGACGACTTCTTATTTCAAGAGTGTACTCATTCTGAGGTGGCTATTTACTCAAGAGTAATGTTTTGCAGTATAGTACTTAAAATCCAAAAGTAAATGAATGCTTGAAAAAAAATATAACAATAACATAAACTCAAATGCTCTGAAATCCAACTATTCACTCAGCAAACATCAATTGAGGATACAGTAGTAATAACTCATTCCTCTAGAGATTGATGCAATTGAAATCAAACTAGAACAACACAATCAATCAGGGAATGAGGAAGCAATAACCAATGTTCTCTACAGTTGGAAGTCCCACTTTAAAGGAATTAAAAGGGAATATAAATTGAACTAAAGATGCCATTGAAAGTAAACTAGGAAAACTCTTTAAAAGCAAACTGTTTCAATTAACTAACAAAAATGAACAACAAAGTAAATGGACAGCAAACTATAATTAAAGGAATCGAATAACCAACAATCTATAATGAATATCAAGGTATGGAATGAAAAACGAAGGTTTACATTTGAAATGAACATCATAAAAATATACATTGAGAAGGATGATAACCTCTGTCATGATGGAAAAGAACAGCCACACGATTCAATCTCAACTTGGCAATAAAACAATTTCATAAAATATTATAACAGCTCGCTGCAAAAACATGAAACTGTAAGGCAATACGATTTAAAGAGATAAGAATTAAATCAAACCATCACACGACGGAAATTGGAAAGATGTAATACACAACAGTAGCATAATCCACTAGTGGTTGCACCCTTAGCCACCAGCTGATGCTGTTGGGCTTCTTCAGATGAGAAGAGTGAAGAACAACCCTTTTATTTATTCATCATCAAACTGTGAAATTATTACAACAGCTAAAGCTTTGAGAATTACAATGGCAATGCAACAATCTCTTTTTCCTCCTATTCTATCCTATCCCATCATCATTCTTGAATCTCTAATTTTGAATCCTCAATTCTCCATCATTTTTCCATCCCCCTCTCTAATCTCTATTTTCATTTAAATAGAGCGAGATCAGAGAAACGTTACAACAGAGATAATTACAACATAATTTCTATTACAAAATTAGATTGTTTCCAACCAATTGATAAAAAAGAAGATGTATTTCCATCCATCTTTCAACAAGAGCAAGGCGAATTTGGCTTTGCAGCATAGATTTGGAAAACGGCCACACAACGAATCTGAGACTATCATGCTCAAAGAACCCTATGTTTCTCTCAATACAAGCAGAATTTGGGCAAACCTTTCTTCAATAGAGTTAATTTGTTCCATTCTGGACAAAACCCATGTTCTAGATCTTCCAGATTCATCTTCATTTGCTCAGAATCTCAACCGCAAAACTTATTCCAGCGCATTTCTTAGTTGGCACTTTTAATGATCAAATCTTCAATCTGGAAATTATCTTGGAGGCTAAAAATAGTGAATAATGTTATAACCAATTTATTAAACTTTCATTGATAATATCATGCATAATCATCAATTTATTAGAGATAAAGGAGAATAAATAATATTTTTACATAAGAGCATAAACCATTGTAAAATAGAATTATATGATAAATTATGATAAGTGACGTGATGAAGAATGGTAGAAATCGGTGGAATAAGGGTTCAAAGTGATAATAATAATGGTATATTAACGACCCAACATACCCCCACACTCAATATGTCGTATGTCCTCATGCAACCCAAAGACAAAACCCATGTGTTAACCAAGCAATAAAATAAATTTGTTTATCCCAGCTCATGAAATGGACATAACAAATGAATTATTCCTTAAAGGCATAACAATTTTTACATTGACGTTCAAGTTATGTGCATATGAAGTTGCAGCAAAATATGATATAACTGACAGCAACCTTCAGTAACCATTTTCCCAAAAACTACAAACCAGATTTTGTTGAAATGTTGCAAATAGATTTGTAATATATGAATGCCTCTATGATCCAAAAATCAGATCGTTTTGATGCACGGATCGTGAGATATAAAAAAAATGGTTTTAGGTGAGAGTGCATGATTTACGAATGAACCAATTTATCTTAAAATTATCTAGGTATGTGTATTTTAATGATACGTCTGTATTATCCAGAAATCACAAGAACTGAGTTCATAGTTTTAAAAGTATTATGGAAATCAATTTCTGCAGTATGTAAAAATGAAATTGTATGCCTTAAATGAGGAAGAAAGTAGAAAACATCCATAATGCGTATCAATTCCTCCCCCTCTCTGAAGAATTAGTATGTCCTCATGCAATGTGAGAAGACAAATAGAGGTAGTTGTTACTAGCTGTTGAATGCTAAGCCTAGTGTAAAACAACATGGAATAAGGGAGGTGTTGAGAAGGAATAAGAATAGCAATGGATGATAAAGAATATGAATGACATGGTCATAATAGAGAAAGGAACAAAAGCAACACTCCCCCAAACTGAGAGATGATATGTTGCTGAAAAAGGGAAAGTGGTAAAGATGTGGAATGAAGGATGATAAATAATGCTCAAAATGGATTTCATTAAATTCTCCTAAATTCTTAATAAATCAGAAAATTATGCTATCTTACATCAAGTTTTACCTCCAAAAAGAAAAAATTGAAATGACATATATGTACTATCATTTGTTGAAGCTGATGTAGGCAAAGTTGGTGCCAAAAGTGATGCAAAAGGTGGAATCCAGGTAAGCACATCATGTCTGAAGAATTGTTCACGTTCACGAGTCTCTGTTGTTAAGTGCAATAGTGTGGTCATGCTACGAATAGAATTCTTCCCATACTTGTTGTTTTCCTATAAACAAAGAACTATTTGGCATACAATGTTCTTGAATCCATAGTGTTAGTTTTGAATAGCAATAGATTAAGATGTATGCAAAAATTTCAATCAGAAAAACTTGTGTATACAGGCAATA
Source organism: Pinus tabuliformis (assembly GCA_031772625.1). NCBI lineage: Eukaryota > Viridiplantae > Streptophyta > Pinopsida > Pinales > Pinaceae > Pinus > Pinus tabuliformis. The sequence goes on along the minus strand of CM062813.1, from coordinate 652,448,581 downwards.
GTAATATTTTCTCAAATCAACAAGTTATGGTAGAGTGTAGGAATCATATCGCATGCTAGCCCATAATGCATACATTCCCCCCTCTAATTGGAAAATGGATTCCATGACCATATAGCATATGAAAGGTGTTGTGCTGAGAGCAAGGCAAGGGAATGAACAATATTGCAATAAATAAAGAAAAGTACACATATCAATGATAAGGAGAGTTATGGTTATAATGAGAGCAGAGTGTGTAAAGATAGTTATGAATAAGAGATAGGACGCTTTGGATTGATGATAAGTTGTGAAAAAGAGAAAAAGGACAGCAATATGCCAAAAAGATAGTTTGTTGACGGTATTCTAGCTGAAAATGATGTGATTGATTTGAAAACAATTTCTCATGCGTAAAGGTTCAAAATAGGGAAAAAAATTAAGGAAATAACTTCTCTGATAAAAAGAGAGAATAAGAGAAGGGTATTATAGTAATAATTGACGATAAGATATAAATTCAATACCATAAGCAGTGTCGTTGCTGCCAGCAGGCGTCCATAGCCTCGGCAGGGTTGATTTTTAACCCATTTGAGCCAGGATCCTCAATTTATAAATGGAGAGTAACAGCACTGTTCCACATAAGAGATCAATGTGCTAGTGTGGTAACCAAATAACCACACTGCTATTCACTGGGATGTAGCAAAAGTGATCAGGCCGGCTCGTGATGAGACATCCTGTTCCAAGGATAATTTGGCTATCCAATGGATCATAACCCTGGTGTGGTGGCCATAATGGGAATGTCACTCTGTTACAGCCTTATGAACATGGTAGGCTGGCTCGTAATGAGACCCCTTATCCTCCATCTGTGAAATTTTTTTTGTTGTTATTACACATTTTTATGATAAAAAGAGGGAGGCTTAGTACTCCTTAAGAGCAGGGATGGTGGAAGAAGTTGAAAATGTCAATAGAAAAAAATATACCCATAATCTCATTTATTACAGATAGAGAAGATTATAACTAGGAAGGGTGGAACCAACATGCTACTAAGATGATCAATCAATATCATGTTCAACAGAAAACAATGGAGTAAAGTAATATATAAATAATTGTGTCCCTTTTGAAAATAAGCTATAATCAAGGAGCTATCTTATTAAAGATCATAACGTGAATGATATTAACTCGCTTCAATAGAATCCATAATTCTTGTCCTCATAAAAGTAGTGTACTTCATGCCATAAAAGAGAATCAGTAAAATGTGGTTAAGATGAATTAGGAATAATCTCACAAGAGGAAGGAAGGGTTGCTCTCTAAAATATTCCCAAATTGTTGCTTTTTTTTTAAGGAACAACAAAAACACTCAAAAAGTGTTGTTCTTTGTAGGGGACATCAAAGGAAATGCACACCAAAAAGCAAAAATACACATAAAAAAGTGTGAAGACGCAAATGGCGTTCCTTTGGAAAAAGGAACAGCAAAAACTAAAAGTGCCATTCCTTTAGAAAAGGAACGGCGAAAATGAAAAGTGTAGTTCCTTTGGAAAATGAAAATTAAAAATGCAAGTGCCATTCCTTTAGAAAAATAACAGCAAAATGAACCGCGAAAAAGGAACAACAAAATGAACTGTGGAAAAGGAACGGCAAAATGAACTGTGGAAAAGGAACGGCAAAATGAAAGTGAAAAAGGAACGGCTGACACAAAAGGTGTTGTTCTTTTGAAAAAGGAAAAACAAAACGAAAATGTTGTCCCTTTGGAAAAGGAACAACAGAAACAACAAAAGTGCACACAAATGTTGTCCCTTCAGAAAAGGAACAGCAAAATGCACAAGCATAAAATGCAAGCATGCAAAGAAGGAATTCGTTGTTCACTGTATTGATGTTGAGGATGGGTTATAGTTTGAATGAAGCAACACCTGAAACACAAAATATAAGAGAAATCAGGAAAGAAACAACATTTTATTTAAAAAATAGTATGTAAATAAATAAATTAAGTTACAACAACTATGATATTATGTAAAAAAAATGATCTCTTTGAAAAATGTTTTGGCAGCAGTAACAAGACATGAATCTTAGAATGGAAATCAATTCTTTATTTCTTCTATTATGAATCCATTGGGTAATGAGTTGGATGAAATTCCTTTGTTTCATTTAAAATTTCTTTCAAGAATCACTCGTTCATAAATTGACATTCTTTTTCTCCTAGGACCTGGAAAAAACGAGTGTCTACCTGCAATAAAACATTAAATCATGGAGAAAGAGATGTGCAAGGCTCCCATAATCCAAGAATTATGTAAAAAAACTAATAATTATTTACTCTGTAGAACAAATCCACGGAGAAAATAACAAAGTAAAATTTATTTGTCACTTGCGGGAGAGCAGTGGCCAATCATGCTAACCTGCAGTGTTTTGCTCACAACTTCTTTGTTTTTCGTCCAAATTGAGTGATTCCAAAGCCAAATGAGAGCTAATTCAAAGGTTTATGTACAATAGCAAGAGATTTTAAAAATACAATGATATGATATTTCAATTTTAGTTAGAACAACCTTCATAACAAAGTCATTTTCAATTACCCAGCTTAGACCAACAGTTGATACTTCAAGCATAAATTTTTCGTTTGATGTCGGATTCAAATGATTCAAATTGTAATTGAGATTAGATTCATTTATATATCTCCAATATAAACAATTTTTGAACACAAGAAGAATTGATAGGTTAAATACTATAAGGAACATCCGGAAAGACATAGTTTTAAGGGTGCTGATTTACGATAGACAGTGAGTATTTTGATGATAAATTCCCCATACGATATTGAAAATGAGTGATTAAAATTGTATTTTAAGCTAGATTCATAGGGGAATCCACCATAGAAGCAGGTTTTAAAAATTCATTCATTTAGGCCTCCAAAACCTGACTGTCCCAAGTTTGTTCCTAAGCTGCCCGCTAGACACCCTGTCAATGTTTTTTTTTCGAACTTTTTTTTTTTAAATAAAAATTGAGTGATTCAAATTGGTTTGGAAAGTAGACATCAAGGGATAATTATGATAGAATTTTTTTTTTAAAATATTGCATTTTGATCCCTCAAAACATGACTGTCCCGACTGGTTTTTCAGAAATTTCATCAAGCCCGCAAGCCAAAAAAATGTGATATTCAAACATTTTTTCAAATTGGTGATAAAAGTGAATATGAGTGTTTTTAGAACTATTGTTTCCATTATAATTCATCTACATACACAAATGAATTAAAAAATTATCATCGATGTTGATTTCTATAGCATGTTGCAACAAAAAACAACTAGCTTTACAAAAATAAAAATAAAAAAGATGTGTTTGTTTTATTTGTTTATTTATTTTATTTTCTCCACTATCCTACTCTTATTTGAAAATTGCATATGTTTATGTATAAGAGTATTTCAAGTGGAACCATTTTAGAAATAAGGCTTTACTTATGCACATACCCAAATTTGAAAAATGCATGTTGATAAAAATTAGGGTATGAGAAGCCAACTTCCATTGAAAAGATTGTATCAAAAATTGTTGAAGTATGGAGAAATGATGCAAACAAGTGATGGAGTGAAACCAATCTTCAATATATTCGTTACTTTCTTGATTTCCCATCATGCCATGAAGTTCTTGAGCTTTTAAAATGGTTTGTTGGTGCAACTTAAAAGAAACCTCATTTTCTTCCATAGCTTTTACAATTTTTGAATTTGAAACATTCTGAATCTCATTGTAAGTTTTCTCTAATGGCACATGTGAGATAGAATGGGTGGGAAGGGTGGGTAAATTTTGCAGTTCAACATTGTAAGCATGTTCTACTGGTTTATTGTGGTGAGGATGTCGAATTAGTTGAGCAGGAAATTCAAAAGTAGAAATGTTGGGTTATTTCTTACCATAACAGAAGACGTTCTTCATGTGTTTCTTCGAAGCTCCTTCTTCCAATGTTCCTGTCAATTAGTTAGTGAAATGGGTGGTGCTTACATCACCACTTGAGTGAAATCATGTGATTCATTTTTCAAAATTTCTATTTCTTTCCTAGTCATTCACACAAAAATTCAAACATCTATTTCTACTGTAATTTCTTTAACAGTTCTGTTGACAAGCGGGCGGGGGAGCAGGCCTTTTACATGCTCCATGCATAGGTTCTTACCTTCCGTTTTTAATACCCAATTCTTTCCTAACAGACACTCATCGGATGCACACTACTCTTTTAAAAATGGCTACACTCTCGCCGGCAACGACGCCAAAATGTCGAGTGATAAAAAGGTGTCTTTTTAACTCCTAATTACCTTCACATTAATTATCAACTGAGGGACGACTTTTTATTTCAAGAGTGTACTCAGTATGAGGCAGCTATTTACTCAAGAGTAATTTTTTGTAGTATAGTGCTTAAAATCCAAAAGTAAATGAATGCTTGAAAAAGAAATCTAACAATAACATAAACTCAAATGCTCTGAAATCCAACTATTCACTCAACAAACATTAATTGAGGATATAGTAGCAATAACGCATTCCTCTAGAGATAGATGCAATTGAATTCAAACTAGAACAAAACAATCAATCTGGGAACAAGGAAGTAATAACCAATGTTCTCTACAGCTGGCAGTCCCGCTTTAAAGCAATTAAAAGGAAATAGAAATTGAAATAAAGCTGCCATTGAAAGTAAACTAGGAAAACTCTTTAAAATCAAACTATTGCAATTAACTAACAGAAATGAACAACAAAGTAAATGGACAACAAAGTGTAATTAAAGGAATCGAATAACCAACAGTCTATAATGAATATCAAGGTCTGGAATGAACAACGAAGCTTTACATTTGAAATGAACAGCATAACAATATACATTGAGAAGGATGATAACCTCTGCCATGATGGAAAAGAACAGCCACGCGATTCAATCTCAACTTGTGCAATAAAACAATTTCATAAAATATTATAACAGCTCACTGTAAAAACATGAAACTGTAAGACAATATGATTCAAAGAAATAAGAATTAAATCAAACCATCACACGGCGGAAATTGGAAATATATAATACATAGCAGCAGCATAATCCACCAGTGGCTGGGCCCTTAGCAGCTAGCAGATGCTGCTGCGCTACTTCAGATGAGAAGAGTGAACAAAAACCCTTTTATTTATTCATCATCAAACTGTGAAATTATTACAACAGCTAAAGCTTTGAGAATTACAATGGCAATGCAACAATCTCCTTTTCCTCCTATTCTATCCTATCCCATCATCATTCTTGAATCTTTAATTTTGAATCCTCAATGCTCCATCATTTTTCCATCCCCCTCTCTGATCTCTATTTTCATTTAAATAGAGAGAGATCAGAGAAAAGTTACAACAGAGATAATTACAACATGATTTCTATTACAAAATTAGATTGTTTCCAACCAATTGATCAAAAAGAAGATATATTTCCATCCATCCTTCAACAAGAGCAAGGCGAATTTGGCTTTGCAGCTGAGATTTGGAAAACGGCCACACAGCGAATCTGAGAAAATCATGCTCAAAGAACCCTACGTTTATCTCAATACAAGCTAAATTTGGGCAAACTGTTCTTCAATAAATTTAACTTGGTCCGTTCTCGACAAAACCCATGTTCTATATTTTCCAGATTCATCTTAATTTGCTCAGAATCTCAACCGCAAAACTGTCACTTCTTATTCCAGCGCATTTCTGAGTTGGCACTTTTAATGATCAAATCTTCAATCTGGAAATTATCTTGGAGGCTAAAAATGGTGAATAATGTTATAACCAATTTATTAAACTTTCATTGATAAAATCATGCATAATCATCAATTTATTATAAATAAAGGAGAAAAAATAATATTTTTACATAAGAGCATAAATCATTGTAAAATAGAATTATATGATAAATTATGATAAATGACGTGATGAAGAATGGTAGAAATGGGTGGAATAAGCGTTCAAAAGTGACAATAATAATGGTATATTAACGACCCAACATATTTAGTTACTTGATTTTCTTTCACTTTAGCATCTGATTTTGCTTTTCTTTGATGTTTGTTGGTTTGTTTGTTTGTTTATAGGTTAGCCTTGCATGAAACCATGTATGAATCTTGAAGTGAGTTGGGTAAAGTACAAGAGGACTTATATGGCTATCACTAATTATTATATGTCATCTTGTCTCTATATGATGAGCTTGCTACTCTTAGTCCATGATACGTCGAAGGAAAATGCGTACTCTTCGAAGTGAACCTTGGTGTAAACACAACACTTGCATAATAACTAGTGTTACCTTCTCTAGTCGATTGTTTCTAGGTTACCCCTTATCAGATGAGTCAACTAGAGTAAGGTGAGAGGGAAAACCTCAACAAGCACATCAAATATATAATAAACTAATTCTCTATTGGAACAACCTCTTGTTCTATCAATAAGTTGGGATCCCTCTTCTGCCTCTAAAATGAGTAAGTGTTATGCACAGTGAAAATGAGAAATGAAAAGTCAAAAAATTCAAAATCAAAAATATATAAGGTGAAAGAAGAGAAAGGCTTCCTATGTAAGGAGGTGATGCAAGTAACTCCACCAAGGTACTGACCAAGCTCGCTGGCAGCAGAGCCATGCTTCTGCTCCTATGTGACTCCACCAGGGTACTATCTAGGCCTACTAGTAGTGGAGCAACACGAGAGATGAAACTAAGACTCTCACGCCTATATTTCTTGTGCACTTATATACCCCTTAACCACAATCGAAACAACTGTGTTTCCTTGGCTTGGAATGTGTGTCAGTCGGCCAAGGGCTTGTCATATGGTACATCTTACAATCAATTTAGTGTGAAACCAAGATGAGCTAAGAAGTGAACAATACTTCTGGAGGTGTTATACTTATTTTTCATGAACAAGGTCTATGCAAAGAGTGGGAGTTGTACCAGTGTGTCGCCATGTGTTGTAGTGGCTACAACCACCCTCTAAAATTTTTCCTTAGCTTGTTTTGGAGCCTCCCTACCAACCTTATACAACACTTTGTCTTGCTTCATCAAGTACTCAAGCTTCAATGTTTTGCTCACACAAAGGCAGCGTGTCGATCACAGTCGATCCATTCCCCTCACAGGTTGAGTACCCGGACTTGGTTCAAGTGCAGGTTGAGCATCTTCCCCTTTAAAATTATGCATTCCTTGAGGGAAACCTGCCTTCCCTCGAGGAATTGTGCAATCCCCTCTGACAGCCTGTTGGGCTCCAGGATTGCACATCCCTGCCAGCCAGCCGTCCCAATAGGATTTGCGCAATTTTTCCTAGAAAAAGGTTGTTCAACCCAAGTTTTATGAAATCTGGGTAGCATTTAGCTGCTTTTCATAGAAATTGCATAATCGCCTTGCACAATTAACCTAGCTCCAAGCTAGGAATGTGCATTTTTCTTGAGTAGTAGAGCACTCGCATGCATGAATGACCCAGATAACCAGTTCCACCCCGAACTGAGGAAACTTGACTTCCATGCATGCATGACTTGATCTTCCCAGAATAGTAAGAGATAGCAGGAAGAAGGTATCCCTTGATTTAGGGAACTATTTTTAGCAGTTGGGTGTTACATGCAATGTTATTTTAGAAGTTTCCCTCCAAGTGTCACTTTTCCCTAGATTTGTAGCATGCACGTAATGAAACCAAACTTATTTATTTGATGCATTAGAACTCATTCATTCACATCGATCTTGGAGCACTAACATCGTACAACACATCCAAGACTCTTTGATACATCTGACGGAGCTATTCACAGGTAAGTGGCCTCAACTTTTCTTTTTCAACATTTTTGTCACTTTTTTTGTATTCAGTTGTGTGAGTCTTGTTTTCTTGATTTCTTTGAATGCCCATTGTCGTTTACATATATTCTAGTTGGTCCGAGATCTTTTTCACTTTTTGTTGTTATCTCACTATTGTCACATGCATGAAACTATTTTTCATGGACGTTCGCCCAACTGGCGAACGACCTCAACCACATGTTGATTTGTTTGTTGAATCTTGCATTTCTGTTTTTGCATGCACTATTTATCACTTTTGTTATCATTCAGTTTGACCATGCATTTCATCGACTTACTTGCTTTTAGTTTCCCGTCGGCGAGTCGGGCCAACCTTGGCCCGTCCTCTACCTTCACCAAGGCTGCATCACGCACTCTAGGGAAGGAAGGGTCACCTTCCTCTCCAGATTTACACATTCTGGCCCAAAATTTTCCTCCTAGATTGTTTTGCACATTTCTGGAGGACAGTGGCTGCTTGGCACAAGAAAGTGCGCAAATATGTCCCTAGGCCAACAGTCCTTCCCGGCTGGGATTGCACACTACATAATCCCAATAGCTGGCTGGCCAACTAGATTGTGCATTTCATAGATCCAATATCCATTCCAACCTCCCATACAATTCAGACTACCTTTTCAGTAGTTTTGGAAGCTAGTCACTCAGGCTCCTAGTGAAATTTGCATAATCTTTCTCATCAGCTTCCCAGATATGTGTTGTGTCCTTCCCCTGATTTGCATTGCTTTCACTGACATATTTCCTGCAATGCATAGTTTTTGTTTCTAGATCTTTCGGGTGTTTATTTGTCTCAATGGCCTCGAAGAGGAAACGATCTCAGGACATTGATGGTATGGCAGTTGGAGCAGTAGCTCAGTAGGTGTCCTCTGGTTTTCCGATCTATGAAGAGACAAAGTTGCATCTAGACAACAAAATCAAACTGAAATGGTGAGAGGTGAAGGAAACATTCACAAGTACTTTTGGGGAAGAATTTGAAGTTCTTCATGTGTACGTGAAAATTCATAATTCTAGCTTGTACAGGATTGCATGCAGATATCCCGCATTCCCATGTGTGGACATGATTCACTTGATCATCTCTCACACTGACCCCGAGACGATGACGTTGAGCAAGGTGAGTGGGATGAAGCTTGCAACCTTCTGGGCATGATATTATGATGAGATGTATGATATGATTGATCCCATGATGGTCATGACAACCCCGTTTATCTTTCCCAATGGTAGAGGCCACTGCAGAGACATTATGAAGGATTGGGTAAAGAAGCCAGCTCGCTTCTGGAAAACCCCTAATCAGATATATAGGAGGAATATTTTGAGGAAGGCATACCAATACTTGGTCATATTCACATGTCAAATGAATGGCCAAATGAACACTAAGATCTTCCCTAAGAGCTGGGGGGTCGTGTTGGACCAACTGGCTAGAGAAGGAAGACCATGCAACTGGTCTGGCATACTGGCTCACCACCTAAAGGAGCAAGTCACGAAGGCTTGATAGTCAAAGGCATGCATCCAAAGATTTACATGTCCTCCTATATTTTAGATGCAATATGTGCCTGACATGATTTCCTAGGCTTCGAGTGGGCAAGGTCACCGACGACAACTATCGCGAGCACATATTTCAAGTTATTGTTAGTGTGGAGCTTCAGAGGAGTGATCATATGACTATCTGACCATCTTTTCACCTAGTGTATAGGTTGATATTCGAACAAGATCCACTGTTCATGTCAGAAGAAGCAAGGAAGGCATTTTTAGGCATTGCGGATTGGTATGTCTCACCGATAGGCATGTTCATCCGAGTATTCAGTGCAGAGAAGCCTCCACATGTTCTGTCAAAGTTTTCTTTAGATGTTCTTATCACGCAGGATGTAACATATCCTATCTCAGTAGGATTAATAACTAGGTTTTAGCGGAAGAAGAAGGCACCTGGGCCCACTCTTTTGTTTCAGATGGGGTTATATGAGATCTAGAGCATCAGGCAAGTGGATGTTGAAGCTGAATAGATGAAGAAGTACTTGTTCAACCTCCAAGGCTTCAACCTGTTTGACTCAAATTATATTATGAAGGATCGCTACTGAAGATTTCAGCTCAATTGGATCCATGAGGCATGTCATTGGGTCGACGAGGACTCATGCAGGTATTGCTACAGTTCCTCTAGACCCAATGAACAGGTCAGTTTTTTTGTAGAGTTGTTAGCATAGTAGCATGAAGCAGCATCACCGAGAACACTAGTAGTACTAGCAACAACAAAGGTAGTAGATCCAAGCATACCTATGCACAACAGAGGGAAGAGAATGATTGTCAACTGCATGGAGGAGGAACAAAGTTGCAATTTTGGAGCAGATCCACTCGTAGAACAAGCAGCTATGGATATGCAATAGAAGAGGTAGCAGTGCAGCAAGTGAATCGAGTGGAGGGAGAGGGATAAAAAGAGAATGGAAGAAGTAGAGAAGAATTTGCATGAAGTGAGTGAGCAACTTTGCAAAGAACAAGAGTTGCACCAATAGGAGAAGGAAGCACAACAAAAATAGATTCAACACAGGGCACATCACGTGGAGACAGACGAAGCAGCCCCCGAACAAGTAGTTGATTCATTTTAATAGTCGGCATCAGGTGAACATGGTGAACCATCACAGGGGCAAGATTTTTCCCATGAGATAGAATAGGCTTTTCAAGAGTTGGATGCATACATGGAGCATCAGAAGTTGGAACATGACACTAGCCTCATGCCTCATCAGAGAGAGGTCGACTCACCTCCTTCAATGCATCAAGATGATGAGAAATTATTGAATGACCAAGGAGGAAGTGAGATCCTTGGTGGTCAATCGAAATAAGTGTTGCACAACATCTCCTTTGACGAATCTCATCATAGAGTTGTGGAGTCTTAGAGAGTATTGAATCTGGAGGACCAAACATACCCTATGCAATTTGAAGAGAAAGTGATCATGACTGATGTTCACAAGCATCTAGTTATGTTGTCTAATCCAACTAGAGTGTATGCCGAAGCCACTGGCTCAATTCTTCATTTTCTCATAGCTGAGAATGAGCGAATGGTGAAGGAACTACAGTTGGCCATGTAGGGAGGAGGCTCGGTGACAATGTCTAGTCGAGTTGAATTGAAGAAGGCAATACTAGATGAATTGTTGTCCCAAGACATAGTTATGCAAGAATTGTACTCCAGGTTTGGTACCATGCATCAACTAGTCACTCATCTCCATGGATGAGAACAATGATGTACAAGAAGAGTACACATGTAGAGTTGAGGCTTCTGTGATCCATATCAAGTTTACAAAAGATTTTTTGGCGAAAATCACATGAAATATCATTTTCCGACGTGTTTCGAACCAACCAGTGTGGTTCAACGTCACTGCGTCGAACCACACTAGTTGGTTCAAAACGCATCGGCAAATGATATTTCATGTGATTTTCACCGAAAAATCTTTTGTAAAAAAGAGTACACATCTTAAAGAAAATACATACTGTAGTTGGTAACATGCGAGCATGGATGATGAAGTAAAAGTGAGCCCCGCTTCACTTTTAAAAGATGATGAAGGCCAATGCGGTTGAGCTACAAGCACATATCCGGAGTCAGATCCAGAACTATGAAGACCTACTGCAACTCATCACTAGCATAGAGGCTTCCCATGTAGGACTATTACAACTCATGGAGGTTGTAGTGCACACACATGCAATCCGATCACTCGAGACCCTCACCTGGGCGAAAACCAAGAACTAAGTCCAACAAGAGCTTGAAGCGTACTTCGATGAGTTGATGTGCACTGCCACGAACCAAGACTTGCATATCATTGTAGACATCATGCACAAGTGCGTTGTTGTTCGGGCCACATTAAAGACAATGATGCACATGCTCACATACAAGTTGGGTAGTGGAGCCTCAACAGTGTTCCTAGATGCTATTGGGGTAAGGTTCAAGTTTCAAACAGATGTCACAGCAGAACACATGGACACTCTCAAGGACTACCAATGTTGGAATCAATATTCCATTATTCATCAGCAGGAGGATGTCGAGAAATTGGACTTCTATGGTTGTCCAAGTACGAATGATGTTTAGTTTGGCTTTTTGAATCCATTTTTCACATCGGTACATGTGCATCGTAATGTTGAGTCGTGTCAAGTGTAAGTCATGTATCAGGAGTGGATGTAATAGTCATAGAGTAGGTGAAGAGTTATGACGGTAGTTGAATGGTCAATAAGGCAAATGTCGAGGGTCACCCCACCCTTCGGTATAAATAGTCCCTGGTAACTTATTGTATAGGCTTTTGGTCAGCCAAGATTCTACTAAGACTATTTTTGAAGAAGGCTTGGATAGTATTTTAATACGCCTTGTCTTCTCCACTGCATGGAGCTAGTACATCTCTTTGGAGGAGCAGGAGGATGCAGCTGTAACATTCGACTGTTGTGGCTAGCAGTTTTACATGGATGTATTTTATGACTATGACTTACACTTATTATATAATAAGAGACAGCATATTTTCATGCATATGTTGTTATTGTAGTTGGAATTCTCCTATTTCTTTAATGGTATGTGTTGTTTAACTTAGGTACTTTTTTATGAAATGATTCACATGTAATTATATCAATCTTATTGTTAATGTGTTGCATATGTTGGTAATGATTCCATCATTCATGTCAACTGCTCTACCAGGCAAAAGAGAAACCTTTCACTTGAACCTTGCTATAACAACCAACGCACTCGTCTCGGACTCATCCGTGACTGTTGTACGCGCTATCTTACCTTGTATGATGTGACTACTACATCCAACTGGATTGCTCTACCGAAAGTTGTGCATGTCCTTTGTGTTGTGTGTTCCTAGCTGAGTTGGGACTAATCTCTTTCAACCTGGAACTCAACTTCACATCCTTCCCTTTTTGAAGTGTTAGAACCTCTCATACAACTTCCTTGACTCAATGCATTAGTCACACCCTTGTTGCTGACAAAGTTATTCTACTTTCCTCTGTGCGACACCACAGTCAAGGCATTGCGTTACGACCCACTACTGGGACTCCCACACCAAATAGTCTGAGATCTAATTGGGACTTCTTACCGGGGATATCCCCTTCACATGTTGGCAGGTCAAGCACCATGAACATTTATGGTGCTAGAAGGATGAGCTAACGACAAGTAGATTCCTCTCATCCACTTTTGAACCTTTTCATATCTTTCATGGAGTCTTGCATTCTTCTCTCCCCAAGGTGTTCTTCAAATCATTAATATGTATCCATCTTGGGCAAGCTTTTTGATCTATTGTTCCCTCACACCTATGATGGTGAAGGTGAAGTGGCTTGGCCTGAGAACTTAGATAAATTTCTTTCCATGATTCATGGGGAAGGTGAGTTTACTGATGAATAGACTGGCTTTCTACTTGCATTCACACTTCGCAAATCCCCATTTCATTGGGTGCTCAGCCTACTGACTAACACCGTGCACCCATTTGAGCACTTTTGTGATCTTATTGAAGACACATTCTATCATTTTGATCTAGCCTGTCTTGACTGGAAATTGATATAGAAACAAGGGCTCCATATGAATCTGTTATTGATTTTCGGCAGCGCTTCTATGACTTATAGTTTCAAGCTCTCAGGAGTTAGATTAAGTTCTCTTATCTTTAGGATCGGTTCGAGTATTGTATTCAGAAATCTACCTGTCCCCAGAGAAATCTTAATTTCAAGCCTTGCTCAACCTTCTTTGTTGATAGAACTACACAATCTCATGTGGGAGCAGGCACTGTCTCAACGGAATGTCTGCCTCGCTATCATTTAATAGTTCAACCATCACTCATTGATGTTTAGGATCATGTTTGCACACATTTTCATCCTTCACACTCTACCAACATCACTCCACTCCATTTTTGGACAGATTTGGTTGTCAGTACTTCGAGTTCCCATATGCATTATTTTCTTCAATCTTCGTCTTTGCACTCAGGTATTCCTCTAGATGATGTAGTCTTGTGTTCATCCATTGCAGACTCTTCACTTGTTGTGGATGTGGAAAAACCCACTCACGGAGTTGGTGTTGAACAACCAACATGCACCGTAATTCATGAATAGTATGAGTGGGAGCTTGAACATGAACACTGGGTGAAGGTGTTGGCTTGTTGGGGCCCGACCTAGGTTTGGAGGTAGTTAGCCAAACAAATCCCAGTACTACTGGCCCTTTCGGTAATTTTCCATGGAGCACTGAATGAGGTCTCACCTGAAGTAGTATGGGAGGGTGCTAGAACTAGGTTTCCATAGCCTGGATATGTCTGATGAGTTCAACTGGTTCACAGTTTGTCCCTACACATAGGCTCCTTTGCACACATTCCCATTCCTCGCGGCCTGATATCCTGCCTTCGCGCAGCCCTACTAGGGATTGAGTGTCGCACTCTACGTTATTACCCAAGACCTTGCTTATATTCCAATGTTAGTTAATTATGTTGGCTTGAATGCTTTAAGTTATACTTAACCACATAAAAGATCCATACAGGCGTGCGTAGTAAATAAACAATACAATTGGAAATTATGTCAATCATGAATTAAACAAAGAACAGATACACAAAATTATCATAAAACTTCTCTTTATTGATTCTTTCCCTAGTTACAAACTCAACTTTCCCTAAGTACTTAGCTGCAGGGGTTCGCACACTTAGCGACAGACTACTAGGTCTCTATGCACTTAGCTACAGAGCCTTCTCCTACTCTACAACCCAAAGTCACACTTCACACTATGACTCAATCACTGAGACTTCTCATGCTTCCTTCATTATTCCTTAGTTATCTTATACACTTAGAGCCTTGCTCTATTTATAAAATCCCATGGTCCTCAGACCATGGGTAGGTTTATCTAGCGGACATTAAATTACAAAACTAGGGTGGACAACCCTGTGACTCTATTATGACTTCACACTCCGCGGCCGCAATTCGTAGAGCGTTACAACAAGATTCGTTCAAAACATGGGCTTTAAGGCCCAAAACATGCCTTGGGCACAATTCCATGCCCAACATTCCCCCAACATAAACATCTGTCTAGTCACTCTATAGGCGTGACGATATTCACGCAGAGTCCTTCCAACTGTTCTTGAACTACATGTAGGTCAGTAGTGCACTAAGTTGTTGTTGGCTGGATATGTTGCATACACTATTATGAGACTTCTATATCTGAAATTCTTCTCCGCATCTGTGTCGATATCCCTTATATTTTTTTATAGTCCCACGCAGTTTTCCAGATCCTTGGAGCGTGCAGACTATTCCTTCCTTGGCTAGTCAGATGGTCGTGCCACCTATGTGTGGTTTCCTCCAATCATCCAACATTACTTTTGGGAAATACCTACCTTTTACCATTACTGGCCACGTCACGCACCTTATCCTCTACACTGCATCAGCCTGGTTAATTCTCTTAGTAATATGTGGTCCAAGCCAAGGCATCAGACTAATCAATTCGTGGTGATAATCCTTAAGCATGTCAGCATGATCGTGCACACCCTGTTTTATCACCGTCATCTTCTTTCCGAGAAATTTTTCCCTTATCTCATCTTCCAGCTTATTCACTTCCACTTCTACCAAAGCAGTTTTCCTCCTTAATCGCACCCTTTCTTTTTCAAGTTCTTAGAGCCTAAAATTTCCTTGTTGGATTTCTACTTCCAAGGTCTCGAGAACCATCGTATCTATCGGTGTGATCATGCGCAACCTTAGTTCTCTAAGTATTATATCGCTTACTTCAGTTGCTTCATACTCCAGCCTTGGTGGTGCTTGCATGTTCAAGGTTCTGCACATGGTCCTATATGCCCAAAGAACCACTGGTACATGCAAGTCCCAGTCAGCCCAGTTCACATGGTGGACCGTAATAAGTGCTTTGCATACTTTGTCAACAACTTCTACGTCAAGATGCTCCTGTGTGCCTGGTCTCACAATACCTCCCAGTCTCACATGGAGGGATCATTCATGCAATTATCTTGCTTGCTCTTGCTTACAAATCATGTTTCCCACCACGAGAATAGTGTGCCTTCATGCAGGTTGCACTCCATATGCCTCTATCCATCTGGAAATGTGGGCACATAGGCTATTTTGTTTGTCATACTTGGATTTTATCTGCATCTCAGGCTTCCCAAACCATAGGTGCATCATCCTTCGGCAGTCGTGCTAGTCCTCAAAACTCTTCTAGTGCATAGCCCAACACCTTGCGGGTGTAGCATGTAATACACATTTTAGAGCATCGAAACGTTGTTATTTCAACACTTCCTCTTCACATTTGTTTAGGAACTCGTCCACTTCACCAAACCTGTCATACGTAGGTAGATCCCTTACCTCTATTGCTACGCAATGCATCGACCTTGTCATCATGTTACAGTTGAGTGTGGTTACCTCATGTAACCAGTTCTGCCATCACTCTATCTCTTCATCAGAATTTAATGTGTACGAGCTTTCGTGCTCCTAAGAGATTCAGCCTTTCGTGATTAGATTTACCTAATCTTGCTCCTGCACAGTTATCTTGTAGATGCAGTCTAGATCGTCGTCACTGTCTTAGCTGTGCATTGGTTCTGTGTAGCGCGATCCTTCCACAGGGTCTAAAGGTACCACTACGTGCAGTGGCTTTTTCTCAAAAATTATATTGCGCTTCTTTAGATTTATCACCCCATTCACGTCAGTGGCCCAATCTATTCCCATTAGTATGAGATAGGGATTGTTGTCATCAAGAATCTCTATCACTTCGAAATCTGCTAGCACACTCACACCTTTGATATCTATTATGATTCCATGCAATCTTCTCATAGGTAGGATATTCTATTGGTTTGCCATTCACAGTTGAATAGGAGACCATTACATAAAAGATTCATACATGTGTGGAGTAAATAAACAGTATAATTACAAATTATGTTTATCATGCATTAAACCAAGAACAGATACTTAAGTTATACTTAACCACATAAAAGATTCATACATGTGTGGAGTAAATAAACAGTATAATTACAAATTATGTTTATCATGCATTAAACCAAGAACAGATACATATAATTATAGCAAAACTTCCCTTTATTAATTCTTTCCTCGGTTACAGACTCGACTTGCCCTACGCACTCAGCTGTAGGGTCCGCGTACTCAATTGTGGACTACTAGGCCTCTGTGCACTCAGTTGTAGAGCCTTCTCCTACTATATGACCCAAAGAAACACTTCACACTGCAACTCAATCACTCAGACTTCTCGTGCTTCCTTCATTATTCCTTAGTTATCTTATACACTGAGACCTTCACTCTATTTATACAATCCCATGGTTCTCAGACCATGGGCAAATTTGTCCAGCCGACATTACATAACAAAACTAGGGCGCACAACCCTATGACTCTATTATGACTTCAAGCTCTGCGCCCACAATTCCCGAAGCGTTCCAACAAGATTCAGTCAAAAGTTGGGCTTTAAGCCCCAAAACATGCCTTGGGGGGGATTCCATGCCTAACAGAAGGATGGCTCCCTTCCGTCTGAGCCCCTTCCATTCTTTCTTAGCCTCTTCCGTGAACCTGCCATCCATGATTTCTCATGTGTGTCTTCATCCACGGATGCACCCATCATTGATCACTCACAGGAATCACCAGATGTTGGTCCATCATTTGACACCGAAGAGGATAAGTTATTGATTGAAGATCCACTTGATCCTTCATCTGTCTTTTTTGGAAACACAAAGGATGAGTTCATTTGCTCTTCATCTACCACTCTATTTGATTCATCTAATCATGAGGATGCCAATGAATTCATTGATCTTTCTGATCGTGGTGGTTCTGATCCATTTGCTTCCAATTTTGATCATGATCAGGAATCTATCATAGTTGATCTTTTGAAGCCACTAGTGTATGATGATCTACCTAATGATGAAGTTCAGACACCCAAGACTGTCGAGGTACTTCAGCCCAAGCTGATGGTTTTGTTAGGCCCTCCCTCTCTTGAGGTTAGTCTCACTTTGGATCATGAAATCCTTTAATCACCCAAGGCTCCTCATAACTCATTTGTATGCATTGAAGATTCATCTCACACATAGATCACACTTCCTCCACTTGAACTGTATGATCCCATTTCTCATGCTTTGTAGGAGTCTTACATTACAAGCACTCGTTCGCGATGCAAGTTGTCTTGGTTTCTTTTGTTTGCTTGCATGTCACAATCAAGAGCGTGCTTATGCTTCAAGGTTGCATGTAGTGTCACACAGCACCATGAGAAGTCCACGGATTATCTGTCATGCTCCTACACTCACTTATATCACGTGGGCACTTTGGAAGAAGAATTCTAGTTGTCTTCATTGTTATATATTTCTTTCGTTCTAGTTCACACCACTGGGTTGCTCGTCAACAAATCCATAACCAACATGGGTCTACCCATCTGTCTGTGTTGGAAGTATCATTTCTTGTGATTAGCCCCATGCACCCTTACTATATGAGTAGGAGTAGTGTTTCCTTTCAATTATTTTTCTGCATGCTTATTTGCTTGTATGCTTTGTTTGCGGGTTTGTCTGCTTGCTTGTTTACTTACCTTCTTTGATTTAAATTTACCTTCCTGTATTGCTTTTCTTTGATGCTTATTGGTTCGCTTGTTCATTTATAGGTTAGCCTTGCATGAAACCATGCATGACCCTTGAAGAAAGCTGGGTAAAATACAAGAGGACTTGTACATCTATCACTACTTGGTTATCTGTCATCTTTCCTTTGTATGATGATCTTGTTACTCTTAGTCCATGATACGTCAAAGGAAAATATCTACTCTTTGAAGTGATCCTTGGTGTAAACACAACAGTTGTGTGCTAACTAGTATCACCCTCTCTAATTGATTGTTTATGGGTTAACCCTTGTCAGCATAGTTAAGTAGAGTAAGATGAGAGGGAAAAACTCAACAGGAAGGTTAGAGATATAATAAACTACTTTTATGCTGGAGCAACCACCTCTACTCTCAATAAGTTAGGATTCCTCTTCTGCCTCTAAAATGAATAAGTTATATGCAGAGTGAAAATGAAGAATGAAAAGTCAAAAAATTCAAAATGAAAAGTCAATAAGGAGAAATAAGAGAAAGGCTTCCTCCGCGGGGAGGTGATGCAAGTAAATCCATTGGGGTACTAACCAGGCTTGCTAGTTGTGGAGCCATGCTTCTGTTCCTATGTGACTCCACCAGGGTACTGTCCAGGTCCGCTAGCAGTGGAACAATGCCAGAGATGAAATTAAGACTCTGACAACTATACTGGTTAGGCATTAAAATATCGCTCAACCCCAATCAAAACAATTGTGTTGCCTTGGCTTAGAAGGTGTGTCAATCAACCAATGGCTTAGCAATTTCTACATCTTATAATGAAGTAGAGTGAAACCAAGATGAGCTAAACTGAACTATACTTATAGAGGTGTTAGACTTGCTTTTAACGAACAAGGTCTATGCAGAGAGCAAGAGTTGTACCAGTGCGTCACCAAGTGTTGTAGCGGGTACAACCAGCCTCTAAAATTTTGCCTTAGCCTATTTTGGAGCCTCTATACCAACCTTACACAACACTTTGTCTTGCTTTGTCAAGTACTCAAGCTTTAGTGCTTTCCTCGCACAAAGGCAGCCTGCCGATCACAGTCGATCCATTCCCTTCATAGGCTACTTACCTGGACATGGTCTAGCTACACGTTGAGTAGCTTCCCCTTGAAAGTTGCACATTCCTCGAGGGAAACCATCCTTCCCTCCAGGAACTGCGCAATCCTCTCTGACAACTTTCTGTGCTCTAGGATTGCACTATCCTGCTATCCAACCCTTCCAGCACGATTTGTGCAATTTTTCCCAACAGTAGGCTATTCAGCCTAGGATTTGTGAAAATCTGGATAGGAGTTAGCTGCTTTGCCAAAAAATTGTGTAATCTCCTTGGGAATTTAGCCCATCTCCAAGCTAAGAATGCACATTTTTCTTGAGCAGTTGAGAACTCACATTCATGAACGATCCAGATGACCAGTTCCACCTAGGACTAAGGAAGCTTGAATTGCATGCATGCATGACTTGATCTTGTTGGAATAGCTAGAGATAGCATGAAAAAAGGATCCCATGATTTAGGGAGCTATTTTTAGTAGCCGAGGGGTTACATGTAAAGATTTTTTAGAAGTTTCCCTCCAAGTGGCACATTTTCCTAGATTTATGGCATGCACATCATGAGACCAAAATTATTTATTCGATGCAATAGAGCTCATTCATTCACATTGATCTTGGATTTTTGACATGTCAAAACACATCCAGGACTCTTTGACACATTCGACTCAACTTTTCATGGGTAAGTGGCCTTAACTTGTATTTTTTAGAATTTCTGTCACTTTTTGTGTATTCACTTGTGTGAATGATGTTTTCTTGATTTCTTAAAATGCATGTTGTCATTTACATATGTTCTTTCTTGTCCTAGATCTATTTGAATTTTTGTTCCTATCTCACTGTTGTCGCATGCATGAAACTGTTTTGGATGGATGTTAACCCAACCGGCGAACGAGCTCACCCACATGCATGTTGATATGTTTGCTGAATCTCCCATTCATGTTTTTCATGCACTATTTATCACTTCTTCTATCACTTAGTGTCGCCATGCATTTCATCGACTTACTTTCTTTCAGTTTCCCATCGGCCAGTCGGGCCAACCTTGGCTCAACCACTGCCTTCACCAAGGTTGCATTGCACAATCTGGGGAAGTAAGGCTCACCTTCCTCTCCAAATTTGCACAGTCTTGCCTAGCAATAGCCTCCTAGACTATTTTATGCATTCCCGGAGGATAGTGGCTCCTTTGCCTAGGAAAGTACACAAAGCTGTACCTGGACCAGTGTTCCTTTCTGGATTGGATTACGCATTGCACAATTGCAACAGCCAACTGCCCAACTATATTGTGCATTTTTCAGATCCAACAACTAGTCCATCCTTGTAGAAATTCCAGACTACCTTTTGTATAGTTATGGTAGCCAATCACTCAACCTCTTAGTGAAATTTGCGCAATCTTGCTCATAAGTTTCCTAGGTATGTGTTGTGTCCTTCCTTGGATTTTCTTTGTTTTCACTAACATATTTCTTACCATGCATGCTGTTTGTTTCTAGACATTTCAAGTATTCATATGTCTCAATGAATTCCAAGAGGACAAGATCTCAAGATACTGATGTTATGGCAGCTGGAGCAGCAGCTGAGCAAGTTTCCTCTGGTTTTCCAATCTATCAAGATACGAAGTTGTATCAAGACAAGGACATCAAACCAAAATGGCAAGAGGTTAATGGAACATTCACAGCTACTTTTTGGGAAGACCTTGAAGACCATGATGTGTATATAAATATTTATAAGTCTGGCTTGTATTGGAATGCATGCGAATACCCCGCGTTCCCATGTGTGGACATGATTCACTGGATCGTCTCTCACATTAACATCGAGACGATGTCCTTGAGTAGTGTCAATGTGATGAAGCTTTCAACTTTCTCGGAACAAGATTACGATGAGATGTATTAGATGACACAGCCCATGACAATCATGACTCCCGCGTTCAACATTCCCAATAGTGGACGCCACTCTAGAGACATTCTGAATGATTGGGAAAATGAGCCAGCTCGTTTTAGGATGACCCCAAATCAAATCTATAAGACGAACATATTGAGGAAGGAATACCAATACCTGGTCATATTCTCATGTTCAGTAATTTTCCAAGCAAGCAATGAGACCTTCCCTCAAAGTTGGGTGGTCGTGCTGGACCAGCTAGCTAGAGAAGGAAGACCATGAAATTGGTTTGACATATTGGCTCATTAGCTGAAGGAGCAAGTCACAAAGGCTCGACAGTCACCTAAAGGCATGCATGTAGAGATTTACATGTCCACCTACATTCTAGATGCAGTATTTTCCTGACATGAGTTCCCAAGCCTAGAGTGAGCATGGTCACTGGCGGAGATTTTTGTGAGAACGTATTTCAAGTTATTGTCCAAGTGTAGCTTCAGAGGAGTGATCATATTGTTGGCATTATGTTTTCTAGTATGGCTATATGTTACAAATGTTGTACTTGATGGCAACTTTCATGGCAAGGCTCTCAATTTATTGAAAAATTAAGAAGGACGCAGGCAATCAGTTCAGAAGGTGCGTACCCGCAGGTACACCTTGCAGGGACCGCGTCTAGAGACGCAGGCCAGCCGTTTAGGAGGGGCGTCCACCCAGTGCACACATTTCAAGGCAGAGAAGAGCTCACGTGGGGGTTTCTTGTGTTTTACTCTTGGTATCAAGCCGACGGTATTGTGTTATTATGGTGTCGGCTCGTGGTATTGTTCCATGATTTGAGGAGGAGCTTGCCTATATAAAGCAAAGAAGATCATTTGGTTTAAGCAGGTTTTTGGTTGAATATCTTATGAGGGCTAGATCTGGTCTAGATAAAAGGAAGGCGAATCTGTGAAGGACTGAGATCTCTTTGGCGCATGATCAGATCTGTAGATCTGACTGTTTGGGTTACGCTTAAAGTCTTGAAATCATTCATACCCGAAGGTACGCAGGTACAGTGAAAGGCAGGTGCGCCGGGACGCAGTGCAGAAGGAAGAGACCTGCGTGGGGACGCAGGGAAGAGCAAGATTCAGGTGCGTCCGGAATGCAGTATAGTAACAGGCGCACTGCGTGGGGACACAGAGCATAATAAGGATCAGGTGCGTCTCTGAGCAAAAAGACGCGGCGCGATAGCATTTCTGGGTGTGTCCCTGTAGCAAAAAGACGCGGCGCGGTAGTGTTTTGGGGTGCGTCCCTGCAGCAACAGGACGCAGAGTAGTTGAAGGAACAGTGCGTGGGCACGCAGCGCAGCAGAAGGATCTCTGCGAGTGGACGCAGGAAAGCAGAAGGTGAACTACGTCTCGACGCAGGCCACAGAAGGAAAAATTGCGTCTCTATCTTAAGATGTTCTGTTGATTGAATTTCTCTGTTGATAAGGTGTTCTGGGTTAGTTCTGTTATTGCTGATCTGATAACTGTAGTGGACTGTAACTGTTATGTACTTGATTATAATTTGATGCTTTATGAAAAGAAGTAGGGGGTTGTAGCTCCCTTCCAGGAGTAGACTGGAAAACGAGAGAGAGAGAGAGTTGTAGCTCTCTGCAGGTTGCAGCCTGCGTACTGGTAAAGGACTGCACCAGTACAAAATCATTGTAAAAGGAGTTTCTAATTTGAAAGAAGATAGAGACATATTGCAGCAGGTGGTTTTCACCCACATTGGGTTTCCACCTTACATCTTGTGTTCTTTGGTGTGACTATCTTTTTTTTCTTTGTTCATTCTCATTATTTTATGGTACTGACATGCAAAAATAATTCAAAGATCAAATAAGGAAGATTTATTAAAAAGAATTAGATAATACTGATTCACCCAGCCTCTCAGTATTATTTCCAACAATTGGTATCAGAGCAGGTCCTTCAGAGAAGCTTGATCGCTTGAAGGTAGATCGTTCATCATGAGAAACTACGAGAGAGAAGCATCAATCAGGCCACCGGTTTTTGATGGGACAAACTTCAATTATTGGAAGGTAAGAGTTACTGCATATCTTCAATCTCTTGGTACTGAAGTTTGGGACATTGTAGAAACAGGCTACGCTTTTCCTTCAGCTATTCCTACAGATGCAGCTGAGAAGAAGAAGTATGAAACAAATGCGAAAGCTGTCAGTACTCTATTAGGATGTATATCCCAAATGGAATTCATGAAGGTAATGCACTACAAATCCGCAAAAGAGATATGGGACAAAATTGTCACGAGCTATGAAGGAGATGAACAGGTAAAGCGTGCTAAACTTCAAACTCTCAGGATTCAGTATGAAACTCTCAAGATGTATAATGATGAAAGTGTGGCTAATTATTTTCTTCGGGTAGATGAGATTGTTAATTGTATGAAAAAATTGGGTGAAGAAATAAAAGAGGCTATAGTGGTTGAAAAGGTTCTAAGGTCATTGTCCCCCAAGTTTGAATCTAAAGTATCCGCAATAGAAGAAAAGGAAAATCTACGAATTCTCACTATGCCTCAGCTACATGGAATTCTAACGGCTTATGAAATGAGAAAGGGAGGTCCATCAGACAGAAGAGAAGTTGCTTTCAAGGCATCAGGTAAAGAAGATTATTATGAAGCAAGCCACGTCCCAGAAGAAGAAGAATCAAATTTTGTCAGAAATCTTCAAAGGGGTTCTGGAAGATTCAGAGGTAAGTTACCTTTTAAATGCTTTGCTTGTGGAAGAGTAAGTCATTATGTTGCAAAATGTCCTTATAAGGATAAAGGAAAGGAACCTGCTAGATGGAACAAGAAACAAAGTGCAAATAAGAAAAGCTACTACACCCATGAAGATAGTGATGGTCTATCGAACAGTGATGAAGATGAACGAGGTAATGAATATAAGTTGTTAATGGCATTTGAAGATGATGATTATATGGATGTTGTAGATGTGGATAACCTTTATGAGGAAATTACTAGACTCAAGAGATGTATAGAAGAAAAGAATGTGATCATTGATACTCTACAATTTCAAATTGATGAAAAAGAAAAACATCTTGAAAAACTAGAAGGTGAAATTGTTGGTCTTAGAAAAGAGATTGAGAAAACAAAAAATATTAATCTTAAGTTTGTCAAAGGATCTGAAACTTTGGATGAGATTATCAATGTGCAGTGATCTCCTCTAAACAAGACAGGTCTGGGCTATAATGGAGAAACCTCTCAAGCATCCACCTCAAAGAGTTATCTTGATGCGGCAAGAAGAAATGGGCAAAAGAACAATGAAGATCATCAGGTAAAGCAGGGACGAATTACAAACAGAAACTATCAGGGGCAATCCATCTTAAGGGTGAACAAAAGCTACAACCAGCCACAGGTAAAATCTTCTCAATTTGGTTCAAGAATAGATGAAAATAGAAATTACAATCAGTTGGCTGGTAGATTCAATAACCGCAGAGGTTTCTTCAATGGACAATGCTTTTCTTTCCATAACTTTGGTCACAAAGCAGCTCAATGTGTTGCATATAAAACGATCATGACTAGAGAAGCTCAAAAACAAAGAAGTATGACAGGGATTACAAAAAGGACCTATAACAACTTTTCGGTTCTTGAAAATGAAGTTGAATGTTCTATTTGCAATAATTTTGGTCATGAAGACTCTGAATGCAGGAGCAGTTTTCAGCAGAAAAAGGAACAAGCCTCAAGCACCAAAACATGGAGAATAAAGGAACCTCAAACAGAAAGATGCGGGATAGCTTTTTATGCAGAGGGATAGGAAAATCTATGGTACATTGACAGTGGATGTTCGAAGCATATGACAGGTGATAAAGAAAAACTTGAATCTTATTCTGCTCTAGAAAAGGGAAAGAAAGTCTCTTTTGGAAATGATACTCCTGCAACTATAAAAGGAAAGGGCATTGCTCAGTTAAAAGAAAAGGTCAAGGCTGGAAATGTTTTGTATGTTGATGGATTGAAGCATAATCTTCTAAGTGTCAGCCAGATGTGTGATCAAAGAACCGAGGTTATATTTAGATCAAATGGATGTCTTGTTCGTGATCTTGATACAGGTAAAACAGTGATCAAAGGCAAAAGAACTCCAAATAATCTGTACATATTTGAAGAAGGACAACAACAATGCTATCTGAGCAAGGATGATGAGCACTGGTTATGGTATCGGAGGTTGGGGCATCTAAGCTTTTCACAAATAAGGAAAGCATGCAAATATCAGGCAGTTCGCGATCTTCCAGATATCAAAATTCCTGACAACACCATATGCAAATCATGTCAGTTTGGAAAACAAACCAGAACTAACTTTCCAGAGAAGGAAGGATCAGCTAGCATGCCTCTCGAGCTAGTACATACAGATACATGCGGTCCATTCAGGAAAAGGACACCTAGAGGAGAAGAATACTTGATATTATTTATTGACGATTTCTCCAGGTTTGTCTGGCTAGGACTTATGAAGCACAAAGATGAAGCATTCGAAAAATTCAAATCCTTCAAAGCCTTGGTTGAAAATGAATCAGGTCACAAAATTAAGTGCCTCAGATCCGACAGAGGTGGGGAATTTACTTCAAATGAATTTTTTGATTTCTGTGATGAACATGGGATAAGGAGAGAATTCTCTACAGCTAGAACTCCTCAGCAAAATGGAGTTGTGGAAAGAATGAACAGAACAATCCAACAAATGGCTCGTGCTATGCTTGATGAATCAGGAACTCCCGCAACTTTCTGGGGTGAAGCTGCACATGCTGCGGTTGTTATTCTCAACAAAACAAATGTCCGAGTGAACAACACTCAAACTCCTCATGAGCTTTAGAGTGGTAGGACTCCTTCGGTAAAGCACTTCAAAATCTTTGGGAGCAAATGCTATATCAAGAATACTGATGAGCAGCTTGGCAAACTTGAACCTAGAGCAGATGAAGGCATTCTTCTTGGTTACTCTCCATATAGCAAAGCATACAAATGCTACAATAAAAGACTTGGCAGAATTGTTGACAGCATTGATGTAGTGGTCGATGAGAAGGGATACATTCCTAGGCAAGTACATCGTGAAGACATCGAAGAAGATGAAGGCTACCCTCAAAGACAGAATGATGAAGAAGAAGAATCTCAAGAAGAACCTCAAGAAGAACCAGAGGAGCAAACAAGAATAGAAGAAAAGACTCCATCCAGATATGTTCAGAAGAACCATCCAAAATCTCAGATTATGGGATAGAAAGAAGCAGGTGTACAAACTAGAAGAACAGTTGCAGAAGCTTCAAGCTATTTGGCATTACTCTCCTCAACGAAACCACAAAATGTGAAAGAAGCATGCAAAGATGAATGTTGGGTGAAAGCAATGGATGAAGAACTTGAGCAGATCGAAAAGAACAACACTTGGGAGCTGGTTCCTAGACCAAAAGATAAGAATGTTATCGGGACAAAATGGGTCTTCAAAAACAAATTGAATGAAAATGGAGAAGTAATTAGAAACAAATCCAGACTTGTTTGTAAAGGGTATGCGCAGCAAGAAGGAATAGACTTTGAATAAACCTTTGCTCCGGTTGCAAGACTTGAGGCCATCTGAATGTTCCTTGCTCTCTCAAGTTTTTAAAACTTCAAAGTATTTCAAATGGACGTGAAATCAGCCTTTCTGAATGGAGACTTGGAAGAAGAAGTGTACATTGAACAGCCAGATGGGTTCATTCTTGGAAATGATCCAAATCTTGTATGCAGATTGAAAAAGGCTCTCTATGGTCTCAAACAAGCTCCAAGGGCTTGGTACTACCGTTTGGACAAATATCTTCATCAACAAGGTTTTTCAAAAGGATCAGCAGATAGCAATCTTTATATAAAAGTTGAAAATGACAAATTGCTAATACTTGTTGTGTATGTAGATGACATTATTTTTGGGAGCAATGAAGAAGCGATGAGTCAAATCTTTGCCTCGGTCATGCAGAGAGAATTTGAAATGTCTTTGCTAGGAGAACTGACATATTTCCTTGGTTTGCAAATCCAACAAAAAGAAGGAGGAATCTTTTTATCTCAAACCAAGTATCTCAAACAAATTTTGAAGAAATATGGTATGGAAGATGCAAAACCAGTATGTACACCCATGGTCACAGGATGTAGCCTCAGTGCAAATGATGAATCTGCAGCAGTACATCAACCAACCTACAGATCTATGATTGGAAGTTTACTTTATTTGACAGGTACCCGACCGGACATCATGCATGCAGTTGGAATAGTTGGAAGATTTCAGGCAAATCCGAAGGAGACTCATCTTCAGGCAGTGAAGAGAATTCTCAAATATCTTCAAGGGACTCAAAATTATGGCTTATGGTATCCTAGAGATACATATCTTACACTTCATGCTTATATAGATGCAGATTGGGCTGGAAGCGTGGATGACAGGAAAAGCACAAGTGGTGGTGCGTTCTTTATGGGTTCCAGACTGGTATCTTGGTTCAGCAAGAAATAGAGTTCGATTGCCTTGTCTACAGCTGAAGCGGAATATGTTGCTGCTGCATCTTGTTGCACTCAACTCCTTTGGATGATGCAGACTTTGCAGGATTTTCAAATCACTTGTACACCACCTATCCTGTTGTGGGGAAAAGTATCCAACACGGAATGACCCTATCCCACTCTAAGGGTGATAGTTCCTTAGCAACAGCTGAAGCAAAGCTATCTAAAGTTACTTCTTTATGACATGCAAGAGATGAAAGGAAGAGATCCACTTACCGATGTCTTGCACAAATGGTCGATCCAATCTCCTCTATTTGCCGCTCGCTCCCAGCTCCAAGTCTTCTCACGGGCCCAGCTACACGAGATCCTGCGAACAAGACAAGAAAAGGAAACTACAAGAAGCATGCATTCATAATTGATTCAAGGATTAGCATAAATCAAATACGCAAGTAAGACAATACACCATTGAAACACATGCGAATAGAAGAACCTCAAATGCTTTATTAATATAAGGAAGTAAGGTTCAGGCGGTGATACAACTGTGAGAGGTCCAATCCAGCATCACCTTCCCAACGGAAAGAAATCTCCTCTTCACCTCCCTCAAGCAATCACCCAATACTCACAACTGTAAACCAACAGCAATTCTTTGCACAAAATTCCGGCCTCTAGATCCCATGGGATGAGATCCTTATATAGAGTTTTGGAGTGAAGATAAGTCAGCTTGATGTGTGACTTGTTATCCTCTTCAACTCCAGTTGTTCTTCAGTCCTTGAGTCCACTCGGAGTTTCTACCTTCCACTTGGAGTTTTAGAACCTCTTTACTCATCATTAGGCGAATCTTCTGATCCAAGTGTCATTTTGGAAGCTTCCTAGGCATTGGCACATTGAGAAAAGATTCCTCCACATGTCAAAGTACGCCCAGCGCAGGTAGCCTTTGTTGCACTTGCTATGCAGCGCAGGTACACCATAGAGCTTTTGACATTCAGCGCAGATGCTTAGTGGAGCAGCTGCTTTGATCCAAAATTGACCTGTTTTTGAGTGTTTTTCAGTGGAGAACTGATCTGAAGTGCTGTGGTTTGCTGACCTTGTTCCTCTAGGGGTAGGAACAACATGTTTAGGGACTTTGGATCCCTCAGATTATTGACATTTCATGCTCCATGCTATAAGGCACAAAAATGTCTATAACAGTTGCCCCCTAAAGTATGAGGTCGTTTATCGGGTGAAATGCTTTATTAGGAGGATCCAAAGTTCATTCAATCGTCGGGAGGTGACCTGTAACAAAATACAATACAATACATTATCTTTTCATACTTTCTTTTCATGATCTAGCTGATGCGGGCATTTCCCATGCTCAGCTTTATAAATACATTTGCTGTACATAAACAGACGATCGTCTGATAATAGACTGATAATTCTCTGCTTTTAATTATCATCCTTTTAGTAGGATGATCATCTGCTGCACATGTCTATGTTTTTATCTCCTGAATATATATCGTAGCCCGGATGGATGAAACTAGATCCGGGGTCTTCAAACTTGTCCGATCTTCACTCTAGTACAAGTCGATCCATGTGAGAATTTCTTGAAGTCGAACATGGAAAGACATCGCTTGATTACCAGTCAATAATGTAAACTGTTAACAAGCGCGAGAGGAATCACCGATAATGATGATGACCCTCAAGGTACTGCAGCACAATTCACGTGGCGTGAATATAGGATCTGACGTCGAACACCACGCAAAGTCTCCCGGTCGAAGGTCATTAATGTATACCTATCGCCAGAAGTGAGAAACTTGCCATTGAGGCATGCAAGCTTCAAAGTACTGAGGGGGGTGTTCCTAGATCAACTTCTTGGGTAGTGAGCTGATGTCGACAAAAAGTGATCCGTCAAAGGAGGGCCTTAATGAATCCCACATCAGTGACACGGAACGGAGCTAGTGATGATGGTGAAAACGATCTGTGAAATATGATTCAGGGTGGCGGTCATGGAAGGACGAAAGATGATGTATGGTAGTGGATGGGACCCGGTTGACACTTTCTGAATGACATCTCTTGAACATATAACGACACTGATGTGATGGATCGGTAGCATTACCCCATGTATGGATGGTATGGCGAGACCATGGTGAAGGGACCGGTGAATGATAATAACCCAACCCGATATTTACGGAGGCAAAAGTGTCATGTTCAAGAGCGACTTGCTACCATTAAGCTTTGAGGTTCTTCCCAATTTTTCCCCAGTCATTTCTGACCAGTACCTCTTTATTTTTGTCAAGCTTGAGGAGGATAACATATGCTTGTTCTATAACCTGCCCTTCGGGCAAGCCCATCGCTATGTTTTAACGAGCTTAACGATAGGGAAACTCGTTCTCGTCTAAAGACAAGTTTGTCGCTATCTAATATTTTTAACGAGCCCAGCGACAAAGACAACTCGGTCCTTTTCATCTTTAGAGAGTCTGAAAAGGGTACATAAAGTGGACTCCAGGGGTCCTTTTTCGTCATCTAATCCCTTAAGTCCGAAAAAGTATAAAACAATACAGAAGGGATGAATGTTCGATATCTTTATCGAGCCGAACTAGACAAGCGCTCGATCTTTTTGTGCAATAATCCCTCAGGTCCAAAAAGATTAAAATCTAGAGGAGGGATAGCTCTTCCGGTCCTTTTAACGAGCTGGAAGGCCAAAACTCGGCAAACTTTTCATATTTTACGAGTCAGTGAAAAGAGCTCAAAGAAGACTCGTATTTTGAGGAACGAGTGATAAACAGGGATAGCAGCAGATTCCAGGTACAAGTTGGAATTTTCCAATCACGGCAGTGTCATAAGGACGGCTAGGTGAAATCACTCTTCGCAACTGTTCCTCAAAATAGGTAAACAATCAAGTGGATGTGAATGATCGACCAAATGAAAAGTGGAGGTGACGGCGCACAAACACGACCAAGGCTTTTATGGCTGATGAATCTATGGTCTCAAATGGTTATTTACCGGTTCATTTTTTCTGGATGAGCTTGAACTCTGGGGGGGAAGCCTGCTCACATGCTTATGTTTATTTTTTAACGAGCATGAAGTCCGCGTTAAAACTGCTCGGATCTTGCGTTTATTTTTTAACGAGCATGAACTTTGCCAAAACTGCTCGTTTGATAAGGTCAAATTCCTATTTTACCATGACTAGTTTTTTCTTTTCCAGAGATAGTACTGTTTCATCAATTGCTGCAACAAACTTGTTAGAAACGGATAACATGAAGTAAAAATACTAATATTTCACTTTGAATTACGTAAAAAGCAATCAAAAGATGTTTTTACCTCTCATTTTACCATTTCATGTGCATTTGGTTTGTTGGAGCTTTGGAGGTGCCTCTTCCTCTCGATTTTTCACCAGCTGATTTTGGGAGATTCTATGGACAATTTTCAGCGCCGTTTCCACCAGGTAGGAGCTAAACCCTAGCTCTATCTTTTCATGGTCTTATTTCTCAGTTTTATGCTTGTTTTCCTGCCCCCATGAGCCCCTAGGGTTTCACTAGGGCGCTCTGCCATCAGCGCAGGTGCCCCATTCGAAATCTGCGTTGGGGTTCTCATTTTTCAAAGGCAGTTTATCCCCCAACGCAGGTGAGACCCTTCTCTACCTGCGTTGGGCGTAGAAAACTTCTTGGTTGCACTCTTTTTCATGAGAATTTTTCCATTTTCTTTACCGAGTCAGGGATCTTACTCCTCCTCTTGTTTGTTTTGCAGAGTTTATTGGAGTAGAATGACTCTTACATGGCGAGAACGAGAGCATGAAGAGGAGGACATGGTTGCCCTCCATGATCCTGTTACCGTGAGCGCGTTGCGGAACTGTGGCTTGCTAAAATTCTTCCGCATATCTAGCATGAGGGCACAGATACGTTTACTGCAGTACCTGCTTGATGCTTGGGATCCTGTTAACCAAGTGTTCCAGATTAGGGGCAAGTCCATCCCTTTGACCATAGTGGACATTTACTTCTTGACTGGGTTGTCAAGGCGGGGTGCCCACATTTCCTTGTCCGGTTCGGCCCGAGGGAGCGATTCCGTGAAAGATTATATCCGTCAGTATTGTAGGGAAGGATCCCAGCC
Organism: Pinus tabuliformis; assembly: GCA_031772625.1. Lineage (NCBI taxonomy): Eukaryota > Viridiplantae > Streptophyta > Pinopsida > Pinales > Pinaceae > Pinus > Pinus tabuliformis. Next base: position 652,416,875 of record CM062813.1, on the reverse strand, counting down.
GAGCAGAGATGGCAAGGCTTCTATCCGTGATATCACTGACAGGTCTCTCAGGTCTATTCTGTACACGATTTGTAGGATGGCCGGCAGCGCATCCCCTCATGTTGCCAACAGGTCTTATGTGCAGCATGCCCTGGAGTGTCTTCAGCCGAAAGTTTTTAACTGGTGTGATGCAGTACTGGTTCAGATGAAAAACCAGTTGACCAAAGTAAAGGACGGGAAACTGAAGAACTTTGGCTTCGGTTCAGTTTTGACTGCCTTCGCTTTGGAGAAGATGCGCCTGATGCAACCTCAGTATATTGTTCTCGACTTGCCATCTCCTACTGAGCCACACATGCAGAGGTGGGTTGACCACATGTCCAGACACGCAGGTCAATCCCAGATTACTTTTACTGATGCCTTCTTTAGGTGGTTTGAGCGGCAGGATATGGCTTTTTCCGAGTATCCATATATTAGCATGGATTTCCGAGGCGATCCGGATTTGGTGCTACCGGACGGCGAGCAGTGGGGTGATCTTGGTAAATATTTTGACCTTATCACTATTTACTGTCTTTTATTTATAATGTCCTTGTGCTTTACTCTTTCAAGACTCTAATCAAACTCATGTGTGCATGCAGATGTGGGCCCCGTCCGTCCAGCAGTTCGTCCGAGAGTTCCGGCCGCTGCCCCAGCAGGGGAGGCTCCTGGGAGAGCTATTCTCCGTGACCTTGACTTGGCCGAGACTCTTGCAGCTGTGCAGGAACAGGTCGAGGGTCTTACCCTTGGGATTCCGGATGTGCGGATCGATGAGTTGCCTCTACGATTGCAGCAACACACTGCTGGTGTTCCTAGACGATGGTCTCGTCTTCTGCGCATGATCGCACAGGCCATGGCATGTTATCATGAGCATCACTAGGCTACGGTGCCCCCCAGCCATTTTTGAGTTTTGGGGTCGTATGACCGATTTTGTCTTGATTACAGAACATTATATGTAAACCGTAAACAGTTATATATATTTTTGATTTTCGGTGTTTATTCCAGTTTTTATGTGATCCATGTATGAAACATCAATGATGCTTCTCTTTTTATCAATTTTGCAAATGTCTATCTAACACATAGTTTGCTAATGAGTCGGTTAATTTGTTTAAGTTTCTGGAAATGTGTTGATATTGGATAAAATCAAACTGTCTTTCCAAGATTTTAACTCTTAGGAACTTGCGATAAATAGTTGGATTTCAGACAGAGTAGGTACCATTGAGTTGTAGTACCACGAGCTGTGAGTCTAGCCTGACGACTAGCCAGCATATGCCATGGGTGATGGCATCAGAGAGGAGCTCTATCAACGCACTATACTCAGCGATATTATTTGTTGATTGACCAATACATACCCCCCTGAAACTCACTAACTCGCTGCTTGGGTCAAAAATGGCCCACGCTGCAGAGGATAGGTTCCTCGAACTACGACTCGCTCCGTCAGCATATCCAACCCACGGTTCCAATGGATTTGACATCTTCAATAAGTGTAAAAAGCGGATTACTTAAACCAGAACAAACGCTTTAGCGAAAACAAAAATGTAACAAAAGCATACAGGTTACTATTAGGCATAGTAACGTTTAAGGTACAACCCGTTACGGGGTTGCGCCAGTGGAACTCCGTCATAATCTACCAACTCGTAGGCACCTTTTGCTAACACACTTTTAACAATATAAGGGCCCATCCATAAGGACTTGAATTTCCCAGCTCCCAATTTATCGGATTCTTGGTCATAAAGCAAGACCAAATCACCTTCCGAGAAGACACGGGGTTTGACATTTTTGTCGAACTGCGCTTTGACTCGTTTCTTGTGGGCTTCGTTGGCCAAGGCGGCATCACGACGGGTTTCATCCAACTGGATTAATTCCAAGAAACGAGCCTCTTCTTCCGAAGTTCCGGGGAGGAGATCAATTGCGAGTTTAAGGGACGAAATTTCACACTGGATTGGTAGGATCGCCTCTAGGCCATACACCAGTTGAAACGGTGTGAACCCAGTGGCATTCCTTACCGATGTTCGGTAGGCCCACAAAGCCGAGTACAGGATCAAATTCCATCTTCTTTTGTGAACCCCAACCATCCTTTGCAGCATGCGCTTCAGGACCTTGTTGATCGCTTCAACCTGTCCGTTAGCTTGCGGATAGTACGGGGTAGAGCTGTCGTGAGACAATCCTAGTTTGGCAGTTAATTCAACCATCATGTGATTGCGAAAATGCGATCCATGATCTGTTACTATGGCCTGTGGCACGCCGAATCTGGCGACTACATGATTAAAAAAGAATAGGGCTGCTGTTTCACCAGTGTTATCCAATGTAGGCATCGCCTCGGCCCATTTGGTAAAATAGTCAACTGCGACTATAATATACCCATGCCCCTCGGTCGAGGTGGGGTTACATTGCATGAAATCAATGCCCCACTTGGCGAAAGGCCCCACAGCTATTATTGGCTGTAAAGGAGCGGGGGGTCTTCTGGTTTTGCTATCAAAAATCTGACATGCATGGCAACTTCTAACTGCGGTTATGCAATCTTTGAACATGGTTGGCCAGAAGTATCCTGCTCGTAAGATTCTTTGTGCTGTAGCATATCCAGATTGATGCCCCCCACAGGTGCCTGAATGACATTCATTCAGGGCTTTTTCGGCCTCCTCATGGGTTAGACACCTTCTCAGGACCATATCGACACCACGATGGTAAAGCGTATCACCGACGATCATGTAGTCTTTTGCTTGGTATCGAATGCGTTTTTGTTCTGAGTGAGAGGTGTCTGGCCGAAACTTTTGGGTTTGGAGATAAACTATTATATCTCCATACCACTCATCACTTGCTGATATCAGAAACAAACTTTCGTCCATGATCGATTCTTTGGACGTTTCATCGTTGGACGATGACGGGTGATCGCATAATAATTCTGCGAAAACTAAAGCTTTCTTTGATTTGGATTTCACAAATTCCAGATCAAACTCTTGAAGGATAGCTATCCACTTTGAATATTTGCCCCCAAGCAACTGTCGCGACAGTATATAAGTCATGGGGCTGCAATCTGACAATACGGTGGTCTTCCTGAAGAGGACATAATGCCGAAATCTTTGTATCGCTTGAACAGCAGCAAGTGCTAGCTTTTCAACATGAGAATATCTACTTTCTGTATCATTTAAGTTTTTACTTAAATAATATATAGGGTGTTCAATTCCATCAGCTTCTTGAACTAAAACCATTGCTATGGTCGTATCTGCTGCAGCCAGATACAGGTTAAAGTCCCTTAGATAGTCTGGGGCGTACATTAATGATGCTTTGACTAGCGCTTCTTTCAAAGCATCAAAGGAAGCTTGTGCAACTTGGTCCCAGACGAAAGGTACATCCTTTTTCAGGAGACGGGTATAACCTTTAGCAAGTTCTGCGTAATTTGGAATGAACCTCCTCAGAAAGTTTGCTTTCCCTTGGAGTTTCTGAATCTGAAGCAAGTTCGAAGGTGGAGGAAAATTAATGATTGCCTGCACCTTGCAAGGGTCGAGACGAATTCCATCCTTGGAGACTATAAAGCCAAGTAAACGACCAAAACCGACGCAAAACACACATTTGTGCGGATTGAGTCTTATCGTGTAGTGTCGGCAACGTAGAAATATCGCTCTTAAATGCTGCGGATGATCAGTCCGCTTTTGCAAATGAGCCAGAAGATCGTCAAGATAAGGTTGAACGATGTTCTTGATGTCATGGAAAGCATAATTCATTGCTCTCTGAAACGTCGCTCCTGCGTTCTTTAAACCAAAGGGTAATTTTTGATAAGCGAAGGTGCCCCACGGACAAATAAATGCAGTCTTTGACTGGTCCTGTGGGCGGATATTAATTTGATTATACCCGGAAAATCCATCCATAAACGAAAAGATTTCACATCCGGCGCATTCATCAATTATCTGGTCGATGAAGGGTGTATGGTAGTTGTCCTTTGGACAGGCTTGATTTACATCCCTATAATCGACGCACACTCGTATTGTTCCTTGTTTTTTCATAACAGGGACAATATTCGATACCCAATCGGTTAGAGGAATTGGGTAGATGAAACCAGCATGGAGAAGTTTCTCAACTTCCGCTTTAATGGCAGCGGCCTTCTTGGGGTGTACCTGCCGAAGCTGCTGTCTTACTGGTTTGACATCAGGGTACATCTTAATTTCATGTTCAACGATACTCGAGTCAATGCCTGGCATTTCATCATATGACCAGGCAAAGACATCTCTAAATTCGCGGAAAAGAGCTTTATATATTTCTTGTTCTGAAGGGGAACAACCTTTGCCGACATAAATATTCTCTACAATGTCTGTTTTGGTCGAGATATTTATGGCTATAGTTTCTTCTATATTGGATAGGTTTGTCTCAGAGTCCACCGTATTTACAGTATTCGTTAGGAATTCAAATACTGAAGGGTGATACTGGTCGCCTTGAGTATCTTCCTTAGGAAGGGAACGATGGTGGTTATCATCCCATGGTGCCCCCTCAATCCACATTGATTGCAGGATTCCTTCGTCACTTGCATGCACTCGTGACCAAGGATCCAAAGGGGTACCACATTCTCCTGACCTATCTACCCAAACGCTTGACGAGCATTGATTTGGGCTCGCCTCCACAGTGGAGTCGCCAATCTGTTGTGGGGAAAAGTATCCAACACGGAATGACCCTATCCCACTCTAAGGGTGATAGTTCCTTAGCAACAGCTGAAGCAAAGCTTATCTAAAGTTACTTCTTTATGACATGCAAGAGATGAAAGGAAGAGATCCACTTACCGATGTCTTGCGCAAATGGTCGATCCAATCTCCTCTATTTGCCGCTCGCTCCCAGCTCTAAGTCTTCTCACGGGCCCAGCTACACGAGATCCTGCGAACAAGACAAGAAAAGGAAACTACAAGAAGCATGCATTCATAATTGATTCAAGGATTAGCATAAATCAAATACGCAAGTAAGACAATACACCATTGAAACACATGCGAATAGAAGAACCTCAAATGCTTTATTAATATAAGGAAGTAAGGTTCAGGCGGTGATACAACCGTGAGAGGTCCAATCCAGCATCACCTTCCCGACGGAAAGAAATCTCCTCTTCACCTCCCTCAAGCAATCACCCAATACTCACAACTGTAAACCAACAGCAATTCTTTTCACAAAATTCCGGCCTCTAGATCCCATGGGATGAGATCCTTATATAGAGTTTTGTGAGTGAAGATAAGTCAGCTTGATGTGTGACTTGTTATCCTCTTCAACTCCAGTTGTTCTTCAGTCCTTGAGTCCACTCGGAGTTTCTACCTTCCACTTGGAGTTTTAGAACCTCTTTACTCATCATTAGGCGAATCTTCTGATCCAAGTGTCATTTTGGAAGCTTCCTGGGCACTGGCACATTGAGAAAAGATTCCTCCACATGTCAAAGTACGCCCAACGCAGGTAGCCTTTGTTGCACTTGCTATGCAGCGCAGGTACACCATAGAGCTTTTGACATTCAGCGCAGATGCTTAGTGGAGCAGCTGCTTTGATCCAAAATTGACCTGTTTTTGAGTGTTTTTCAGTGGAGAACTGATCTGAAGTGCTGTGGTTTGCTGACCTTGTTCCTCTAGGGGTAGGAACAACATGTTTAGGGACTTTGGATCCCTCAGATTATTGACATTTCATGCTCCATGCTGTAAGGCACAAAAATTTCTATAACATATCCCCATCTTATGTGATAACACAAGTGCAATCAGCATCTCAAAGAATCCGGTTATGCACTCAAAAACCAAGCACATACCAATCAAGTACCATTTTCTCCGGGAACAAGTACTTGAACAGAAGGTCAAGTTGGAGTATGTTCCTTCTAAGGAACAAGTTGCTGATATTCTCACCAAACCATTGCCCAGGGACACTTTTGAATACCTCAGGCAAAAGCTGGGGGTTGTTGATGCATCATCTTATTGTTGAACCTTTCTGATTGATGGTACAGGTTCAGGGGGAGCATATAATGCATTGTTGGCATTATGGAGGATGGTCAGAAGGAGATCTTGGAAATAGCTGCAATATGTCTCTATCTCTTTCATGGTGGATTATGGTTCTTTGTTGCAGATCTGGGGAGCATGAGCTTAGGGGGAGCATACCCCTTTGCCCTTGATGTCAAAGGGGGAGAATGAAGCTGAAGTTTGTAAGGTTGCCATCAAGTCCAAAGGGGGAGATTGTTGGCATTATGTTTTCTGGTATGGCTATATGTTACAAATGTTGTACTTGATGGCAACTTCCATGGCAAGGCTCTCAATTTATTGAAAAATTAAGAAGGACGCAGGAAATCAGTTCAGAAGGTGCGTACCCGCAGGTACACCTTGCAGGGACCGCGTCTAGAGACGCAGGCCAGCCGTTCAGGAGGTGCGTCCACCCAGTGCACACATTTCAAGGCAGAGAAAAGCTCACGTGGGGGTTTCTTGTGTTTTACTCTTGGTATCTAGCCGACGGTATTGTGTTATTATGGTGTCGGCTCGTGGTATTGTTCCATGATTTGAGGAGGAGCTTGCCTATATAAAGCAAAGAAGATCATTTGGTTTAAGCAGGTTTTTGGTTGAATATCTTATGAGGGCTAGATCTGGTCTAGATAAAAGGAAGGCGAATCTGTGAAGGACTGAGATCTCTTTGGCGCATGATCAGATCTATAGATCTAACTGTTTGGGTTACGCTTAAAGTCTTGAAATCATTCATACCCGAAGGTACGTAGGTACAGTGAAAGGCAGGTGCGCCGGGACGCAGTGCAGAAGGAAGAGACCTACGTGGGGACGCAGGGAAGAGCAAGATTCAGGTGCGTCCGGAACGCAGTACAGTAACAGGCGCACTGCGTGGGGATGCAGAGCATAATAAGGATCAGGTGCGTCTCTGAGCAAAAAGACGCGGCGATAGCATTTCTGGGTGTGTCCCTGTAGCAAAAAGACGCGGCGCGATAGTGTTTTGGGGTGCGTCCCTGCAGTAACAGGACGCAGAGCAGTTGAAGGAACAGTGCGTGGGCACGCAGCGCAGCAGAAGGATCTCTGCTAGTGGACGCAGGAAAGCAGAAGGTGAACTGTGTCTCGACGCAGGCCACAGAAGGAAAAATTGCGTCTCTATCTTAAGATGTTCTGTTGATTGAATTTCTCTGTTGATAAGGTGTTCTGGGTTAGTTCTGTTATTGCTGATCTGATAACTGTAGTGGACTGTAACTGTTATGTACTTGATGATCATTTGATGCTTTATGAAAAGAAGTAGGGGGTTGTAGCTCCCTTCCAGGAGTAGACTGGAAAACGAGAGAGAGAGAGAGTTGTAGCTCTCTGCAGGTTGCAGCCTGCGTACTGGTAAAGGACTGCACCAGTAGAAAATCATTGTAAAAGGAGTTTCTAATTTGAAAGAAGATAGAGACATATTGCAGCAGGTGGTTTTCACCCACATTGGGTTTCCACCTTACATCTTGTGTTCTTTGGTGTGACTATCTGTTTTTTCTTTGTTCATGCTCATTATTTTATGGTACTGACATGCAAAAATAATTCAAAGATCAAATAAGGAAGATTTATTAAAAAGAATTAGATAATACTGATTCACCCCCCCTCTCAGTATTATTTCCAACACATATGACTTCCAACCATCTCGTCGCCCTAGTGTACAGGTTGATATTCAAACAGGATCCACCCTTCATGTGGGAAGAAGTGATGAAGGTATTGTTAGGCATTGTAGATTGGTATGGCTCACAGACTGGCACATTCATCTGAGTACTTGGTGCGGAGAAGCCTCCGCATGTTCTACCAAAGTTTACTTTTGACATGCTTAACATGGAGGAAGCAGTGTATCATATCTTAAGAGGATTGACAGCTAGGCTGCAACACTAGAAGAGGGCATCTTGGCCCACTCTTCCATTGTGGATCAAGTTATATGACATCTAGAGCATCAAGGAAGTATATGTCGAAGCTAAACAGATGAAGAAGTACTTGTTTGACCTTTGAAGCTTCAACTTGTATGACCCACATTGCAATGTGAGGGATCACTGCATGCAACTACAATTCCTCTAGACCTAATGAATAGGTCGGTTTCATCGTAGAGTGGTTAACATAGCAGCATGAAGTAGGATCATGGAGAACACTAGTAGCAGCAGCTGTAGTAGAGGTAGCAAAGCCAAGCATTCATATCCATGACAAAGGGAAGAGAAATATTGTGGACCGCGTGGAGAAGGAAAAAATTTGCAAGTTTCAAGCAGATCCACTTGTAGAACAAGAAGATATGGCTATTTAATAGAAGAGGCAGTAGCGCACCAAGAGAATCGCGCAAAGGAAGAGGGATAAGAAGAGAATGGAAGAAGAAAAGAAGTAGTTGCATGAGCTGAGGGAGAAGCTCCAGAAAGAACAAAAGCCATGCCAATAGGAGCAGGAAGCACAATAGTAGCAGATGCAATAGAGGGTGCATCATGTGGAAACAGATAAAGCATTGTATGTACAAGTAGTTGATTCATTTGAACAACTGGCATTAAGTGAAAAGGGTGAACTATCGTAGGGGCAAGACATCGCCCATGAGATAGAACAAGCACTTGAATAGTTTGATGCAGACATAGAGCATCGGGAGTTGGAATAGGACACTGAACTCATGCCTCACCAAAGAGAGGCTGGCTCACCGGCTTCAACGCATCTAGATGATGAGAAAGTATTGAATGACCAAGTAGGCACTAAGCTCCTTGGTGGTGAAATAGAAGAAGAGATGAACAAAATCTCCTTTGACGAATATCATCATATAGTTGTGTAGTCTCAGAGAGGAAGGACTCTGGAGGACCAAACACCCCTTGCACAATTTGATGAGCAAGTGATCATGACTAATGTGCACAAGCATCCAACTGTGTTGGCCAATGAAACTAGAGTATATGACAAAGCCACGAGCTCAAGTGTTCATTTTCTCATAACTGAGAATGAGCGAATGGTGAAGGAGCTACTGGTGGCCAAGAAAGGAGGGGAATTGGTGATAATGTCCACCCGAGCTGAACTAAAGAGGGAAATACTAGATGAAGTGTTGTCCTTGGACATAGTTATGCGAGCATAGATGATGAAGGATAATGCGGTTGAGCTGAAAGCACATATCCGGAGTCAGATCGGCAACTATGAAGACCTACCTCAACTCATCACTAGCATACAAACTTTCCATGCATGAGTATTCAAAAGCATGTTTCTTGACTCGTACTTCGACGAGTTGATGCACACTAACACTAGCCCAGACTTTCCTATCAGTAAAAACATCATGCGCAAGTACATTGCTGGTGCGGCCACACTAAATACAATGATGTGCATGCTCATAGATGAGTTGGAAAGAGGAGCCTGAGAAGTGTACCCAAATGCTATGGAGGCAAGGTTCAGGTGTCAGAAGGATGTCACAGTAGAAAACACAAACACTCTCAAGGACTAGCAAGCTTGACATCAATATGTCACTATTGATCAACATGATGTCTAGTTTGGCTTGTCCAACCTATTATTCACATTGGGAACATGTGCATTGTAATGTTGACTCGTGTCAAGTGTACGTCAAGTGTCGAGAGTGGACGTAACAATCATATAGTAGGTGAAGAGTTATGAGGGTAGTTGAATCATCACAAAGGGGAATGTCAAGGGTCACCCATAACTCATTGTATAGGCTTTTGGTTATCCAAGCTTCTACTAAGACTATTTTTAGGAAGGCTTGGATAGTATTGTGATGTGCCTTGGCTTATCCACTACACGAAACTAGTATATCGCTTTAGAGGAGGAGGCAGATGTGGCTGTAACGTTCCACTGTTGGGACTAGTAGGTTTACATGGATGTATTGTATGATTGTTAGTTACACTTTTTTATATAATAAGATCTAGCACATTTTGAGGCATATGTCGTTATTGTTGCTGGACTGCTCTAGTTGTTTTCATGATATGTTTTGTTTAACTTATGTACTTGTGTATGAGCTGCTTCACATGAAATTATATGAATCTTTTTTTAATGTGTTTCATATGTTGTTAATGTTGTCACCGTCCATGTTGACTTCACTGTGGGACATCAGAGAGACCTTTCACTTGAACCTTGCTATATCAATCATCACACTCATCTTGGACTGATCTATGAGTGTTGTACGTGTTATCTTACCTTATATGATGTGACTACCACATCCAAATGGACTTCTCCACTGGAAGGTGTGCATGTCCTTTGTGTTGTGTGTTCCTAGTCGAGTTGGGACTGATCCCTTTCAACTACAACTCACCTTCACCTCCTTCCCCTTTAAAAGTGTTGGAACCTCTCATACACCTTCCTTTACTTAGTGCATTAGTCACTCCCTTGTTACTGACAGGGTTATTCTACTTGCCCTTGTGTGACACCACAGCCAAGGCATTACCTTATGACGCACTGTTGGGACTCCTAGACTGAATGATCTAAGGTCTAATTGGGACTTCTTACTGGGAAGATCCCCTTGACATGTTGGTGGGTCCAACACCGTCAAAATTTCTGACGCTCGAAAAAGGGCCTGATCACAAGAAGAGTCGTCTCATCCATTTTTTAACCTTTTTATATCTTTCATGGAGTCCTGCATTCTTCTCCCCCCGAGGTGATTTTCCAACCATGAAGATGTTTCCATCTCAGGGAAACATTTTGATCTCTTTTGCACTGACACATATAATGGTGAAGGTGAAGTGGCCTGGCCTAAGAACTTACATAAATTTCTTTCCATGATGCATGGGGAAGATGAGTTTAGTGATGAACATGTCGATCTGCTACTTGCATTCACACATTGCGAATTTCCATTTCGTTGGGTACTCAACCTACCGACTGACACCGTGCAATCATTTGAGCACTTTTGTGATCTTATTGAAGACACGTTCTATCATTTTGATCCAGACCATCTTGACCAAAAGCTATTATAGCAACAGAGGGCTCCCCATGAATATATTATTCAATTTTTGCAGCACTTTCGTGACTTACAATTGGAAGCTCCGAGGAGCCCGACGAAAATTTCTTATCTTTGGGACCAGTTCGAGTACTGTCTTAAGAAATATGTTCGTCCGAAGAGAAAGCTTCATGTCAAGCCTCACTCAACCTTCTTCATTGATGGAGCTACACAATCTCATGTGGGAGCAGGAATTGTCTGAATGGACTGTTTGCCTCCCTATCATTCAATAGTTCCACCATCGCTGAGTGACACTAAGGATCATGTTTGCACACATGTTCATCCTCCACACTCTCCCAACATCACTCCACTCCATTCTCGTGCATAGTTGGTTGTGAGTCCTTAGATATCCCATATGAATCATTTTATTTGACCTTTGTCTTCACACTTAGGTGTTCCTTCAGATGATGTTGCCTTGTGTTCGCCCATTCTGAACTCTTCACTTGTTGTGAATGAGGAACAACTCACTGATGTAGTTGGTGTTTTAAAACCAACATGCACTCTCATTCATGAAGGGTATGAGTGGGATCTTGAACATCAACACTCGATGAAGGATGATTCCCCTCTGTCTGAGCTCCCTCCATTCTTTCCTAGCCTCTTTGGTGAACTAGCCATCCATGATTTTGCATGCATGTCTTCATCGACAGATCCAGCCATTGTTGATCACTAGAAGGACTCACTAAATGCTGGTCCATCATTCGACAATGGAGAGGATAAGTTATTCAATGAATATCCACTTCATCCTTCATCTTTCATCTACCCCTCTATTTGATTCATTTGATCATGAGGGTGCTAAAGAATTCATTGATTCTTTTGACCATGGAGGTTGTCATCCATTTTATTCCAATTTTCATCATGAACACGAATCTATTGCAGTTGATATTTCGAAGCCACTAATGTATGATGATCTACCTGATGATGGAGTTAGGACACGGAAGACTATTGAGGCACTTCAACCTGAGCTGATGGTTATGTCAGATCCTCGCTCTCTTGAGGTTAGTCTCACTTCCAATCATGAAATTGTTCAATCACCCAAGGCTCCTCATCACTCATCTGTATGCATTGAAGATCTGTCTCCACTTGGACTACATGATCCCATTGCTCATGCTTTGGAGGATTCTTACATTGCAAGCACTCGTTTATGACACAAGCTGTCTTTGTTTCTTATGTTTTCTTAAATGTCATAGTGAGGAGTGTTCTTATGCTTCGAAGATGCACGTAGTGTCACACAACACCATGATAATTCCAAGGGTTGTCCGCCATGCTCCTGCACTCACTTATTTTATGTTGGATCTTGGAAACACCAGTGTGGTTGTCTTCATTGTTATATCTTTCTTAGTTGCTGGTTTGCACCACTGGGTTGCTTGCAGACCAAGCCTTCAACGACGTGGGTCTACTAATGTGTTGGTGTTTGCATTGGAAGTATCACTTCACGTGATCAGGCCCATGCATAATCAGTATAGGAGTAGGAGTAATCTTTCCTTTCAATTGTTTTCTTGCATGCTTGTTTTCTTGTATGCTTTGTTTGCATGTTTGTTTTTTTGCTTGTTTACTTGCCTGCTTTTCTTTCACTTTAGCTTCTACTTTTGCTTTGCTTTGATTTTTGTTGGTTCATTTGTTCATTCGTAGGTTAGACTTGCATGAAACCATATATGACTCTTAAAGCGAGTTGGGTAAAGTACAAGAGGATTTGTACAACTATCACTACTTGGTTATTTGTCATCCTGCCTCTGTATGATGATCTTATTACTCTTATTCAATGATACATTGAAGGAAAATACATTGTCTTCGAAGTGAACCTTGGTGTAAACACAATGCTTGCGCGCTAACTAGTGTGACCTTCTCTACTCGATTGTTTGTGGGTTAACTCTTCTCATCTTAGTCATGTAATGTAAGGTGAGAGGGAAATCCTCAATAGGCATGTCATAGATATAATAAACTACTTCTCTGCTGAAACAACCTCCTCTTCTATAAATATGTCAGGATCCCTCTTCCGCCTCTGAAATGAATAAGTGCTATGCATAGTGAAAATGAGAAATGAAAAGTAAAAAAATTCAAAATGAAAAATAAATAAGGCAAAAGAACAGAAGGCTTCCTATGCAGGGAGGTGATGCAAGTAAGTCCATCGGGGTACTGACCAAGCTCTATTAGGTCCCTATACTACTAGTGTAAGCCCTTATTGTTATTAGTGTAACCCTCTTATTATATTGTTGTGCCCATGTAGTCCCGATATTGTTATTATTGTGCCCCATAGAAGCCTATGATTGTTATTATGGTGATCTTACATTATTATTGTTATGTCGGCTCTAATTATATTGTGACCCATTAGACTCCTATATATAGAAAGGAGATCTTGTCATTTGTATCATCCATGAATTGTTCATTTGTGTAATGTAAAGGAGGTTGCTCCCTTGAAGAGGCTTATTTCTAAGGCATTGACCTATCTTTTCTATCTTTTTGTGAGCTATTTTCATAACATCTCGTATCAGAGCTTTGGATTCTAGGCTTTCACTACTCCAAACAAGTCATCACGGAATTTTCACTATAAATTTCTTATCCAACGTTTCAGAAGAAAAAACAAAAACCTGTTTGAGACAAAATGGTTTTTCACTTTCAGTATGAACTTAATAGCCTCTCTCGCTATATTTTCGAAGATATGATCTGATGAATTTAGAGATTTTGTAGAATCCTGAATTACATTACAAAAAGATGACCTGGTGAAAATCGTCATAACCTTTATTCTAGTATCAGATTGAAATTTCCTCAGAATTTTCAGAAAATGGACGGACTGTAGTTTTATGTATATTTGTTTCACATACTAAGATCGAAACATTGACACGTGACACTTCGTACAAGTTCACTCTACTGAAATAGTCTATAATGACATCACCATGGGAGATTTGGCATAACTCTTCCATGGAGAATCCAATATTGATCAGACTTGTGGGATTAGAAAGAGGATTCTGAGGGCTACTGCAGGACACAATTTCAGCACCTAGAGATCTAAAATTACAGAATTACAATCATTTCAAGATCGAGCTCCTAAAATCAAGAAAAGGTGATATGAGGAAGTTTCATGGCAAGGATCTAGTAAATTGGATACTACAGATGGAGAAATGTTTTGATCTACATGAGGTACAACTGTTACAAAAGGTATGTCTTGCATCTTCATATTTAGAACTGGATCAATTTTTATGGTATAAAGGGATTTCTTCTCATAAACCTCTTGTTACGTGGTCAATTTTCACGGAGGAAATGATAGCACGTTATGAGTATACAAAGACCAACACCTTATTTTGCAAATTGATAAATCTCAAACAAAAGTGGTCAATGGCAAAGCCTATTTAGGACTTCCAAAAATTCAATATAAGGGAAAATGATATTCCAGAGAAATAGAGGATTGATGTCTCCATATGGACTTTAAAGGATAACATTTAACAAGAGGTTCATCTTTGGGAACCTGATTAATTGGAGAAGTCACTCGGGTTGGCAAGAAAAGTGGAAAGAAAAATTATGGCAACAAGGAAGTCTACCCCTCACAACTATAAAGATGGAAGTGTTCTTTCTCCTAGCCTTCCACAACCTACAAGGTTGTCACCACAACGATTGCAAGAAAAAATAGAAAAATGGCTTTGTTACAACTGTGATAATAAATACATTAAAGGTCATAAGTGTACTGAGAAGAAATTATTTTACATTGATTGTGGAGATAAGGAAGAGAAGGATGAAGAAATGTCAAAAGAAGAAAATATACACCAGGAACCAACCCTAGATAAAGAAGAAATGAATCTGACCATATATTGTAAAGTGTTGGCAACAATTACGACACCTCAAACTCTCAAGATAGAAGGGCATAGCAAGAAGAAAAATGTCCAAAAAGTGAGAGATCACATCAAGGATCAAGAAATGAATCTGACCATATCTTGTAATGCATTGGCAGAAATTACCATTGCTCCAACTCTCAAGATAGAAGGTCATATCAAGAAGAAAAATGTTCAAAAAGTGAAAGATCACATTGAGCATCAAGAAATGAATCCGACCATATCTTGTAATCCATTGGAATAAATTACCACCCTTCAAACTCTAAAGGTAGAAGGAGATATCAAGAATAAAAATATTCAATCCGTGAAAGATCACATCGAGCATCAACAACAAGTTCTCCAACTTTTAAAGGATAACGCTACTTTGGTGTAGAATTGAATGAAACAATTGGCCGGTCAACATCGCAGTGAAACAAGTTTTGATGTAGGAAATTGGGTATTTTTATCGCTACATCTCAAGAAAGCTAATTATGTGAAGGAAATGTTGGCAACACTACATGTACTTAAGAAATGACGACCTTACCTAATGGGAAGACACTTCAAGGTAAAAATAGATCATGATAGTCTTAAATACTTTTTAGAACAAATATTATGTTTAGAATAACATAAAAAATGGGTTACAAATATGTTGGGTTATGACTTTGAAATCATCTACAAAAAATGGAAGCAAAATGTTGGTGCAGACGCACTCTCAAGAAAGGATGAGGACATGGAATTATTGTTTTGTGCTATCTCTATTATCCAACCAGATTGAGTAAATGAAGCCAGGGATGGATGGAAGATGGACAAAGAAGTGTGGCCACTCATTCAAAAGTTGTAGAAGATCCTTGTTCAAACAATATTGCCAGAATTTGACGAGCAAGGAAAAATCATATTGGAACGTGGAGTAGTCACAGAAAAAAGAACTCGACAACTATGGAATCGATCAATTTCAGAGTATCTCATCAAGTGGAAGAACTTACCTATTGAAGATTCCATGGGAGGACAAGAATTTTATACAGGAGCATCACGAACTACTCAAGCATTGAGGACAACACTTTTTGAAGGAGAGGGGTATGTTAGGTCCCTATACTACTAGTGTAACCCCTTATTGTTATTAGTAAAACTGCCTTATTATATTGTTGTGCCTATGTAGTCCCCATTTTGTTATTATTATGCCCTTACATTATTATTGTTATGTCGGCTCTGATTATATTATAACCCCTTAGACTCCTATATATAGAAAGGAGGTCTTGGCATTTGTATCATCCAAGAATTTTTCATTTGTGTAATGTAAAGGAGGTTGCCCCCTTGAAGAGGCTAAATTCTAAGGTGTTTATCTCTCTTTTCTATCTTTTGTAATTTGGTTTCATAAAAGGTTCACTCATAGTAGAGCCATGCTCGTGTTCCTATTTGACTCCACGAGGGTACTGTCCAGGCCTGTTGGCAGTGGAGCAACACCAGAAATGAAACTAAGATTGTGATAAATATATTGCTTTTGCACTTATATACCCCTCAAACCCAATATAAACAACTATGTTTCCTTGTCTTGGAATGTGTGTCAATCGACCAAGTGCTTGGAAGATGCTACATCCTACAATCAAGTTAGTGTGAAACCAAGATGAGCTAAGAAGTGAACAATACTTCCGAATGTGTTAGAATTTATTTTCACGAACAAGATCTATGTAGAGAGCAGAAGTTGTACCAGTATGTCACGAAGTGTTGTAGCTACTACAACCACCCTCCAAAATTTTTCCTTATCCTGTTTTGTAGCCTCCCTACCAACCTTACACAACACTTTGTCTTGATACATCAAGTACTCAAGCTTGAATATTTTCCTCACAGAGAGACAGCCTATCGATCACAATTGATCCATTCCCCTCATAGGCTTCTTACCCATATTTGATCCAACTGCAGGGTAAGTAGCTTCCCCTTGAAAATTGGGCATTCCTGGAGGGAAACTAGCGTTCCCTCTATGAATTGTGCAATCCTCTGTGATAGCCTACTGGGCTCCAGGATTGCGCAATCCTGCCAGCCAACTGTACCAGCAGGATTTGGACAATGTTTCTAGTAGTATGGCATTCAACCCAATATTTACGCAAATCTAGGCAGTAGTCAGCTGCTATGCCCAGAAATTTCACAATCCCCTTGGGTAGTTAGCCCAGCTCCAAGCTAGGAATGCGAATTTTTCCGAGCAGTTGAGCACTCGCGTGCATGAACAGTTTAGATGACCAATTCCACCTACAACTGAGTAAACTTGACTCGCATGCATGCATGAATTGATCTTCCCAGAATAGCAATAGATATCATGCAAAAGACATCCCATGATTTAGGGAGCTATTTTTAGTAGTTGTAGCTTACATGCCAAGTTGTTTTAGAAGTTGCCCTCCAAGTGTTTCTTTTTCCTAGATTTGTGGCACGTGCTTCATGAGACCAAACTTATTTAATCAACACAATAGAGATCATTCATTCACATCAATCTTGGAGCTTTGACATCACACAACACATCCAAGACTCTTAGACACATCTGGCTCAACTATTCATGGGTAAGTGGCCTCAAATTTTCTCATTCAACATTTCTGTCGCTTTTTTGTATTCGCTTCTGTGAGTGCTGTTTGCTAGATTTATTTGAACTCCTGCTTCCGTTTACATATATTCTATCTTGTCCTAGCTTTGTTTCATTTTTTGTTTCTATCTCACTATTTTCACATGCATGAAACTGTTTTGCATAGACGTTTGCCCAACTGGGGAACAACCTCACCGACATGTATGTTGATCCATTCATTGAATCTTCCATTCATGTTTTGCATGCATTGTTTATCACTTCTTTTATGACTTAGTGTCACCATACTTTTCATTGACTGAATTTCTTTTAGTTGCCCATTGGCAAGTTGCGCCAACCTTTGTCCGGCCTCTGCCTTCACCAAGGCTATATTGCGTAATCTGGGGAAGGAAGGCTCGCCTTCCTCTCCAGATTTGGGTGTTCTAGCCCAATACTAGCCTCTTGGACTATTTTGGACATTTCTAAAGGACAGTGGCTTCTTGGCCCAGGAAAGTGCGCAAAATTGTCCCTGGGCCAACAGTCCTTCCCAGTTCAGATTATGCATTTCGCAATCCCAAAATCCAACTGCCCAACTGTATTGTGCATTTTGTAGATCCAAAAGCTATTCCAGCCTTCCAGAAAGTTGAGACTTCCATTTGTTCAGTTCTGGTAGCCAGTCACTCAGCCTCCCTGTGAAATTTGCACAATCTTTCTCATCAGTTTCCCGAGTATGTGTTGTGTCCTTCCTCGGATTTTCTTTGCTTTCACTAACATATTTCTTGCCATAGATGCTGCTTGTTTCCAGATATTTCAGGCGTTCATCTAGCTCAATGGCTTCCAAGAGGACAAGATTTCAAGATATTGGTGGTATGGCAGCTGGAGTAGCAACTGAGAAGGTGTCCTCCCTTTTGCCTATATATGAATATACGAAGCTATATCTAGACAAGGACATCAAACTGAAATGGCAAGAGGTGAATGAAACATTCACAGGTACTTTTGGGGAGGACCTTCAAGACCATCATGTTTATGTGAGCATTCATAATTCTGGCTTGTATCAAATTTCATGTAAATATTGTATGTTCCCATGCACGGACATGATTCACTGGATTGTCTCTCACACTAACCTCGAGACGATGACCTTGAGCAGTGTTAATGGGACAAAGCTTGTAGCCTTATGGACACAATATTACGATGAGATGTATCATATGACCAAGCCCATGACTATCATGACTCCCCTGTTTAGCTTGCCCAACAATACAGGGCACTCCAGAGATATTCTAAAGGATTGGGTAAAGGAGCCTCTCAATTCAGGATGACCCCCCATTAGCTCTATAAGACAAAAATATTAAGGAAGGAATACCAATACTTGGTCATATTCACATGTTGACTGAGTGTCCAAGCAAGCAATCGGACCTTCCCTCAGAGTTGGGTGGTCGCACTGGACCAACTAGCAAGGAAAGGAAGACCATGCAACTGGTCTATTATACTCGCTCATTAGCTGAAGGAGCAAGTCATGAGCCCGAAGGCATGGATGCAAATATTTATATGTCCGCTTAAATTTTAGATGCAGTTTATGCCCGATATTAGTTCTCGGGCTTAGAGTGGGCATGGTCACCAATGAAGGCTATTGTGAGCATGTATTTCAAGTTATTGTTCGAGTGTAGCTTCATAGGAATGATCATACAGCTATCCTGCCATCTTGTCACCCCAGTGTATAGGTTGATATTCAAACAGAATCCACACTGCATTTCAAAAGAAGTGATGAATGAATTGTTAGGGATTGTAGACTAGTATGCCTCGTTGGTTGGCACGTTCATTCGAGTATTCAATGTGGGGAAGCCTCCACAGGTTCTTCCAAAGTTTTCTTTGGATGTTCTTATCATGTAGAAAGTAGCATATCATATCACAGTAGGATTGATAGCTAGGCTGAAACAGAAGAAGAAGGCACCTTGGCCCACTCTTCCATTGTGGATTGGGTTGTATGAGATCAAGATCATTAAGAAAGTGAATGTCGAAGTTGAAAAGATGAAGAAGTACCTATTCGACCTCTGAAACTTCAACCCTTATGACCCACATTGCATTGTGAAGGATCAGTGCATGAGAGTTCAGTTCAATTGGATCCATGGGGCACGTCATTGGGCCGAGGAGGACTCATTTAGGTACTGCTATAACTCCTCCTGACCCAATGAATAGGTTGGTTTTGCCATAGAATGGTTAGCACAATAGCATGAAGCAACATCACAAAGAACACCAGTAGTAGCAACAGCAACAAAGGCAACATAACCAACCATACCTATGAGCATAAGGAGAAGAGAAAGATTGTCGACCACCTGGAGGAGGAACAAAGCTACAAATTTTGAGCAGATCCACTTGTAGAACAAGTAGTTATGGCTATTCAATAGAAGAGGCAGCATCATGCCAAGTGAATCGCGTGAAGGAAGAGGGATAAGAAGAGAATGGAAGAAGAAGAGAAGTAATTGCATGAGCTATGGGAGCAACTCTGAAAAGAAAAAGAGTTGTGCCAACAGGAGAAAGAAGCACAACAACAGTTGATTCAGCAGAGGGTGCATCACATGACAATAGACAAAGAAACATACGTACAAGTAGTTGATTCATCTAGACAACTAGCGTCAAGTGAATAGAGTGAACCATCACAGGGGAAAGAATTTTCCCATGACATAGAATAGGCTCTTGAATAGTTTGATGCAAACATGGAGCAAAAGGAGTTGGAATAGGACACTAACCTCATGCCTCAGCAAAGAGAGGTCGACTCCCTTGCTTCAAAGCATCTAGGTGATTAGAAAGTCTTGCTTCACCAAGGAGGCACTGAGATACTTGGTGGTCAACCTGAATCAGAGATGGACAACATCTCCTTTGACGAATCTCATCACAGAGTTGTGCAGTCTCAGAGAGTACTGACTCCGGAGGACCAAACATCGTCTATGTAATTTGAAGAGAAAGTGATCATGACTAATGTGCACAAGCATCCAGCTACGTTGGTCTATGCAACTGGAGTGTATGCCAAAGCCACTAGCTCAAGTGTTCATTTTCTCATAACTTAGAATGAGCGAATGGCGAAGGGACTATAGGCAGCCAGGCAAGGAGGAGACTTCATGACAATATCCACCTGAGCTGAACTGAAGAAGGAAATACTAGATGAAGTGTTGTCCTTCGACACAGTTATGTGAGCATTGTACTCGAACTTGGGTACCATGCATCAAGTAGTCGTTCATCTCCACGGATAGAAGCAGGGATGTGCAAGAAGATTACGCATCTTGAAGAACATACATATTGTTGTTGATAACATATGAGCATGGATAATGAAGTATAAGGGAGCCCTACTCTACTTGCCAAAGGTGATGAAGGCCAATGCAGTCGATCTACAAGCACATACCCATAGTCTCATCTATAAGTATGAAGACCTACCACAACTCATCTCTAGCATACAAGCTTCCCATGAATGAGTATTTAACAACATGGAGGTTATAGTGCATACTCATGTGATCACATCACATGGGACCCTCACTGAGGTGAATATGGAGAAGTAGGTCCAACAAGAGCTTGACTCATCCTTCGACGATTTGATGCGCACTACCATGAGCCCAGACTTTCCTATCAGTGTAGACATCATAAGCAAGTACGTTTCTCATCTAGCCACACTAAAGACAATGATACACATGCTCACAGATGGGTTGGACAGAGGAGCCTGAGCAGTGTACGCAAATGCTATGGAGGGAAGGTTCAGGTTTGAAACATATGTCACAGCAGAACACACATACACTTTGAAGGAATATCAATCCTGGCATCAATATGTCACTATTGATGAGCATGAGGATGTCATGTAGTTGGACTTCTATGGTTATCTAAGTCTGAATGATGTCTAGTTTGGCTTGTCCAAACCATTTTTCACATGGGTACATGTGCATTGTAATGTTGAGTCATGTCAAGTGTAAGTCAAGTGCCAAGAGTGGATGTAACATCCATAGAGTAGGTAAAGAGTTATGAGGGTAGTTGAATGGTCACAAACGTGAATGTTAAGGGTCACCCAACCCTTTGCTATAAATAGTCCCTCATAACTCATTGTATAGGGTTTTGGTTAGCCAAGCTTCTACTAATACTATTTTTGAAGAAGGCTTGGACAGTATTGTAATGCGCCTTGGCTTCTCCACTGCACAAAGCTAGTACATCTCTTTGGAGGAGCAACGAGATGTGACTATAACATTCCACTATTAGGGCTAGTAGGTTAACATGGATGTATTGTATGATTGTGACTTACACTACTTTATATAATAATACCAAACATATTTTCATGCATATGTTGTTATTGTAGTTGGACTTCTCTAGTTATTTTAATGATATGTGTTTCTTAACTTATGTACTTATGTATGAATTGATTCACATGAAATTATATGAATCTTGTTGTTAATCTGTTGCATATGTTGTTAAAGCTGTCACCGCCTTTGTCAACTGCTCTGTCAGACATCAGACATACCTTTCACTTGAACCCTGTTATAACAATCGTCACACTCATTTCAGATTGATATGTGACTATTGCACATGTTATCTTACCTTGCAAGATTTGACTGACGCATCCAAGTTGACTAATCCACTGGAAGCTCTACATGTCCTTTGTGTTGTGTGTTCCTAGCCGAGTTGGGACTGACCCCTTTCAACCTGGAACTCACCTTCACCTCCTTCACCTTTCGAAGTGTTGGAACCTCTCATACACCTTACTTGACTCACAGCATTAGTCACACCCTTGTTGTTGACAAAGTTATTCTACTTTTCTGTATGCGAAACCACAGTCAAGGCATTACCTTATGACCCACTACTGGGACTCCTACACCAAACAGTCTGAGGTCTAATTGGGACTTCTTACCGGGGAGATTCCCTTGAAATTTTGGTGGGTCCAACCCCATCAACGGTCCCTAAGGTCAACCACAAGCCCAATCGTAAGCTCAAAAATGTAGCAACCATTTTTTAATCTTCTACTTCTTAGTAAATGTAAGAGGAAATTCATCAACCTGACACCTTGATCATTAATGACCACCAAGCCTACTCAAACTCTGAAATTCAAGTTGAGGTAGCCAATTGGGTTTATAATCTTAAACATACTAGGCTAAGATAGAATTGATATTTGAACTCAATTGCCCTCTACTAGCAAATGAAGGTACTTTTCGGCAAGCTCTTAAAGGAAAAACATGAAAACCACAAGGACATTATATCCTTGACAAATGAAATCCAACATGTTCAATGTCATTGGAATTCTTGTCTACCCAATTTGGATGCTTGACTTGCTCATATAGAAAACCATCTCCAATGTGGCCTAAAACCTCCAACACCAATAGGAACTAGTGCTCAGGATCCAACCCTAGTGACTTCATTTGATTCTTGATTTATATTTAGCCAGTCAGTGCATGTCTTTTATTGTTATTAGTTTAGTTTATATTAGTTGTCATGGAATTAATAGTTTTAGTCATTGGAATTTCGGTAAACCTATAGTATTTCCCAATGTAAATAATACTAGTTTCCCTTGAGGCAAGCAACATTATCTGAATTTGTTTGAAATCTTTTTGTGGAAATAGAATTTCAAATTATCAAAAAATTAATAATATAACAATATCACTAAAAAGAAAATAAGTTATTGTAAAATAACAAAAATAAATCGTAATTTTTTTTATAATTTGTTCACATAAAAATAATAAATAAATTAGAAATAAATAAAATATATCACATTTATTTATCTTTATTTAACATTTAATATCATTAATTTTTTAACATCATAATTAAAATTAAAAAAATTAGAAAATATTATTATAATCTCTTTTTTTTATTATATAATATTACATTTGATTGCCTGATCTGAAAGGCTCTCTATAGCCTAGTATGGGGGAGATTTTGTCACATAAAGTTATATTTTAAAATAATAAAATAACATTTACATTAAAAAATTAAAAAAAAGAAGTGAAAACAGAATATATTTCAATCTTCACCTTAATTTTACATTAACTTTATATAGATAGAAGTAAACGTGATATTATTGAATTTATATGATGTTTAATTCATTCTATGTTCAATTGATATGTAACATTTAGAAAAAAATATATATTAATAAAAAAAGTTTCATATAGATCATAAATCAAATATTTCAACATCCACATTTAATACAATATTTTAACTATATAGAGAGATGTTCATTCTAATTAAGGTAGGAGGAAAATAGTTCAATGTGTGTGTAGAGAGAAAAGAGGCTGCATGCAAAAATCATATTGTTGAAATTATATGATGTTTAATTAATTATGTGTTCATTTGACATGCAATAAATATAAATATATATATATATATATATATATATATATATATATATATATATATATATATATATATATATATATATATATATATATAACAAAAAACATTACACATGGATTTTATTGGATTAATAAGTTACTTGTAATTAATGTATGAGGAAATTTTGTAATTCCTTATATGTTTAATGTGCACTTGACATGTAACTTTTTTTAAAATATTAATAACAAAAATAATTTAGAATGTGCTATGGAGAGAGAGAAGGGAGGAGAGTTGATATGCACTCAAAGATTATATGTAAAAATAGTATTCTTGAAATTAAATGATGTTTAATTCTTTCTATTGTTCAATTGACATGTAATATTTAAAACAAAAATATATTGATAAGAAAAATGGTTCAATATGGATAATAAATCAAATATTTGAATGTCCATATTTAGTAAAATATTTTAAGATCAAATACATACACACACACCCACAAAAATCTTATTCAGTTAATAAGCCCATTCTAATGAAGGTGTGAGGAAAAATTATAATTCCTTCAATGTCTAATGTGGATTCAACATGTAAAGTATGAACAAAATTTTTAGTTCCTTTAATTGAAAAAGTAGATAAATTTGTTTTTCTATTAACCAATGGATTCAAGGGCACACGACATAAAACATTGTAGGAATCACTCCTCATATTTAGAGGCACATTGTAAGAAGACAAAGCAACACATTTGTATAGAGAATTCTCAGGTCATTTACAAGATTGATCATTTCCATCATTGTAAGTTTAGGGAGACCATCAAAATTAAAAAAAAAAGTCCAAGTGTTGGACACCTAATGTGTTAAGGTTATGGTGCATTATATAATCCATTACTAATGTCCAAAAAACCCTAGAAACTAGATCCAATTGTTTTGATAATGTATTTATGTGTACTATTGTTAATCTGAATGGAATTCATTTTCCAATAGTGATTACAGCAGTGGTATTAAAGCAATGATTTATATGCTTTTTATCAACATGAGCCAATAGTTTTGTGGCCTTCGTTGGTGCTCCTTTCTTCAACTTTGGTCTGAAAACACACTCCATTTGCATGATTTTTGTCAAGCAATGAATGAGGTTTCGAGATAAATTGTGTGAGGAAAACAAAGTGTTATTAAGAGTAGAAAATGGTAGGAGGAAGGACAAGTATGTGGAGGTCTAATTATCATTGTGTTTAATGAAAGAATGTCCTTCATCACCACTGTTTACCTATTCGTTGTTGTTTTTTATTGAACATGTGAAGTTTTCTCCATTTTTGCTTGGATGCTTTATGTTGAGGTCTAGGCATTTTCTAATTCATGAAGTTGTATATTCTTCCAAGATTCTATAACCTGTGCTTCCCACATCATGGTGTGATACTTTTTTGAATTTCTTGAATGTCGAATGCTAACAAGTGTGGATTGATAAGGTTTGGACCTGTGTGAAGGAGAGATGAAAATTCCATGCAGAGGAAAGCTTTGTTGGAGTGACGATTGTCGTTACGCCAAAACCTACAGGTGTTAGTAAACACACATATCGCTAGATTTAAGAACATGCCATGAAACACACGTGAGCAATGGATCAACACTGCCATTAATGGGGAGCGCAACAATCTCCCCCCTCAACGTGAGCCAGGTGTGTTTCGAACTCGAGACCTTTAGCTCTGATACCACTTGTCATGCCCCTACTCACCATGAGGCTCCTCCATATGAGTATCCTCATCCATCCATGTTTGAAAATTGGACAATCCTGGTCAAACTTTATCAACCTCAAGTTCATCCTCCATCGTTGTCACATCTGCAACATCCTCAATCATCAAGACTTCCTCTTCCTTGTTAGCACAATCTCCAACTTCATCCTGCTCCATTGTCCAACCAAGTTGAAGAAGTTTATCTTCAACATTCTTTTCCAAGACTTCAGTTTCCTTTTGAATTCGGGGGTTCTCTTCTTTCAACCGCTTCATCCTGTATAAGGTAAGCAAGACCTTCCCTTCACATTCTTCCAAACTTGCCATGCCTTGTTGTTCAGCTTGGCCCAAGCACTAAGCTTCTCCTCTACTAAACCTGTTTCACCATTCACATGACTCACCCTGATATTCCACCTGTCACCTGTTGAACTTGAACTCCCTTTCAAGTCTTTGGTCTTCGTAGAATCAACTCCTTGATTCAGTTCACCATCTCTGATACCACCTATGACAAAGTGCAGGTGTGTATCAACTTCAACATTTCAACACTAGCACCAGCTCCCCGACACTAGTTCTGATACCAGATGTTAAAAAATTTACTAATAAGATCTTATTTGCATTGGCCAAAACCCTGACCAATCCGACCAAGTGAGCCTTCACTGCTCACCTCCAGGTCTTGCATTACAATGAAGTCCTTCCAGCCTTTTATAAGCTCCATTACATATAATACCACAGGTAGAATACTATGGGTGCACAATACCATGTGCCCCAAAACACAAAAACTCCACTTAAAACTAGAACTTTAATTATTACTCTTTAAAATTTAGTAATATTGACTTTCCTCCTTTTAAAATACCCTTTTCAAAATTCCTTCTCCTTTTTAAAATATACTTTTCAAAATTCCAACATATAATTATATATGTTTCATAATAAACATAAAAACATATATAACATTTTAACCTTTTCACATTTCGCACATACATATGTTAGTTTGAGGAAAAAAGCTTGACATATACGTGCAAGCTTGATGTAAAAAAAAAAACTTATGAACACCACGTTTCAACTCCAATCTCCATGGATCTCCATTTTTCAAACTCTAGCAACACGTTTCAACATAGGTCCATGACCTTGTTTTTCTTGCAGCAACTGTCTATTAGTTCCAGCGTTCCTTAGTTATTTCCTAGACAAATCCTTCAACAGCTGCAGGAGTAATAACCAACAGTTTAACAAATGTTGGCAGAGCAAGGCGATGGCACTAAGCGGCTTGCACTGTGAACCTAGCTCTGATACCAGTTGTTGGAGTGACGATTGCCATTACACCAAAACCTACAGGTGTTAGTAAACACACACATCGCTAGATTTAAGCACATGCCATGAAACACACGGGAGCATTGGATCAACACCACCATTAACAGGGAGTGCAAAAACTAATATATTGGTTACATTATATTACATACCAGTTACAATGTGCATTATTGTAATACTTTGCAACAATTATTCGACAGGTTTTATTGTGCATTGATCCATAATTACATACTAAGGGTCATATTATTTTGGCAGTCTGAAAATGTTGGCAACTAATATATTGGTTACATTATATTACATATCAGTTACAATGTGCATTATGGTAATATCTTTGCAACAATTATTTGACAGGTTTTGTTGTGCATTGAATCATAATGAAATTGTTGCCTGTGCAATGAGTATTATTCGACGATAAATATTTATAATGAATGGCACAACAGATGGCATGGACAATAAGAATAATTTGATGGAGTGTCACCAAAATTACACCTGAGAAATTAGAATGGGTGGAATATATCACCAAGTGGTTGGAGCAGATATGTTGTTTACACCATCACTGGTTTGTGCTAAAAAACAAGAGAAAATATTAGGAAGTGGGTATTTTTGTTTCACAAATGATTCTAAATTAAAAAAAAAAAAAAAAAAAAAAAAAAAAAAAAAAAAAAAACCCCATCATCTACTTATTGGTTAATATACATGGTATACCCTTTACATTTAATGCAATATTCAATGCACTGAAGACTTAGCTATTTGCAGTAGGCCTTGATATATTATAATGAGCAGTGGTCGCTGATATATATTGTAAATGAGTGATATAATACATGGCGGCAACATTGATATTCATGTGTTGGATATCATGGCGTTAATATTCTTTAATACTTAAATATTCCAGCTATGGAAGGTTCTACATCTAGCGTTACAATTTTTCAACATTGATAGTGCATTGAGAATATTAACAATGTATTAACCTACATAAAACAATGATCAAAATAAATACTCTTCTTGAACGATGACTAAAAACATTAGTTTAACATTGTTGAGAAATGTGATATATATATTAGCATGTCAAATAATGGTTACTAAGACGTTGTTGTATCTATTAGCCAAATGTCGACCTTGTTGGGAATACCTCTAGAGCGATCAAATCTAGCCATGAAGACTCTAAATCATCTGAATAATTCTTTGGGGGTGTTGATTATATATTGGAATGGATGTATATTGGGCTTGCATATGGTTATTGGAAGTGATACATATCATATATAATTTCATATTATTCATCAATAGAAGCATTAATATAATTGGTGACATTGTTTATCAACACACTACATATCATTATGCATTGGTGTGCATAGATCATCTGGTGTGATGTATGAAATTAATGAATTCAACATCATTCAATAATGCCATACATGCATACATATTATGGCATTTATATATCAATGTGAATTTGTTGGCTTGGACATTATAATTTTGGTAGCGTTGGTTATATTGGTGTTGGAATTAGGGTTTTGTACTCTAACTTGTATTCCAAAGGGAAAGACTTGATGCAAGTACTCCAATAGTATGATTTGACTGTAAACGACGTCCTAACAGGCTTGAGATTACCCAGGCTGAAGCTCCTAGAAACTTCTATTATTTTCTTCAATGAAACAGGAGATAAATCACACATCTCTACATCCATAATTTATTTTTTCTTCTTGATTAGGGTGATCACTTGGCTTGTTTTCTTAAGTAGGAGAGCACATAATCTAGGCATATACATTGAAGAGTTTAAAAATAATTCGTAGCACATCATCCTTTTCCCTGAATCATGTCACTGAAATGAGCCGAGTGCTATGACCTAGGGTTGAACTCCATATCAAACAAAAACTTAACGATGGGTATTGTATATAAATATTAATGCCACCAAGGGCTTACAGGATATATCAAGACAAATATTGGACCCAAGGGTAGTTTTCAGTCAACATGTCATAAGTCAGATAATCTTATATGAATGATAGAAATGAATGATTCATGTTCTTCCCAACATTAGTGATACTATTCACTACATGAAACTAGTTTATTCTCCTTTGACAACTTACATTAGTTTCATCAAAGAGATCCAATGGACAAAAAAGGATAATTGTTGGATCATGTTGCTGAAGCAATAGATGAATTGCATAGGATGATAAATAACAATGAGTTATATGATGTTGTTCTCTATGTATTTGTAAACAAGCATGATCTTCTCAATGCAATGAATGTTGATGGGATAACTGTTAAGCCTGGCCTGCAGTCTTTTCTTCAACGGCATTAATATACTCAAAATACTTGGGATACTTGTGCTCAAGGACTATATGAAGGTTTGGATTGGCTTTCTAACATCATAAACATGACAACCCATTAGCTTCATCTTTTCATATATGGTTTTTGTGCAGTTGCTTTCTATATCATTACATAAATCTATGGACCTTTACACTTAGAACTAAAAGACAAGAACTTGGAAATATCTTACTCTGGAAGTTGTCATGAATTTTTCAAGAAAATTTTGAGGGATTTCCACCCTTGTGGCTTTTATGCATTGATGATGAACACCCATTGGGATTGAAGGTGTTTTATGAATAGGGAATGCTAGCCATGATTATTTTCATAGTGGTAGAGTGTGGATTATTCTATATAAAGTTGGTTTTTGGTATGAAATTTTGTATAAATTGTTCTTGTAACCTATCCCATCATCCCATTAGGTATTTACCTTGGAGTAACCACATATTTTCAAAATGTGTTATTACAATAGATATATGCCCTACTAGCATTGTTGATACTCGTTGTGTTGCACTTTTGGGTGCAATACATTGTCATTGGATCATGTCAGTATTAATAACATGTTGCAATGTTCCCTACATGCTTCCCATGCCATATAATATATACATGGATTTTGGAATATGTATTTAATGGCAGGTTGCCTTCTATAGGGTTGATAACTTAGATATATATATATATATATATCTATCTATATATATATATATATATATATATATATATATATATATATATATATATATATGGAGAGAGAGAGAGAGAGAGAGAGAGAGAGAGAGAGAGAGAGAGAATCTATTAGTAAACCAGAGGTATATATTATGTATGATGAGCATACACATTGCTAAGAGCTGAACAATATATTCAACAACATTGACTTGGGATGAAGCAATGTTGGAAGTGGTTTAAGCAACATGTAACATTGTCTATATACTACAAGGCTATTCAAAAATATGATTTTTTCCATTTTAATGAAGAAATATTCATATGGATTAATATAGTAGTGATACTATTATTAATATTCTTCTTAGAGTTTTTTGCCATAAGTAGGGCTTTGGACAAGTTATTTCACACTATCATTCCTAGTGCAAACACCATATAAATTGATTTATATACATTTAAGAAGTGGTCATTCTTGCATATTTGTTTCCTATTACATACCAGCGTATGGAGTTACATGTTTATTCTCAAATACTTGCCTCATATACTTAATGATCTATGTGTTCATATCCTCTCACAAAAATGTGGAATTCACTTATTATTTGGCCTGTATTATTCATAACTTATTTTTTATCTATATCGAAATTTCAATAGTGTTCTCCCAACAGTATTCTTTCCATGCATTGTGAGTGTGTTCATTCAACACTTTATTGCAATATTTCTGACAACAACAATGCTCTTACAATGTTAAACGTTTTGAAAAATATTTGGAGCAGTGTTTATATGACATGTGGAGCATAATTCATTTTGGAGTAGTATTCAATCTGGAAAAACCCTAATTTTCCATCTGAAGTGTCATTCATTCAATGACAATCTTAGCATTGTTTATGTAGCACAAAACATTGCAGGTTATGAAAAACTAATTCATTGGAGACAAATACATTGAGGAACCTATTTTTCAGTGCCTTAAAAAATAATAATAGATAAATTTGGATTGGAGAGCTACAAGAAATCTATAACTCGCTTGCCATTGATGTCAAAGGGGGAGGTAAGCATAGGTTGTTGAAGTTGATTATCAAGAAACAATGTTGCCATAAATTCCAAAGGGGAATATTTTTGGCACTTTTTCTATTGATGGTAAAGAAGTAACAAGAAAAGGAGCATATCAAGAGCAGCAAGCAAAGGAGAAGTGTAAGAGAAGCAAGGTAACAGGAGGAGCAAGGTATGAAGGAGCAAGGAAAGGAACATAAGCAAGGTGTTTAGGAGCAAGGGACAAAGGAGAAACAAGGTAAGAGTAGCAGGAGGGTCAATAATACATGGCAGTGAAAAAAGCTCTAAGGTAATGCTGACACTCCTATTATCAACATATTCCCATTGATAATTTTTCTGATACTGATAAATGCTAATACATGCATTATAGGAATTTCCCTTTCTATTACAAATTATTTTTGCTCACACTGAAATTGTAAGCATTTTACAATTTTTTTTGTAGATGTAATACCTATTGGTGAGATAGATGTTAGATGTTGATGGCACATATGTTGATTCTAGATATTGCATATGTTATTCTTGGCATGCTTGACGATAACAGGACAAAGGAGTAGCAAATACGCTGATGGTTTGGAAAAAGGTTTATGTTGGCATGTTGATGGCTTGATGCTTGGATAATGTTGTAGATATCGTTTAATGATCAATTTTTGGTGACACTAATTTGTTGTTGAGCCGGATTTTTGTGATGCAAAGGCAAGACTCCATGGCAACAAAGGCAAGATTCCATGAAGAAAAAACAAGAAAAGACTCAAGGTAGAGGCAAAAACATGAAGAAAAGATGAATATTTTTGGAGAGTGAATGTTGCATACATATGCTTGCATTAGTTTCATATCTAGTGTGCATATTGTTTACATTGGAGAATTTCCATTTGTTTTGGTGGTATAATGTTGTTTTTGGAACTATGGTTATATTGATGCACCTAATAATTATAGATGGCTGAAATAATATGTGGTTGATAACTTATTTATTTAATAATTTTGGAAATATTAACTGTTTGGAAATGAGTGAGTGGAAGTCAAAGAGTCAAGCCTATTCACTTCCTATTCTTATGTGGAATACAAACAACCAACAAATTATCTTTATAAATGTTGTTTTTGGAAGAAAAAGAGAGGTTAGAGAGTGGGAGAATATGTGAGAGCTGATTGAGGTTTTACACATTAGTTACCTAGAACATATGAATATTATGTGAAGCAGATCTGAAGGGAAGAAGAGGTGGAAATGAAGATGGATATATGCATAATGCCTGGCCATGTAAACCAACATATTGGATTTTATTGTTTGTATAAGGGGATTGTACTCTCATCTCAAGTAGTGGTTTGATAAACATCGGGTTGGAGCCCATTGAGGTAGGAACCTCCTGTGGGTTATAAACTACATAAAACATATGGGAGTTAGAGCTTCCTTGCATGTTCCAACTTGCTGAAATTTCAAGTAGAAACCTACTATATGTTGGGGCATATATGTTGAAGCCTAAGAAAATCAGATGTAATAAGGACTAAGATATTTCCTTTGCATTACAAGAATAATAAAATCATGGTTTTCTCCCTTTATAGGTTTCCACATATATCTGGTGTCAATATCTGTTGTTATTATGTACTCATGGGATGTTTTGATTAGCTTATTACTTAATCTTCACATATTTATATGTTGGTCATTATTTATTAAGTTGCTAATGAAATGTTTCATTTAATTAGATTAAGGAAAATAATTTCAATTTTCGTCAATATACTAAACTCATTCTCCCCTATCTTAGTTTACTCAAGTTTCCTTCAAGAAGTTCAACTGACCTTGAGCCCCAATTTGCCATGCTAGATTTAGAGTTCTAGCCAGAGATAGAGATTCCCCTGAGAATGCTTTGGTTGGTGGTTAGCCTTAAACTATCTTTGCAGGATTGAGACCTCACTTTCTAGGTTGAGCTTCTCCCTGTTCAAAGAATTTTGGACACTTCCTCAAGCAAAAGACTTCAACTTCTTGCATGTTCTAGAAGAGTTCTAGGAATTGCATTAGGCATTGCAGAGTTGTTACTCATCCGTCAACCAAATTATGTTGTAGACCTCCCATTTCCAAGTTGAAGGTATCACTCTCCAAATCATTAGGTACACTTCCTCTAGAAAAGGTTTTCTTCTTCTTTCCATATTTGGAAGAGTTTCTTGAACTAGAGTAAGCATTCCAATATTCGTGGTCATCCTTAAACAACCACCTTGTGCCAAAATTTCAAAGAGAACATTAATCCTAGTGTTTCCATGCATTTTTGAAAATTTTATATTACAACTCCCTTCTTAGACTTAGACACACCCCTTCAAATTAAGGGGGGGAAATGTTGGACACCTAATCCACTAATTGCTATGGTGAGGAAGGTGCATAGCCAAAGGGATTTCAAGAAACCTTGGAATATGAATCCAAGGGTCACTCCAATATATTATAAACATCATGATAATATATGCATGCAATTTTTATCTTTCATATATTGTATGTTCAACATGGTTGTGTTTTACATGCTAATTTCCATGGAATCAAAGCCCCAAATCCTGTCATAAATGAACATCCATAACATAGCTCTCTAGTTCAACATCATTGTTTATAATATTAGAGAGAGAATGATCATTTTCTTTGAAATATCTAACATGGTAAGACCTCCTATGACTATCACAGGAATTTCTCTTACCTCAAAATTCGAAACTAATAACTTATGTTGTTGAGTTGTTCTATGAAAAACAAAGTCAAAATTGTCGTAATTGAAAAATATCAAAAAAAGAGCAAAGAAATTTGAATTTAAGAAGTGTAATTAATAACCAAAACTAACTTTTAGCCTTGGGGCAGCAAATTGATGCCCCTACCATAGGTCGATGTCAGAAAAAAATGTTGTTTAAATGGTAGGGATATTTGTATCTCTTTTACAACCTGTAAATTGAGCGTTGGGTTAAATATTTAATTGATAGTATAGATTTCCCTAGGCATCTAAAGAATAATGGTCAGGCATTGGAACAATATTTTTCTATGTTTTATGGACAACTACAATAAGTTGGTCACGTTCCTTTTCCTTTCTATCAAATACAATCCCTTCTTCTAAGAAGGTGTGGGTATATTTTGGTTTCTGCTATCTAGCTTCCCATTAATTATAATCTCTAAGGAAACACCAAGGAATGGTGAGGGTGAACAACCTCATGTAAGAAAATAATCAACTAAGTTATCATGCTTATTTTTGAAAACAGAGCAATGAAGTTTGCAGCTGGTTGTCTAATGTAGTGCATGTATCCCCAATGCGTAACAAATATTCCTAAGGAATTTCAAATTTAAAATGAATTTCGTGTGATGGTAGGTTGAGCATATTCCATCTATTATGTGTGAGCTCATAAAGATTCATTTTCGTAAATTATAGAAATTAACACATTCTCACCTTGCAATTTCAGTTCTGTACAAACCAAATTTTTTGAAATGATTGTCAACAATGAAAAATAAAACTTTGCATCTCAATCTCATTTGGCTACTTTCTTTTTTTGAACAACGGCCAATGGTAAAGTCCTTTTAAAGAAAATGTTCTATGATTTGATTTAATGATGAATTTTGAGATTATTGGATGGGTTCTTTTGAGTCCTGTAACAACCCTGTTGAAAATTCCACGTAAAAATATATAAATACCATACATTATGGGACACGTATTCCAAGCTGAGTGGTGGGCATGACATCCTAGTGGGTGTTCATTTGGTTGTTTATGGCTAAGGAACTTGGCAAAGGCAATGACTAAGTAGTTAAAGAGGAGAAAAGGTGTTTTGGCACATTTACTTTTGAAAATAATGGAAATTTGGAGAAAAGGAGGTCAAAGGTCATAAGTTTCACATGAGGAGGAAAATGAAGGAAAATAATAGAAATTAGGAGAAAAAGAAGGTGAAAGGTCATGTGTTTCATGTGAGGAGGAAATTGAAGGAAAATAATGGAAAATGAAGAAAATAGCGGCATAATTAATAAAAATGCTTGAAAGGATCAGTTGGTAAGATTCTTCCTTTTAGTCTGAACCTTTTGTGAGTCCAGTTTTGGAGTTCTCTCATTATTCTCTCTCTCTCTCATACTCTTGGAGACTTGGAGTTTTCTTGGAGCACTCTTGGTTGGTGTGGCATAATTGGATTCTTGGAGAAAGAAGGCAAAGGAACAGTGGGCAACTACAAGAAGGCATCTGCATGAACATCTACATCAGATTTACTTTCAAGTACTAAGCTGGATGTATGATTTCTTGGTTGTGATCTTTCATTGGCATGGAGGATTGCGTGGATCGATAGTGCATTGGCTAGCCTTGCCATTTCCTTGATAGCCATGGTGATTGTGGATTTAATTTCATTGTTTTGTTTTGGTTCTTTCTCATGCTTCCTTAGCTTGGGTTGAGTTATTAGTCCTCGAAGCCCTGATTGAACAAATGCCCTAGAAGCCCTTTAATAGCTTGGGTTGAGTTACTAATCTTGGAAGCCCTGGTTGGAAAAATGCTCTGGAATCCCTTGGTGGGTTGAGTTACTAGTCCTAGAAGCCTCAGTTAGATAGACACTCTAGAAGCACTATATAAGCTGTGGGTTGAGCTACTAGTTCTAGAAGGCTTGGATGGAGACCAATCTGATGATGGTTTTTTTTGTGATGTCTGACCATAAGGTGGAATCATTGTTTGATGGGTTGAGGTGGATAGCCTCTCAAAGCCTTGGATGAGTTTTGATTGATGTTTTCTATGATTTCCAACATTCATGCTTGGAATATGGCACGATGGTGAATGGATAAAGAGATATTTGGCTCAACCGTTCTACAGTCGGGTGGAACATGGTAGTCCCATCTCTAGTTTTTTCATTACATTCATTAATGAGAAATCCATTGCATTGATTTACATGTGTAAAGTTATTTATGTATTTATAGATTTGATGGTTGATATGCTTATTGTATTTATGTTCCTGTTATGTTGGTTATATGCACATTTTATGAGAGAAGCTATGTATGGCTATCTATATGCTTTTACTTGTATATGAATGGATAATGTGTCTCCGACTTAATACAGGATAATGTAGTAAATGGGATGAGGGAACAATATTTCATAAAGATTATCAGATAAGTATAATATCCCTACACTTGATTCTATTATTTACACCTGTAGATTACATATAGATGGTATGTTGGACGAAACGCCTCTCATGGCTAATGGGGTTATGGTTATGATCTTGTTCAATTTATTTCTTTTTCGACTCCATTTCCTTAAAAAGTCACCACGGTGGTTGAATCTTATCCATAGTGACCTCTTGTCCCACGTTTACCTTAGATAGTCAGTTTCTTATGTAGATATGCGAGGAGGGTGTTACAGAGTGGTATCAAAGCATCCAAGTTCAAACACTTGGACTGGATGGACTCGATCATAGATAAAATTTAAAACATAGGTTTAAATTTTGGACCTTTATTTCATATATATTTTAACTTTTTTTTTGTGGCATAATAGAAGTTCAATTTTTTTCATATTGAAGGTAAATACCACTGATAATGTGGTAAAAAAATTAGATATTGGGTCATAATACTTTAGGAATTATAATCTAAGGAAGATGACCTTCCTGAATGTACCTTTAGACAAGTCATGTTGACGATTCTGCAATAACTTACCTTCTGTAGGCTTTCAGAAGGTGAAACATTGTCCACATTGATGGGTACGACCACTAATTATTTGGTAGAAATTTCAGATATTAGCTCGAAATATTTTAGGAGATATGGGTAGAGGGATTAGAGCCTTCTGAATGCTCCTAAAATCAGGCCGCAAATAGGTCACACTGACAATTTCTTTATAACCATTCTTCTGGGCACTCTTAGGAGCTGGATATTTTTTCACAATGATGGGAACTCACACTGATATGGTGATAAAACTTTCAGACATTTATTCGCTATATTTTAGGACATATGAAAAATAGAATTCAAGCTTTCTCGATACTCCTAAAATGGTGCACCAAATAGGATTGTGTCGGTATCTTTTTTTCATATATGAAATTCCAGAAGTTGAAACTTGAACCATAGTGAGGAAATATACCACTAATCATATGGTTCAGTTTCCATAACTTGTACTACTACATTTTAGGATATATGCATTGAGTCATTCACTATAGTAGTTGCATGCAAAGTGGTTGACGAAATGCTTCAATGGTTCAATGATTAATTGCATACAAAACTATTTGATAAAGCGCCCCAGTGAGTATCTTGTGTGTGGTTTGGTATAGTATTGATGTGTAACAATATTTATTTAGTTGATATATGCTTATTTATATGAAAATATTTTTCTATATTGTTTGCATGTAAAGTGTTTGAAGAAATGTTTACACGCAAATGTAATAGTATAGTAGTTATTTGAAGAAAATGTAAAAGTATGGTAATTGTTTGAAGAAAATGTTATTTCTTTTTTGGATGGGATAGCATTCTAGTATGATAATATGGATGTAGCTGATCTATGCCTATTTTCATGCAAAGAATTTGAAGAGCTGCATGTAAGGAATTTGAAAGCATGCATGCAAGGAATTTGAAGAGTTGCATGTAAGGAAATGGAAAAGTGGCATGTTTTTAGTTATTATGTTACCAATGGAATAAGTGCAATGTTTTGAATTAATCTCATGAAAAATTGTAGATAAAAAAAAAAAAAAAAAAAAAAAAAAAAAAATTATTTTCAAGTGTGGTTAAATTTAGTAGAGCTTTGGAGATCCCATTTCCATAATTGGACATTGGAGATCAGGCCATTATAGTAGGTTCCTCGTTCTACCTTAGTGTGGACCATGCATACTAAGGGGGTATGCTTATAGGTTTTTTGAATGCATGATTAAGTGTGTGATATCTGTTTGTGCTTATAAAATTGTATGAAGGAATGCTCTTGTTTTAATACATTTGTACTAACACAATATGTGTTGAGACAATTGATATGCACTTGCATGCAAGTGGGTGCTAGTTTTAGTATTATGACTATGATTGTGAGTTGATTGCTGACTATGACATGGTTTTTAGTATTGGTGAAAGTTGATTTCAAATTAATAGACACAATGTAATGATTTTTGGAACATGTGACTTACATGTCTGAGCTATTGTAGGGAAACGTGTTTGGTATTATATTGGCAAGGCAATAGTTGATTTGTTTATATAAAAAATATCTTCGTGAATGTGATAACACATCATAAGACTTCATTGCAATAAGGTAAAAAGGTAGAATAAACGAATTGAGTGAGAATTCCTTTGGCTATGTTTGGAAACCGCAATTCCAAATGAATGAGTGCTTTGCATGAATACAAAAAGGTTTCTTAACCTTAATTTTGATTGGGATTATGTGGATATGTGTTATATTCATGAATATGTATTTGATAGGTTGTTGTATTAAGATTGATATTTGAGAGAAGAGGATAAGTTCTAATATTGCAATGGAATGAATAAAAGCATGAGTTAATGTTGCATGATGTAGGGAATCAAATGACAAAATAGACTGTAATAGATCTTGAACAAGGCTCGAGCTGAGGTTTCACTCATGAATCATTGGAAGTACTGGGAAATCATGGGGGTTGAGTCATGGTGTTTTTTGGAAGTCTTGTGATTTTAGTGTTTTATGATTTATTTATTATTGATTTGTGGTTTTGATTATGTATGGTTCATGGCCATGCCACTTTGTTTTTGGTGTTGTATTGGTGTTGGTTTTCCATGATCTTCTTCTTGTTTGTTTCTTGACTTTCCTTTTATTATTTTGAGTGTTGGGAATTTGTTGGGAAAGAGTAAAGTTAATGGAATTTGGGGAGAGCTGTGTGATACCTGACATGTAATGTAATTAATGCAAGACCTAGATGAAGCTCAGTGTATGAGTAAGCATAGTGGAATGTAAGACAATGAAAATCAAATTAGATTTGTTCGATCGATTGGTGTAAATGTACAATGGTAGTATAGTCATGAGAAAGGTAGCCAAAAAAGGTAAACTAAATGGATCTGAGGCATCCAATGCCTTAACTATGTTGGGAGTTATTGTTCTCAATATCATGCATGTTGTGGATGAATAAAGAATGTTCTCTTAACCTTCACATTGATATCTGGTAATTATTTTATGATATTGATTATGTTGTTGTTTATATATGTATGTCATATTTGAAAAGGTGATCTTGAATCATGATTATTTTATGTTAATTTTTATATGTACATATGTATCTATGTATGACATTGACTCACGACATCATTATTATTTTATGGTGTATATATGTTTTCATGTATCCATTTCATTGTCTGACAGGGTCCTTAGGAATCATTCTTGTGGAGGAATGATTGCTTATATAGGCGAATGGCATGAAGAGGTTCTTGGTCTCATGATGAACCAAGTGGAAGAGTAGTCATGAAAAATATATGAGGTCTATGTCATGTTAATATGAGTTTATATGCTTGTATTATGCCTATGTTTATGTTATGAGAGGTAACGCTGAAGGATACACCAACAGAATGAAAACAGCGTGGTCCATGGCATGCTAAGACAAGCATTTATAAGACAAGGAACGCAAGGTTTCTTGGTAACGACAATGTGGTTTTGGATGTGTGGTACTACTATTGTGCATGTACTATATATATTGTACATGTTTCATATATGATGTGTGCACATGCATTATTGTGTATATAGTGTGTGTACATGTTGCTTACGCATTGTTATGTATACGATGGTACATATAGTGTTGTATGAATGTTACATATTCAATACTTGGTATAGATGGTGCTATGTACATGTTGGGTATGTGGTATTGTATACATATTGTACTGTGTGCATGATGGATATGTGGTGTTGTGTGCATCTGGTGCTATGCTCATGTTGGATATGGAGTGTTGTGTATAGATAATGCTATGTGTGTGTTGGATATGCAGTGCTATGTACAAGTGGTGCTATGTGCATGTGGTACATTGGTACTATGTACATATGGTGTGGTGTTCGTGATTGTACAAGTGGCGCTCTGTGTATGTGTTGCTATGTACATGTCGTGCATGTGGCACTATGTACATGTGGTATCACATAATGTTATGTGTGGGGTAATATGTACATGTGGTCTTGTGTACATGTTGTATAGTGGTGTAGAGTACATATGGCGTTGTGTACATGTCGTGCAGGTGGCGCCGTGTACATGTGATGTTGTGCACACATTGTGCAGCGGGTGCAATGTACGAGTGGTATTATGTACATGCTGTATATATGGTACTGGTGTCTATGTGGTATTGTGTGCATGTCATATATGTTGTGTTGCAGGCATGTGGTACTATATGTGTGGAGTTTGTAGTTGTGGCGTCGTGACATGCGTACTTGTTGTGTTGTACTCTGTGTGGGTACACATATTCTCTGGAATTGTACAATGGGTATGCTATATACCTAGGGGGGATAATATGGGGTACCAAGGGAGGTACCCAAGGTAATAATGTAATAATGGGATGGGCCATAGTAATAAATAAGGAGGTTAACCCATATCATGTAAGGGGCCACAAGTAGTTAATAATAATGTAATGGGCCCATGGTATTAGTTTGATGGTATGAGGGAACCATGGTAATGACCCATGGTATTGTATGTATGAAGCCTATATAGAGGCTAAAGACTCCATGTCAAGGAATATAGTCAAGGAATATTGTATGAACAGGCATATGGCTTGTGGAGTGTTCTCCTTCCTTAAGGAGTGAATGTATGGTGTTGCCCTACCTTAAGGGTTTGATAAATAAAGAATCATTTCTATCTATTTCTATCTTATTATTCTTGGGTTATCTCTATTATCATAATATCTTTGGGTTAGACCTATAACAAGTGGTATCAGAGCTACAAAAAGTGGTATCAGAGCACTTTCTTGGGCAATAAAGAATCATTTCATATTATTTCTAGTTTATTTGCATTATCTTATATTTTTATATCAGATCTATAATATTCTTGGGTTAGATCTATAACAGGGTATATCGAGTGTGTGTGTATGAATTTTGTGGAATCACACGTTGTGTGAGGATGCATGTATTTTGATGTATATTGTGTACGTATATGTGTGTACACTAGGTGAGCTGTAAGTCAGGTATAGGTGCATGGGTTGCACAATGTTGTATGATATGTGTGGTTTCATGTATTTGATGCACACTATGTATATGTGAATCTAGTGGAGGATAATGCACTCAGTGTTTCTTGGGTATGGCCACCGATCCGATGTGTGTACAAAAAGAACAACTGTAGAAGTAAGGATTGAGATTAAAGGATAAGTATTAGTATTCTACTTCAGCGTTATTATCCATGTGAATTATGATTTTGGTCTATGATAGTTACATGTGATATATTATTCTAATTTATGATGGTTACACGTGATTTATGACTTTGATGTACGTTGGATGTGTTTCGAGATAACCTGATGTGATACATTTATACATGAAAATTTGATCAAAGATTCTAGTTTAACTTCTTGTCACCGGAAGTGAATAGGGTTGAAAATGTACCTTATTCATGAGCTACCAATTAGGTATGATGTGAATTTATTTTAATTTATTTTAAATGTAATGTAAATTATGTGATTGGTAAGGAATTCATGAGGAATGCATGAAATATTCGGTTGGATGGTTGAAATCAACTGCAAGAATTGGCAGCATCAACAAAACGAATTGGAAAATGCAGCAATATGCCTGTAAAGCACTTCAAGAGCAAGGCCATTGTGGGACACTAGTACCCGAGAATGTCCATTGATTTCTATGAGCATGCTATTACTGGTATGATGTGTTGTAGCAAGGATATGCCTTCGTTTTATATCTTCCCATCCAAGGAATCCTTTCCAAGAGATGGACTACCCAGGATGGAGTTTCTAGCAAAACTTGGAAGGTGAGTGACGACACGGAAGGGATTAATAGTATTTCTCGAGGGACTGTGTAGTAGAGAAGGGAAGGTCACCGATGGATTTGTTTTAGTCATTAGCATTGCGAAATGGAATCATATGCACATTGGGAGCGCACCCTAGAACAATGAGCTGGTAACTGCTCACTCAGAGGACTAGCGGTACAGGATTATAGCGCTGGACATCAAATGCAGATTTGACTATGCAGTGGATTCTAGTCTTCTTCTAAAGTAGGTGAATCCTCATATTGCTTTTAGGGTGGAGGTGTGAGCCTCTGGATTCCCTTGTTGATTGATATGGGCATCATATCCTTTATTCTTTGGTTAAGAAAATGTGTATATGTGTATACCATTGTAAATATTGTAATGAGCTATGTTATCATGATCCAATATGTGGCATCATTTTTATCTGGTCATGTT
Organism: Pinus tabuliformis; assembly: GCA_031772625.1. NCBI lineage: Eukaryota > Viridiplantae > Streptophyta > Pinopsida > Pinales > Pinaceae > Pinus > Pinus tabuliformis. The sequence goes on along the minus strand of CM062813.1, from coordinate 652,375,042 downwards.
GTCATGATGTTTTTCTTTTGAGTGGGTCTATCATTCTAAATACTACAACGACATGTGTTATAAAGCTCCATGGATAGTATGTTTTGTTTTCAACAATAATGTTGGTTATGGGTGTCATTGAACACCGAGGATGGTGTTCCCCCAAGGGGGAGGGTTCTGTAACAACCCTCGTGAAAATTTGATGTAAAAATATATAAATACCATGGATGACGGGACATGTATTCCAAGCTAAATGATGGGAAGGACATCCTAGTGGGTGTTCTTTGGTTGTTTATGGTCAAGGAAATTTGAAAAGGCAATGCCTAAGTCATTAAAGAGGAAAAAGGTTAATTTGGTACATTTATTTATGAAAATAATGGAAATTAGGAGAAAAAGGAAGTGAAAGGTCACAGGTTGCATGTGAGGAGGAAAATGAAAGAAGCTAATGGAAATTAGGAGAAAAATAAGGTGAAAGTTCACAAGTTTCATGTGAGGAGGAGATTTAATGAAAATAATGGAAAATGAAGAAAATAGAGGCATCATTAATAAAAATCCTTCTAAGGATTAGCTGCCAAGCTTCTTCCTTTCAGTATGAACCTTTTTTCAATACATATTTGGAGCTCTCTCATTATTATCCCTTTCTAACATACTCTTGGAGACTTAGATTTTTCTTGGAGCACTCTTGGATGGTGTGGCATACTTGGATTATTGGAGCAAGAAGGCCAAGCATGAGCAAGATAGCGTAACAAGTTATCAACATCATCATCTACATCAGATTTTTTTGCAAGTACCAAGTTTCATGTATGTTTTCTTTACTAGTTTTGGTCATGCATGGCATATGCATGTGGTTTGTAGGTTGTGATTTATCATTGGCATGGAGGATTTCCTAGATCGATAGTGGATTTCCAAGCCTTCCCATTTCCTAGATAACCATGGTGATTGTGGATTTACTTTCATTGTTTTGTTTTGGTTGGTCCTCATGCTTCGTTAGCTTGGGTTGAGCTATTAGTCGTAGATGTTGTGGTTGAAGAAATTCTCTAGAAGCCTTGTATCTACTTGGGTTGAGTTAATAGTCCTGGAAGCCCTGGTTGGGAAAAAGCTTTCAAAACCCCTAGTGGGTTGAGTTACTAGTCCTTAAAGCCTTGGATGGACAAACACTATGGAAGCCATGTATAAGCTATGGGTTGAGTTACTAGTTTTGGAAGGTTTGGTTGGACAAATGATCTGGAAGCCCTGAAAGGCTTGGATGGAGACCAATCTGATGATGGTTTTTTTGGTGATGTCCAACCATGAGGTGGAATCACTGTTTGATGGGTTGAGGTGGATGGCCTCTGGAAGAACTAGATGAGTTTTGTTTGATGTTTTCTATAAGATCCCACACTCATGCTTGAAATATGGCATGGTGGTGAATGACTTAAGAGAGTTTTGGCTAAACCATTCTATGATCGAGTGGAACCTATTATTGCCATCTCTGGTTGGTTAATTGCATCCGTTAATGAGAAATCCATTCTATTGATTTTCATGGGTAAAGGTACTGATGTATTTATGGATTTGATGGGTGATATGTTTATTGCATTTTTGTTCCTATTATGTTGGTTATATGCACAATTTATGACAACATCTATGTATGGCTCTCAACATGTTGTTAGTTATATGTGAATGGATAACATGTCCATGACTTAATGGAGGATAATCAAGAAAATGGCCTAAGGGAACAATGGTTCATAGATATTCTCAGATAAGTATGAGATCCCTACATTTAATTATGTTATTTACACCTGTATATTACATATGCATGATATGTTTGATGAAATCCTTGTCATGGCTAATGGTGTTCTAGTTATGATATTCTTCAGTTTATTGCTTTATTTATTCCATTTTCTTAAAGTCACCAAGGAGGTTGAATCTTATCCATAGTGGCCTCTCGTTGCATGTTTACCCCAGATGGCTAGTTGCTTTGGTAGATATGGGAGGAGGGTGTCACAAGTTCCTACACTTCCTTACTCAGCTAGAAATTTCATAGACGTACAAAATGCAAGGAAACTCCACACAATGAAACATTGATCCCTCCAATCCTCACTTGATGCACTTCTTATAGTGTTGGTTGTATCCTATAGACTATTCGTTATAGGTTATAGCTATAATTTTAAAAAGAGTGTGACAAATCTTAACCCTCTCTTAATGCACTTCTTATAGGGTTGGCTGTAGCCTATAGGTTATATACAGTTGGCTATATCCTATATGTTATATAGGGTTGGTTGTATCCTATAGAGTATTCGTTATATGCTATAGCTATAATTTTAAAAAGATTGTGACAAACCTTGAGTTTTTCTCCCAAATATACCCAGGGGATTGAAGATTATAATATTTTAAAGTTTGACAGAGTTCCATATCTCAAGGTTACACATGTATTTATGGATGATGAATCACTATGGAAATTGTTGTATGTTTGATAAACTACATAGATAGGGAAATGACAGTCACCAAAAATTGGCATGCCATAGCCAAAATCTATATTAACAAGTCAACTCATCAAAATATATGTGAAAAGGAAACAATTATTGTGACTAAAAAGATATCATGCTTATCAATTGATTAATCTATTAATGAAGGGTGTAGTATGCCTAAAACATATTAGAACCATAAGTTAGGAAATTTACAAATAACAATAGGCCTCAATATATAGTTAATAAAACCTTCATTTTATCTCCATAAATTGTTGATGGGTCATTTTGAGTTCCTACACTTCCTTCCTCGGCCATAATTTGTAGAAAACTACACAATGCAAGGAAGCTTCATAGAATGAAACATTGATCTCTCCAACAATTGCTTGATGCACTTCTTATAGGGTTGGTTACAACCTATAGGATATATAGGTTTGGTTGCAACCTATAGCGTATTGGTTATATGTTATAGCTATAAGCCTAAAAGGAGTGTGACAAATGTTGAGTTTTTCTCTCAAATATACCCCAAGGAATTGAAAGTTATGATAGTTTAAAATTTAACAGAGTTCCACAATCTCATGGTTCCACATGCATTTATGAATGATGAATAACTATGGTTCTTTTTGTATATTTGAGAAGCTACTTAGATAGGGAGATTACAGTCATAAGGAATTGCCATGCCATAGGCAAA